>JAGFNQ010003163.1:317921-374163 GCA_024364735.1 Boesenbergia rotunda | reverse complement strand
AACTTACTAATGATACATTTCCATACTTTAAAACACAACTTCTTTGCTCTTTCCCTTTAACAAGCTTATAACATAACCATGTTATCATACATAACAAAACATGCACTTTAGGAAATTGAAACACTTTCATATACTCATATACTTCAAAATAATAATCAACTTTCTCAGGCCTTGACACTGTACCATGGTATCAAGGTACCAATGCGCGCATCCCTAATAGGTTTCGGGGTAGCTAGCCACCGCACCCTATTAGAGCTTCTTTCTAACTTTCTGTGGGCCTCTCTTTTGCCCGGTACATGTCACTTTACAAAAGTAAAATACTTTCTTATTCATAATGCTTGTATTTATCAAGCTAAACTTTCTTTTTCATAAATCTTTGCACTACAAAACTTTACCTTTCTCACTTGGAACTTTCATCGAGCACCTTGCGTGCCCTTAACCCAAAACTCATTTTTGGGACTTTTCAAGAACTTAATCTTTCATGCTTAGATCACACACATAACAATCTACTCCAATTCAAATTCTATGATTAAAAACATGTATTCTTTAGAAACCTAAATCACACAATAAGCCCTATTCTACAAGCATGCACATAAATCACAAAATCAAGGTTCTACAACGAGAAAACTACATGCGAAGCTACTCCTATTGCAGGTGAGTGATTTACTTACACTTTTTTGAAGAAAACTCACTAAGTATCTCGAAATTTCTAGTGTAAGGCTCTTTTCCTCTTCCTTTGCAAGAAAACTTCACCCTTGGCCCTAGGGAAGAAGCCCTAGGTCTTCTACTTCAAGAGGAAGAAGAAGGAGGAAGAAAACTCCCCCTTTCTCCCTATTTTCGCAGCCTCCTCCCTTTGCTCGCGCGGCCTCCCCAAACCCTAAAAGGGGTCTTAACACAACTTAAGTGGAAGTTTAAATACCTCTTCATGAAACGGCCTAAATCAACTATAACATTATTTCGTTTTATTCTTTTCTGTGCTTGATACCCTAGCCCAGCTGGTTACTTGGCTGCCCTTAAGGCTTTGCTTCTCCCTGTGGTCGTGGGATCAATCCCCACCCGACCCCTTAATTTTTTCCTTTTTATTTTTAATCCGACAAATGCAATAAAATTCCGAAAAATACTAGAAAAATTCCTAAAAATCCCTAATAATACCAGAAATTTATTGGGTGTTACAATTGAACTAACCGTTGCAAGGCAAAATTCAACTCCTCCAGTACCTCCACAGTCAAGTCAAGTGATAAGTGTGTGTGGCATTTGCTCTAGTCAAGAGCACACTTCAGACTCATGCCCCACCCTCCAACAGGACGAGACAGTAGCAGCATTAGTAAGAGGACAATTTCAAGCAAGAAGCAATCCTTATTCCTCTACTTATAACCCCGGTTGGAGGAATCATCCAAATTTGAGGTACGGGAACGCTTTCTGCCAACAAGACCCTCAAATGCAGCCCCCACAGCAGCCTCTATAGAATTTCCAGCAGCCCCAACAAACTCAGATTAATCATCAAGCTTTTCAGCCGTCAAACCAAAATTTTCAGCCTCCAGTTCAGCCTAATTTTCAGCAATTTCAGCAACAATTCCAGCCATTCGAACCTCAATTCCAGCAATATCATCAAGGGCATCAAGGTTTTCAATCATTCCCAGCTTTTCAAACTCAAAACCAACAAAATTTCCAGCCTTCCCAGCCCTATAACCAGATTTCACAGCCCTACAATCAAGGGTTTCAAAATCAGAATTTTCAGCCCTCGCCACAGAATTTTTCACTTCAAAATCAAAACTTTCAAGGCTACAATTCCCAGCAAGGTTTCCAAGCATATCAGCCCGCTAATCAGCCCTACCCACAGCAACTTCCATCCTCTTATCAGCCCCAACCGCCATGTTTTCAAGGATCTCAGCAAGCTCAACCAATTCAACCGACTACTTCATCATTTCAAGGTCAGTCAAGGAGCTATGCTAACCAAGGAGGCTATGGGAGCTCAAGTGGAGGTAATGCTCAGCATCAACAAATGATGGAAATGTTTCAACAAATGTTCCAACAACAACAACAACATAATCACAACATTGAGAGGCAATTGGGTCAATTGGATAGTGGGATCAATCAAAATCAAGCTCATGGATCAAGTCAACTCCCTTCCCAAACTGTTCCTAATCCTAAAGGAAACGTGAGCGTTATTACATTGAGGAGTGGGAAGGTTACATCATCTCCAAGGAGTCCAAGAGCAGATTTTTCAAAGAACCGGACAGCAACCTCAATTCCGGCCCAAAATAGCAATGAAATGACTTCAAATTCAGCTGATTCCACCCCTAGCCCGTTCCCAGCCCCTTCCTCAAGCAACCCTCTAAATTTGGTGGAAAACGAAGAAGAAATCAGTGGCGAGACGCAAGGGACAGTGACCACTTCGCAGGGGACAGCAGGGCAGAATTCAGCATCACTAATTCCGGCCAAAGAAGATGATTTTACCCTTTGCACAGCGGAAAACATTAGCCAAAAAGCAAGTGGAGGAAGAGAAAGCTAAGGAATTCAATGAGTTAGTGGAACTTTTCAGTAAGGTAGAGATAAATGTACCTTTGTTGACCATGATCAAGCAAATTCCAAAGTATGCTAAGTTTTTGAAAGATCTTTGTGTTCACAAAAAGAAACTTAAGGAAAATGAGTTGGTCAGCTTTGGGAAGAATATCTCAGTACTTATCCACACCATTCCTCAGAAGTGTGAAGACCCAGGGGTATTTACTGTTTCTTGTGAGATATGGAGCACCATATTCCATGATGCTATGCTTGATTTAGGAGCTTCCATAAATGTGATGCCAAGGTCAGTGTTTCAGATGCTTGGCATAGGCCCTTTACAGCCCACTGGTGTGGTGATACAGCTAGCAGACAGGAGTCAGACCCACTGATAAGTACCATTTTATTGATTATTTTAACTGTTAAAATCCATGTTTGACCTATGTTTTTATTGCTTAATTATGATTTTACCCTAGGATTTAGGATTTCCTCTTATTTTGGACTTAATTGCAAATTTACATATTTTTGGATTATTTGGCCACTAATTTTTTGATATATTTTTGTAGGCAGAAAGGATCCTGGACCTAGAGTATATTGGGTCAAACTTGAGTCGGAAGTGAGCCGGATCGAATTATCAAGCCTACGATTAATCCGAGCTGTCCGATTCAAAAGCGGCTAGATCTGAGCCATCCGGGATGATCTGAAGCAATCCGAGATAGGGTTAAGGTTGATCAAGCACTATGATCAAGATCTGAAGGTTTCATTCCAATCAAAGCTCAATCAACCGTTGGATCAAGCTCGGAGGGCTCTAGATCATCCATTCACAGATTAAGTTGATCTGGACCATCCGTTGCACATCTGGAGGATCCGAGATACCACTAGGTAGATCCTGGCCCCAGATCATCATCATCAAAGTTTGGCTCCAATCAGAGCAAGATCAGCCGTTGGATTTTCTCAATTAAATCTGAGCCGTCCATTGGTTCCTATTTAATCAGAAACGCTGCCCAGTTCTTCCTTGTCGCGTCTCCGCCGCTATAGCATTCTTCTTCAGTTTGTCATCGTTTTTTCAGTAGTTCTTCATCAAAGGAGGCGCGTCCACTCAATCCTTCATTAGAACTAGTGCTAGGTCAGTGGAGAGAGTGCTCTGTGAAGTTTCCAGATCGGATTTTGCCCAAGATAGAGTTTCGTGAGGTTTCAGTGGCTCTGTCACTTGATTGCATCAATCTCAGTTGTTTTCCATCTTCATTGCATCCGAGCTTGCTGGAGGGGTTCCCTAGAAGGCTCGGAGCACTCCCAAACCTATATCGCAATCCACCACACCTAGGTTGAAGCAATCGGTTGCTGTTTTCAGTTTGGGCATGGTTTGAATGGATTTACAGCAGAGATAAATTTTCCACTGAATTGTTGAGCTTGCGGGTTCGAGGCTCACCCTTGCGTGACGAACAAGGAGCACTTGAGCTTGAGAAGGATTGGGGTTTAGTTTAATTAGCAAATTTTCGTTTGTAGCTGTAATTTTCATTACTGCTGTAATTTCGTTTCTGTTTTTGGTTTCAGATTGCTGTAATTTCGTTTTCTGATGGGTTTCTGCTTAATTAGGATTCAAGTTTCCAAGTCAAATAGTGAGGCAACTTGTGTAGTGATAGATTTTGTTTAATTTCAGTTTATTTCTGTGTTTAATTGCTTGCGTGCCAACTACCCTGTTGCGTGCCAGTTTTTCTTATTTCTTTTCAGCTGCGTGCCAGTTTCTTCTCTGCAACTCCACTTTCTTTCTGAATTCTTTAGTTTATTTCACATTTAGTGAGTTAATTCAGTTGATCTGAGTTTGTGTTTCATTCAGCTTTAATTCTAAATTTTTAGCTTGTCACAGCCTGCGTATCAACAATTCTGAATTCTACAGCTTTAGTTTCCAATGGTACAAGCAGGTTTATCAGTCCTAGAATTGTTTCAAGGGAGTTCTAGATTAGTGAATCTTATTCTGAACTTGAATTAGTGCACTTGCCCTTGAGCTTGCATAGGTTCGATTCTTTCCAACTGCAAATCTAAATTTCTTCAAGTCATCCATTTTATTTCTGCATATCATGATTGGGTTAGGGCAAGTTTGTTTCAATGGAGTTAGTTTCTGCATTTATTGACTGCTATATCCGCCTACTTCACATCCACTCGCTGCTGGGTTAATTTCTGCAATCAATTTGCAGTTGTACTGCTGCCCAAAGGTTTTCTGAATTTCTGCAGTTTTATTTCTACACATTACAGATTTAGTTTGTGCCAAATTCTTGTTATATTTCTGAATTTACTAGTCTACTTACTGAGCTTTGGCTTGAGCCATCTGAGTTCCCTTCTGAACGTCGATTGTGTTAACTGGATCTTAATTTGTTTGTGAGTTCTGAGTACAGAGTTCTCTGTTTCGGTTTCCAGTTTAAGCCATTTGCTTTCATTCCTGTTCCCAGTCACAGTTAAACACTTCCTCTTAGCTTACTAGATTTTCCTTGTATCAAGTCAAGCTAAATTTTGGCACTTTGTATCAAGGGGAGCTTGGGTACTGATTGGTATCAAGTTAGAGGGTATTTGTAGGGTGCCATGATGTATGGTAGCAACTAGTATGCAGTTAGCTTGAGCTGAATTGTTTGAAGTTTGATTGCTAAACTTTGGTGGCTAGCTTTAGTTGAAGCTTACTTGTTTGCGAAAATTTCCAAGCACTGTTTTATTCCTTTGATTGGCATTTATCTACATTTACACTAGTTTAGTTTCCTCATTTTAACTGCTATTTCATTTCCAATTGCAAATCCAAACCCAATTCACATTTGAAACCCGAATTCATAAACGACACCTAAACACAAGCTCGAATCAAACACGACAACTAGCCTCGAGAAAAATACGACCTGTGGCCCCTATATTACATTTTCAGATTTTGATTGTAAAAAGGGTTTCCAGCATTTCATTCATATCTAAATTTGGTAGACCCACATTCGTGACAGTTCATTTGGGCCTATCACCCACCCAGCAGGTATGATTGAAGATATTTTGGTGAAGGTAAAGGAGCTAATATTCCCTTCAGACTTTTATATTTTGGATATGGAGGGAGATTACTTGGCACACCGTTCTCCACTTATCTTAGGCAGACCGTTTCTGAAGACTGCTAGAACCAAGATTGATGTATATGCCGGTACACTTTCTATGGTGATTGGAGACACGGTTATTCAGTTTAGCCTTTTTGATGCTATGAAGCATCCGAGAGAGGATCACTCCATCATGAGCATGGACATTCTAGAGGAGCTGGCGCAGACAGAGCTAGAGGCTGAGGGATTTCTGGAGGGTTTTTCTGGAGGAGCTATTGATTCAGAGGAGGCTGAGAGAGTACTGACTGCTGGGACTGAGGATTTTTCAGAAGATTTTTCAGACACACTTCCAGCTGGAGAGATTTTTCTAGGTGTAGGGGATTGCACAGAGCCCCAAGGACCACCTATTTTTCTTGATATTCAAAGTGTAGGGGATTGCACAGAGCCCCAGGGACCACTTATTTCTACAGAAGAGGACCAGAGTGAACTGAAGCCATTACCAGGTCATTTGAAGTATGCGTATCTAGGAGAGGAGCAGACTTTCCCTGTGATTATTGCACAGCATTTGGAGTCAGAACAAGAAGAAAAATTACTGCAAGTCCTGAGGCACTACAAGAAGGCAATTGGGTGGACTTTATCAGATATACCAGGTATCATCCCAGCTATCTGCATGCACAGGATATTTTTGGAAGATAATGTCAAACCTGTGAGGCAACCACAAAGGAGACTCAACCCACTTATTTTGGATGTTGTAATGAAAGAGGTGACTCGACTTCTACAGGCAGGTATCATTTACCCTATTTCTGACAGTCAGTGGGTTAGTCCTATTCACGTGGTGCCCAAGAAATCTGGAGTGACCGTGCTGGCAGATGAAAGCAATGAACTGGTGCCCACCAGAGTCAAGAATTCCTGGAGAGTCTGCATTGATTACAGGAAGCTCAACAAGGTCACAAGGAAAGATCACTTCCCTCTACCCTTCATTGATCAGATGCTTAAGAGATTGGCAGGGAAGTCGCACTATTGTTTCATGGACGGATTTTCAGGCTATTTTCAGATTTGCATAGATCCAGAGGACCAGGAGAAGACCACCTTCACTTGCCCCTTTGGTACTTTTGCCTACAGACGTATGCCCTTCGGACTCTGCAACGCACCCGGTACCTTTCAGAGATGTATGGTGAGTATATTTGGTGAGTTGCTAGAGGACTGTATGGAGGTATTCATGGATGATTTTTCAGTTTATGGCACGTCTTTTGATCCATGCTTAAATAACTTGTCTAGGGTTTTACATCGTTGCATTGAAACTAACCTTGTTCTTAATTTTGAGAAATGCCACTTTATGGTAGAGCACGGGATTGTACTTGGACACATAGTCTCTCGGAAAGGTATTGAGGTAGATCCTACTAAAATCAGTGTTATTTCTTCTTTATCTTACCCCGTATGCGTACGGGATGTTCGTGCTTTTCTTGGACATGCAGGATTTTACTGCAGATTTATTAGAGACTTCAGCTTGATTGCTCGACCCTTGACACGACTTTTGCAGAAGGATGTTGAGTTTCACATTGATGAAAAATGCAAGGAAGCTTTTCATAGACTCAGGGAGGCTCTTACCTCATCTCCTATTATTATATCACCTGACTGGACTCTACCTTTTGAATTAATGTGTGATGCTTCTAATTTTGCAGTGGGAGCTGTTTTAGCACAGAGGGTTGATGGAGCACCACATGTCATTTGCTACGCCTCCAAAACCCTAGATGCCGCCCAAGCCAACTACACCACGACTGAAAAGGAGCTTCTTGCCATTGTTTTTGCTTTAGATAGATTCAGATCTTATTTATTGTGCTCACATGTGATTATTTTTTCTGATCATGCAGCTCCTAAATACTTATTGAAGAAGCCTGATGCAAAACCTAGATTGATCAGATGGATGCTCCTACTCCAAGAATTCGACCTGGAGATCAGAGATCAAAGTGGAAAAGAGAACTTAGTTGCAGATCATTTGAGCAGACTTGAAGGAGATGGATCTCCTACCACCATTGATGATGATTTCAGAGATGAGCACTTGATTTCAGTGCATGGTGAGACACCATGGTATGCAGACTTAGTTAACTTTCTTGTTGCATATGTATTTCCCACTCAATTTTCTAAAGCTCAAAAAGATAAATTAAAAAGTGATGCAAAGTTTTATGTGTGGGATGATCCTTATCTGTGGAAATTTTGTAATGACCAAATAATTAGGAGATGCATACCCGATCATGAGTTTTCTTCTGTCCTTACTTTTTGTCATTCATCAGCTTGTGGGGGGCATTTTGGACCCCAGAGGACTGCCAGGAAAGTATTAGAGTGTGGTTTATACTGGCCCACCCTTTTTCATGATTCACATGTTTTTTATAAAAATTGTGATAGATGTCAGCGAACTGGGAACATAGGAGCTAGACATGAGATGCCTCAAAACACTATGCTTTTGTAGCGACCCGCCTTCTCTGCTTCAGACGGATCGTTACTTCTGTCTACTTCTCTACTCTAATGCACGACTAAAGAAAACGCGGAAATCTTTTTTTTTCTTTTTAAATTCATCTAAGAATGATATTCTAACTCTAATAGTCATGCATGATACCATGTCACACTTCCTTTCTCAAAAACTCGTAAAATGATACTTATTGAAACCTGCCTCACCCAACTCAACCTTCGGGTATCAGTCGACTGATACTGCATCAGTCGACTGATAGGCCTGAATTCTGAATTTATAGGTTTCGGCACTTGCTTCAAAGGTCCACCAATCATGTATTTTCGAGCCATATAAAACTATGATACCATTGCTATACTCTATGCCAGTTTTCTAAACAATTTAGCTAAACAAAATCAATCCATAAACTTGAAATTAGGACTTTTGCGGAAGAAAATAAACTATTCAAGTTATATGAACTTTAACACTAAAGTTTGTACCAATCTTGACTCCTATGCATTCCTAACACCAAATACATGTTTTATAACCTTGCTAAAGCATTATGAGATATGGATGCAACTTTTCTAAACATATTTAAGCAATAAAACTTAATTCAAGAGGAATTGATTCTATCTTGGCACATGCATCTATTTCTCTAACAAAGTATCAATATCTCCAACTACTCACATTCTACTCATCCAATGCAATCATAAGAATATGTAGGCTAAAAGAAATGACATGGAATCTTTACTCTAAGAAATTGAGTATGTAAAACTATCCAAAACTTAAATGTTCGCTAAACTCCCTAAAACAAGAACTTGAAATTTGAATAAACTATAACATTGTAATTTGGATAGTTAAATTGTCTCGTCTCAAAGATCTCTCCAAAATCAGCCACCACACACACTTTTCTCAGCACCGCCTCGTCGCCTTCCTTCAGAATTGCTTGCCTTTACCTTTATCTGCAATAAGAGGAAATGCATCTAGTAAGCAAAAAGCTTAGTAAGTACTATCTAGCTCACAAAATCTCGAAATGTGCAAACATGCTTCTAGAACAATATGAAAATCATATGAGATACTAATATGCTTGAAAGGAAACTAAGAACATGTATAACTCAAAACATGCATACTCAAGCAATAATAAATCTCAATTTACTTTTCTTGGCTCAACTTGAAACTTTAGCTATTCTTTAACTTTTGAAAACTTTCTTAAACTTTAGAAACTTTGCTAAAGCATATACTTGAAAATAATAATCACTTGGATCCACTGAAGACGTAAGTACCATCTGATGCGCGTTCCCTAAAAGGTTGGGGTAGCGAGCCACCAATCCTAATAGAGCAGACCTTGGTCTACCAGGGCCAAGACCTTGGAATTGGACACCTGGATTTCTTTAACGACGCCCTTGGACGCCGGGTACTGGCCTTATAAAATAAAATAGCTTTTCTTTCTTTTCTTTCTTATCTGTAAATGCCTTGGCATTTTCTGGAGCACCTTGCGTGCTAAAATCCCTAAGTCTTGACTTTTGGGGATTTCTTAAGGCCTTGGCCTTTTCTTTTCTTATCTTTATCTTTCTTTTCTTTTCTCATAACTTTTCTTGGCCCCTAAACTCATATAGGGTATTAATCAACATATATAAGCATATAATGAACTAAGATCACATGCAAAAACTCAAACAAAAGAAATATCTCTTTTAAAACTTTTAAAGGAAATTCTCGCGGAAAAACCGCCTCTTACTGCAGGTGAGCAGTACTTACATTGATATCTTGGACTTACAACCAAGATTGACGTCTAGGACTCGAGAGAAACTTGAGATCTCGGAGAATTCTTCACGTCTACGCGTTCCTCTCGCCGCGGGGATCCCGAATATAGAATTATCTCTTGGAGAAGAGCCTTGACCGGCCCCCTAGAGCTTGGTGTAATTTCGCCCAGAAGAGGAGGGGTCGGCGTGAGGGTTTGGAGAGGAGAGAAAATAAAACTTCTCTCTTTAATTACCTATTTATACTTATGGGGCGGATTAACCTAACTACACCTTAAATATAGATCTCCCCATCCTTTTCTGTGCTTGATACCCTAGCCCAGCTGGTCGCGCGCGTTTCTGGTTCGTGCTGGTCGCGGGTTCGATCCACCAGCTGCACTTAATTGGTTTTTCCATTTATACTTATGGGGCAAATCGACCTAACTACCCCTTAAATATAGGTCTCTCCTTCCTTTTCTGTGCTTGATACCCTAGCCCGGCTGGTTGCGCGCGCGGGCTGTTTCGTTGTGGTCGCGGGTTCAATCCACCGGCTGCCCTTAAACGTTTTTATTATTTTTCTTTTTATTTTTCTTTTTCTTTTTCCAAAAATACCAAACGGACTCGGAAAATTCCATAAAAATACTCTAAAAATTCCTAAAAATATCTAGAATATTTCTAAACCATTTCTAAATAATTCTAAGGACTTTAAGTACTAAAAATGGAAATTTTGGGGCGTTACAATCCCCCATACCTTATAAAAAGTTCGTCCTCGAACTTAGAATAATTCTGGATATCTCTCTCTCATGCTGTCCTCACGTTCCCAAGTAGCCTCTTCATGCTTTTGATTCTGCCAGATGACCTTAACTAGTGGCACTTCTTTGTTTCTTAATCTTTTAACTGTCTTGTCCACTATCTGTGTCGGTCTGCTCTCATAGCTAAGATCCTCTTGGATCTGTACTGACTGGGGCTGAATCACTTGGCTAGGGTCGTGAATACACTTCTTTAGCATAGAGACATGAAATGTACTATGGATAGCTGACATATCCTCTGGTAAGTCCAGCTCATAGGCTACCTTCCCAACTCTCTTTATAATATTATAGGGTCCTATGTAGCGAGGACTCAGCTTGCCCTTCTTGCCAAATCTCACCACTCCCTTCATGGGAGCGACCTTGAGAAATACTGAATCTCCAACTTGGAATTCAAGTGGCCTACGGCGTGTGTCAGCATAACTTTTCTGTCTACTCTGGGCAGTCTCAATCCTCTGGCGGATCGTCTGGATAGCCTGAGTGGTCTCCTCTATAAGCTCAGTCTGGCTGTCTAGTCCTGACTCCATCTCTTTCTTCTCACCAGCTTCTTGCCAACATATGGGTGATCTACATTTCCTGCCATATAATGCCTCATAAGGTGCCATCCTGATGGTGGCCTGATAGCTATTGTTGTAGGCAAACTCAGCTAAGCACAGAAATTTGCACCAACTACCCTTAAAGTCCAACGCACAAGCCCTGAGCATGTCTTCTAAAATCTGATTTACTCTCTCTGTTTGTCCATCTGTCTGGGGATGGAAGGCTGTGCTGAACTGAAGTCTGGTGCCTAGGGCGTCCTGAACACACCTCCAAAAATGGGAGATGAATCGCCCATCTCTGTCAGAAACGATCGACTTCGGGACTCCGTGAAGCCTGATTACTTCTTTCACGTACAGCTGTGCTAATTGCTCTACCGAATGCGATAACTTGATGGCTAGGAAGTGGGCAGACTTGGTCAATCTGTCCACTATCACCCAAATTGCATCGTGTCCATGGGTGGTTCTTGGAAGACCTGTGATAAAGTCCATGGATATTTCTTCCCACTTCCACTCTGGAATGGGAAGTGGCTGTAGAACTCCTCCTGGTCTCTGGTGCTCTGCTTTGACTCTCTGGCAGGTCAAGCAGGTACTGATATATCTGGCCACGTCTCGCTTGAGTCCAGACCACCAGAACCTCTTCTTTAAATCTTGGTACATCTTGGTAGAACCAGGATGCATAGAGTACGGGGTACTGTGGGCTTCTTCTAAAATATTCTTTCTTAGTTCCTCATCATTGGGGACGCAAAGGCGGTCTCCAAGATAGAGGATGCCACTATCTGATACTCGAAACTCTAATTTTCTGCCTCTTGGATCCCTGCTTGATCTTCTGGATCTCTGGGTCTTGATCTTGCTTTCTTGTATATCCACAAGCAGGGTTGACTCTAGAGTCAATGCAGAAAGTTGCCCAATTATTACTCGACTCCAAAATCTTTGATTTCTTTCTGAAGTGGTAGAGACAGTGATGATAGAGGACATCAGTGCTGCACAGGATTTTCTGCTCAGTGCATCTGCCACTTTATTAGCTTTACCTGGGTGGTAGAGGATTTCACAGTCATAATCTTTGACCAACTCTAGCCACCTGCGCTGCCTCATATTCAGATCCTTCTGAGTGAAGAAGTACTTCAAACTCTGATGGTCTGTGAAGATCCTGCACTGCACTCCATACAGGTAGTGTCTCCAGAGCTTCAGTGCAAAACCACAGCTGCTAGCTCAAGGTCGTGGTAGGGTAATTCTTCTCATAGTCCTTGAGCTGTCTGGAGGCATATGCTATTACTTTACCGTCTTGCATGAGGACAGCTCCAAGGCCCATCTTGGATGCATCACTGTAGATGTCAAAGGCCTTGTCACTCTCTGGAACAGTCAGGATGGGAGCACTGGTCAGTCTCTTCTTCAGCTCTAGAAAACTGTGCTCGCATTTATCTGACCATTCAAACTTCTTGTTCTTTCTGGTCAAGGCTGTGAGTGGAGAGGCTATCCTGGAAAAGTCCTCCACAAATTTTCTGTAATATCCTGCCAGGCCTAAGAAGCTTCTGATCTCACTGGTATTCTAGGGTCTACACCAGTTGCTGACTGCTTCTATCTTGGCTGGATCAACTTGAATGCCTTCTTTGGATACAATGTGACCTAGGAAGGTCACCTGATCTAGCCAAAACTCACACTTTGAGAATTTTGCATAGAGCTTCTCCTGCTGAAGGATCTGCAGCACTATCCTCAAGTGTGTAGCATGGTCCTCTGGAGTCTGTGAGTATATGAGAATATCATCAATAAATACAATGACGAATTTATCGAGATACTCCCTGAAGATGTGGTTCATCACTCCATAAGACTGCTGGAGCACTGGTTACTCCAAAAGGCATTACTACAAATTCATAGTGGCCGTATCTTGTCCTGAAGGCCGTCCTGGGGATGTCACTTTCTTTAACCTCAGCTGATGATACCCAGAACGCAGATCTATCTTCGAGAACACTGTAGCCCCTTTGAGTTGATCAAATAAATCATCTATTCTAGGAAGGGGGTACTTGTTCTTAATGGTTACCTTGTTCAGAGCTCTGTAGTCTATGCACAGACGCATAGACCCATCCTTCTTCTTGACGAAAAGTACAGGAGCTCCCCAAGGTGAATGACTAGGGCGGATGAAACCCTTGTCAAGCAGTTCTTGCAATTGTTCTTGTAATTCTTTCAGTTCTGCTGGTGCCATGCGATAAGGTGCCTTCGAAATTGGGTTGGTTCCTGGGGCCAACTCAATTTCAAACTCAATTTCCTGATTGGGAGGGAGTCCTGGTAACTCTTCAGGAAACACCTCAGGATAGTCACAGACTACCCTCACTTCTTCTCTCTTCAATCCTTCTCCTTGACTCACATCCACTATATGAGCTAGAAACCAGTGCACCCCTTCTCTAACATTCTCTGAGCTTGTAAGGTAGGTAGGAACCTATTTATCTTTCTCCTTGGGTCTCCAATAAACTCAACCGAAGGTTCTGCTTCTGGTGTGAACTTGACTTTTTCTTGCGGCAGTCTATAGAAGCATTATACTTGCTCAAGAAGTCCATTCCTAAAATGACATCGTAATCCTTCATCTCAAGGACTAACGAGTCACTGTAGAGCTCTCGGTTGGAAATCTAGATTGATACTGCCCTTAGCCTCTCAGTAGAGGCCATTACTTCCCCTGATAGGTAAGGTTGTTAAGAACTTCATCGTTCAACCTTTCTGGTGGCCTTTATACTGTTTAAGTAGTGCTCAGTGATCAAAGCACTACTTATTAGTTCCTCGGAGGTTTGCAGCCTCTCAACACCGCTAGCCCCCCTTCAACGCTATCTCAGGCCTTAACATCTTGAGCATTAGCCTAACTATCTCTTTTTCTGTGCTAACTAGCTCTGGGCACAGATGAGCTAACCGCTTAAACATCTTCACTGCTTCATCCACGGATAGTTCTCCTTGTCTGAACTCCGTGAATTCATCATAATGCTTGTTGGTTACTTGCATGTGAGAGTATTCTTCGAAGAACTCAGTCTCGAAGTCGGCCCATGTCATCTGGCTGACATTTCTCTTGGCCTTGACTCTCTTCCACTATATTCTAGCATCTCCCGTAAGGCAGAAAGATGCACACTTTATCTTCTCTACCTCATGCCAGTCCAGTAGCCCTACTATTCTTTCCAACGTGTTGAACCATGCTTAAGCATCCCATTGGTTTGCTTGTGCCTGGGAAGTTCCCTGGCTTCAGTTTCTCCTACTGAATGAGGTACGCTTCTTGCCTTCTAGGAGCTTGCTCCTCGTTTTGGGCCTTTCTAGGACGTCCTCAAATGTATAACTTAACACTTAATGGTAATGTTCCCAAACTTGCTTTAGGATACAACAAGACCTTGGTCTTGATTCTTATCTCATTTCTTAGTCCTAGAACTCGTTCTAGGGCTTAGTAAGACCTTGGTCTTACTCAAAACTTTTATCAAGCACCATGCGTGCCATAATCCCAAAACTTACTTTTGGGCAAATCAAGTAAGTACTTAAGCATTTCTCTAATATCCATTCTAGGGATTAAACATGATTCCGTGATACTAAGGTATTAAACATGCTTCCTTGTTCTATGCACATATGAGTAAGTACTTAAGCATTTCTCTATACTGAAGTTAAGTAAAGGAGCAATAGAAAAACTGAAACTTAAAGCTTTCTTACTTGAAGACGGCAAGGTTGATGCTGATGTGTGTGTGATGCTGGAGAATGGGAACTGCTCTGATACCACCTGTAGCGACCCGCCTTCTCTGCTTCAGACGGATCGTTACTTCTGTCTACTTCTCGACTCTAATGCACGACTAAAGAAAACGCGGAAATCTTTTTTTTTCTTTTTAAATTCATCTAAGAATGATATTCTAACTCTAATAGTCATGCATGATACCATGTCACACTTCCTTTCTCAAAAACTCGTAAAATGATACTTATTGAAACCTGCCTCACCCAACTCAACCTTCGGGTATCAGTCGACTGATACTGCATCAGTCGACTGATAGACCTGAATTCTGAATTATAGGTTTCGGCACTTGCTTCAAAGGTCCACCAATCATGTATTTTCGAGCCATATAAAACTATGATATCATTGCTATACTCTATGCCAGTTTTCTAAACAATTTAGCTAAACAAAATCAATCCATAAACTTGAAATTAGGACTTTTGCGGAAGAAAATAAACTATTCAAGTTATATGAACTTTAACACTAAAGTTTGTACCAATCTTGACTCCTATGCATTCCTAACACCAAATACATGTTTTATAACCTTGCTAAAGCATTATGAGATATGGATGCAACTTTTCTAAACATATTTAAGCAATAAAACTTAATTCAAGAGGAATTGATTCTATCTTGGCACATGCATCTATTTCTCTAACAAAGTATCAATATCTCCAACTACTCACATTCCTACTCATCCAATGCAATCATAAGAATATGTAGGCTAAAAGAAATGACATGGAATCTTTACTCTAAGAAATTGAGTATGTAAAACTATCCAAAACTTAAATGTTCGCTAAACTCCCTAAAACAAGAACTTGAAATTTGAATAAACTATAACATTGTAATTTGGATAGTTAAATTGTCTCGTCTCAAAGATCTCTCCAAAATCAGCCACCACACACACTTTTCTCAGCACCGCCTCGTCGCCTTCCTTCAGAATTGCTTGCCTTTACCTTTATCTGCAATAAGAGGAAATGCATCTAGTAAGCAAAAAGCTTAGTAAGTACTATCTAGCTCACAAAATCTCGAAATGTGCAAACATGCTTCTAGAACAATATGAAAATCATATGAGATACTAATATGCTTGAAAGGAAACTAAGAACATGTATAACTCAAAACATGCATACTCAAGCAATAATAAATCTCAATTTACTTTTCTTGGCTCAACTTGAAACTTTAGCTATTCTTTAACTTTTGAAAACTTTCTTAAACTTTAGAAACTTTGCTAAAGCATATACTTGAAAATAATAATCACTTGGATCCACTGAAGACGTAAGTACCATCTGATGCGCGTTCCCTAAAAGGTTGGGGTAGCGAGCCACCAATCCTAATAGAGCAGACCTTGGTCTACCAGGGCCAAGACCTTGGAATTGGACACCTGGATTTCTTTAACGACGCCCTTGGACGCCGGGTACTGGCCTTAGAAAATAAAATAGCTTTTCTATCTTTTCTTTCTTATCTGTAAATGCCTTGGCATTTTCTCGAGCACCTTGCGTGCTAAAATCTCTAAGTCTTGACTTTTGGGGATTTCTTAAGGCCTTGGCCTTTTCTTTTCTTATCTTTATCTTCTCTTTTCTTTTCTCATAACTTTTCTTAGCCCCAATCTCATATAGGGTGCTTAATCAACTTATACAAACATATAATGAACTAATATCACATGCCAAAAATCATAAACTAAAGAAACTATCTCTTTTAAAACTTTTAAAGGAAATTCTCGCGGAAAAATCGCCTCTTACTGCAGGTGAGCAGTACTTACATTGATATCTTGGACTTACAACCAAGATTGACGTCTAGGACTCGAGAGAAACTTAAGATCTCGGAGAATTCTTCACGTCTACGCGTTCCTCTCGCCGCGGGGATCCCGAATATAGAATTATCTCTTGGAGAAGAGCCTTGACCGGCCCCCTAGAGCTTGGTGTAATTTCGCCCAGAAGAGGAGGGGTCGGCGTGAGGGTTTGGAGAGGAGAGAAAATAAAACTTCTCTCTTTAATTACCTATTTATACTTATGGGGCGGATTAACCTAACTACACCTTAAATATAGATCTCCCCATCATTTTCTGTGCTTGATACCCTAGCCCAGCTGGTCGCGCGCGTTTCTCGTTTCGTGCTGGTCGCGGGTTCGATCCACCAGCTGCACTTAATTGGTTTTTCCATTTATACTTATGGGGGCAAATCGACCTAACTACCCCTTAAATATAGGTCTCTCCTTCCTTTTCTGTGCTTGATACCCTAGCCCGGCTGGTTGCGCGCGCGGGCTGTTTCTTTGTGGTCGCGGGTTCAATCCACCGGCTGCCCTTAATCGTTTTTATTATTTTTCTTTTTATTTTTCTTTTTTCCCTTTTCCAAAAATACCAAACGGACTCGGAAAATTCCATAAAAATACTCTAAAAATTCCTAAAAATATCTAGAATATTTCTAAACCATTTCTAAATAATTCTAAGGACTTTAAGTACTAAAAATGGAAATTTTGGGGCGTTACAGCTTTACTGTGAGATTTTTGATGTTTGAGGGATATATTTTATGGGACCTTTTCCTACATCTTATGGTTATCTGTATATTTTACTTGCTGTGGATTATGTTTCGAAATGGGTGGAGGCTATTCCCTCCAGGACTGATAATTCTTCTGTTGTTTGTAGTTTTGTTTGGTCACACATTTTCTGTAGGTTTGGAATTCCAAGAGCAATAATCAGTGACCAAGGATCTCATTTTTGCAACAAACACATGAAGGCGATGCTTAGCAGATATGGGGTGGCACATAAAGTTTCTACATCCTATCATCCCCAAACAAATGGACAGGCTGAGATTTCAAACAGAGAGATCAAATCCATCATAGAGAAGACAGTTGGGCCCACTAGAAAAGACTGGAGCAAGAAGCTAGATGACGCACTCTGGGCCTACAGAACAACATACAAGACACCGATTGGCATGTCACCCTACCGCTTGTTTTATGGTAAGGCTTGTCACCTCCCCGTGGAAATAGAACACAAGGCATATTGGGCGGTGAAAGCTTGCAATTTTGATGCTACCAAGGCGGGAGAAGAAAGAAAATTGCAACTTCAGGAACTTGAAGAAATTCGGTTGGAAGCATTTGAAAATTCAAGGATTTACAAGGAGAAGACCAAGAACTTCCATGACAAGCACATTGTGAAGAAAGATTTCAAAGTTGGTGACAAGGTACTATTTTACAAATCAAGGCTCAAATTGATAAAAGGTAAATTAAGGTCAAGGTGGGATGGTCCATTTATTGTAACCAATATTTTTCCCTATGGTGTTGTGGAAATTCAAGATACATCTAATGGTTTTATTTGGAATGTTAATGGCCACTGGCTCAAAAGGTACTTTGAAGAGCTAAAGGAGCTAGAGGTGGATGGGTTGGACATGAACGAAGCTATCTACCCAACTTAAGGGGAGTTCACTTTCTCTATCATTTTTTGTACATATCATTTTCATGTTGCTAGGAATAAATGTTTCTCTTTTTAAAGTAAGTAGTGGATAATAAATTCTTAGGAAACATGATATGAATAAAATCATTGTAAATACCATGTTTTTTTTTTGTTTTAGCACTTTTTTCTTGCATGATTAGGAATAAATGTATCCCTCTAGGGTAACTTATTATCATTTTAGAGTCTTTTGAAAATAAATTAAATTTGGTTATCAAAACTTAGGGTTTATGTTCATGGATGAAATCTTGGATGCTTGAGTACTACTTTTCTTTAGATTCTTGATTGAGGACTTGAGATGAATTATTTTTACCTAGTGAGAATTAGCCTTATATTTTTGATACACATATGTTATTGTACTCTAGAACTTGCTTAGGTTCTTTCAAAACCATATTTCGATGATTGGATCACATCTATAGAGACTAATCACTTTGTTTACCTTTCCACATAAATTTTGGCAAAAATCATGTCTATTCTATTTGTCTTTCCTTATTCCTAATCTTAATCCCAATTTTTCTATAGATTTGTTGTTTGGGATGTTTTCTTAGTGCTATTTTGCCCGAGACGGACAAAGATTTAAGTGTGGGGGAGTGATTAGTGTTTTGGAAAACATTTTGTATCAAGGAAGCATTTGGATCCAAAAGAAAAAAATTTCTGCAATTTAAAGGATCAAAGTGAGTAAGTTTTGTATCAAGAACAAGTGGAAGAAGTGAGCAAGGATTAAAAACAATTGAAGATTCTTGATCATCATTTGAAGTTTCAAAGAAAGTTGCACCTCAAGTTGAATTCAGGTGAGGCAAATGAAATGAAAAAAAAGCCAATTGGCACGCACATGAAAAGAAAAATCTGTGCCAAAATTTTTGTACCAACTTGAGATGAATCCGGATTTTCCAAGGCTGCAAATTCTATTGCAGAGCACCTCCACTGCTAAGAGTTTTCAAATCAGAATTTGCAAAGGTGAGAAAAGCTGTGCCAAGGTTTTAAAATGGAATGCAATAGCAAAATTGCAGCTATATATTGGCTGATGGTGTGGCAGAATTTCAGAAACTTCTTGAGAGAAGCTGGAATATATTTGTGTAGAAGCTGAACTACAGCTGAAGACAATTGGAACAAATCTGAATTGAAGCTGAGCAGCTGCTTAACATAAGCTTGACTCGACCACTTTGCTAAGGAAGAATTGCAGCTGACTAATCTGATTCAATGCAGAAATCAGTGCCAAAACAGAGAATTTCTGTGCAGCTGTGAAGATCAAAAATTGGTGGATTGCAACTAAACTGAATTGCAGCTGTACTAATTTTAATGATCCAAGGGGCCGTTGGCAAGGGTTAAAAGCAAAACCAATTGGAAATTACTAGGAATTGAAGGCTGAAAGATTGAGAATGAACTCTGAATTGCAGCTGGACAAATCTGAGTTTAAGGAGAATCTGTGCAGAAAATTTTCATATAAGCAGTTTAGTCACAAGTTGGTATCAATCTCAAACTGAATTTGGGTTTGGAAATTAGTAATGCAGTGCTGAATTGACACAGCTGATCAGAACAAGAAGCTACTGATCAGAAACAGAATTCGGAAGGCTGACCAAAAACTGAACATTGCATTATAAGCATGTAATCTACCGAATGTTGAATTTGGAGCTTCTGAAATGACAAAAACTGGATGTAAAGTGAGCTGCAAGATGCTGAAATTTCTGGAGAGCAGTAAGATCGAACATATAAGCTGAAATGCAGCTAGGAAAAGTTTTTAAGAAGCTATGAATACTCATGGGACTAAGATTGTATCAACTTGAAGAGGAAAAGTTTTTAAGAAGCTATGAATCAAGATATTAAGTGTAAAATGTATCTGAAGTTGAAGGTGCACATTCAATTTCGGATCTAAGAAAAACAAATGGTTGTTAGAAGTTTCGAAGTATAGCAGAAAATGGAAGAAGTTGGCTGAAAGTCAATTTTTGTGAGCAGAATTTTCAAGTGGAACAAATCAAAATCTTCCATGTCTATTTGATGCTAACTGATGTTGATTATTTAAGAAATCAGAGACTTGAAATGGATTTAGTGAAGCTGAATTTGCAGCTGAACAGAGAAAAAAAAAATGGAAGAAAGTAGTGTGCCAACAAAGGGTGAAGTGTATCAAGAGTGAGTTACAAGGGTTGTTGAGTGAAAATTTTATGTTGAGTATCTATTTCACTTGATATCATGTGTTCTTTGATACATTCTAACCTTGCTAGAGGATAAAAGAAAGAGAAAAAAATCAGAAAAGAAGAGGGAACAAAGCAAGGTTGGCACGAAATTGGGAAACTGGGCACAAGGAAATCAAGGAAGGGTTTTTCATCCAAATCAAAGGAATTTATCCAAGTTTCGCTCCATTACACTTTTGATTTTGCTAGAGGACTGTAAAGATGGGGCAAAGCACATAGGAAACATACTTGAGCACTCAAGTCTTCCACTTTATCAATTTTTCCATTTTCCTTGATTTTTGCTCCATTTCTTACTATTTCTATGTCTTTCATTTGTTTTTGTAGATGTGAATCCTAATCATGATTAATGGTGGAGAGTAGATAATGAGCAAGCCTATGGTAGTGCAAGAAGAATGTGTGTTTGAGTGAGCTCCATTTCCATCATCAACTTAGAACTTAAGGAGAGAGCCACCAAAATTTTCCTTGAAAGGCTAGTGATTTAAATTCATCTCAATGACTCATGATGGATGAAAAGGCTAAGTTGTTGATTTAAGGACAAGATACTAATCCATAGAGCTTAGATTTATGAGAATTGACAACCATAGGTAATTTCTTTTCATTTGTTTCTAATTATGCTTAAGAAAATCTAGGGGATACATACTTAGTGTGGGGGAGTCGATAAGTACCATTTTATTGATTATTTTAATTGCTAAAATCCATGTTTGATCCATGTTTTACTTGCTTAATTGTGATTTTACCTTAGGTTTTAGGATTTTCTCTTATTTTGGACCTAATTGCAAATTTGCACATGTTTGGATTATTTGGCCACTAATTTTCTGATATATTTTTGTAGGCATGAAAGGATCCTGGACCTAGGGCATATTGGGTCAAACTTGAGTCGGAAGTGGACCCGGATCGAGTTATCAAGTTTCGGATTAATCTGGGTCGCCCGATTCAAAAGCGGCTAGATCTGAGCCATCCGGGACCATCTGAAGCAATCAGAGCTAGGGTTAGGGTTGATCAAGCATTATGATCAAGATCTGAAGGTTTCATCCCAATCAGAGCTAAATCAACCGTTGGATCAAGCTCGGAGGGCTCTAGATCGTCCATTCAAAGATTAGGTTGATCTGGGCCATCCATTGCACATCTGGAGGATCTGAGCTACCACGAGACAGATCCTGACCCCAGATCATCATCATCAAAGTTTGGTTCAAATTAGAGCAAGATCAGCCATTGGATCTCCTCAAATCAATCTGAACCGTCCAATGCTAAGTATTTAATCAGAAACGCGCCCCAGCTTCACCCTTGTCGCGTCTTCGCTGTTCTTCGCCGCTTTCCATAGTTCGTCATGTTCTTAGCAATTTCTTCATCCAAGAAGGCGTGACCACCTCGATTCCAACCGCAATTCATCATCTGAATCCTTGGAAGGCAGTCTCGATCCAAAATTCATCTCAAATTTCATCCGGACAGAGTTGTTGAGGGTTTCGCATTCTCTGTGGTCCGAGAGCTTGAATCTTAGTCACAATCAATTTCAGATCACCTGAGCCACTTGTAGGGGTTCTCAGGTGAGCTCAGGTCGTCTCCAAATCTTCATCGCAGCTCAACAAGCCGAGATTGAAGGGCTCGGATCGGAATTTTCCCAGTTGAAGCAGTTTGAGCAGAATTGATGGACTGAAGTTGTTTTCCACTGATTTGCTGAGCCTAGGGGTTCGAAGCCAGCTCTTGCTTGACGACCAAGAAGATTTTGAGCTCTGGAAGGAATCAAGGAGTAGTTTAATTAGTTTTCAATTCAGTTTTTGTAGTCATTTCATTTCTGCGCAACTCTGTTCTAGATTATCAGTTTTATCAGCTGTCTTAGTTTGTATATCTAAATTGTTTAGCCTCATTAGGTTATAATTCTTAGAGTTAAGTAGTTTAAGAGCTTGTTTAGATGACAATTAGATTCAATTTCAGTTAGTTTGTAGTTTCATTTCTTGCGTGCCAAATTCTAGCTAGCGTGCCAAGTTAAATTCTGAATTCTTCAATCTGTTTCTGCTTTCTA
Organism: Boesenbergia rotunda; assembly: GCA_024364735.1. NCBI lineage: Eukaryota > Viridiplantae > Streptophyta > Magnoliopsida > Zingiberales > Zingiberaceae > Boesenbergia > Boesenbergia rotunda. The sequence goes on along the minus strand of JAGFNQ010003163.1, from coordinate 351,716 downwards.
AATGTTTGTTTCTGCATTTTTAAATTTAGCACTTCAAAAGTTTTTTTGGTGAATCATTGCTTCTGATCTCCTCCTTATTGCATCGAATTTTGCATTGGCTTGTCGATGAATTCAGCACATGCTTGTTTTGCATTTTCATGTTTCGAATCTGCCATTCTTTTCCTTGCTGCAGTTTGTGTCCGAAATTGTAGCTGATTTCTGAAATTCTAGGTTCACTACTCCTTGAGCTAGTTTCGAGTAGTTGTTTTTAGTTGCTTAATTCGATTTTGCATCCAATTAGACATTCCATTTCAAGTTTGCTCAGTTGCTGAATTTCTGCAATTCTATTTTCATTACTGCATTTTCCTTTATTTCTGCATTCTTTTCTTTGCTTCGGTTTGTGTCTAAAGTGAGCTGTTGTGTCTGGTTTTCTTCATCCATTCCTGCCGAGTTCTTGATTGATAGTTTGCTTTTCAAATTGTATTCGGTCAGCTGCATTTTTGAATTGCTAGAAGTAGTTTTAGGTACAAAAATTCAGTTTTTGGCACAAAGATTTCCCCTTGCGTGCCAAGCTGTTTTGGGTGATGTTTTGCATCAAGTTTTGACTTATCTTTTAGTGTAGGATAGCTTTTGAAATCTATTGATATCATCCTTAAAATCCTTGAGTTTCTTTGCATTGGTTTGCTTCCCAAAATCATAGCTAGTTTTAGTTAAAGTGCTTGTTCAAATTCTGAATTTCACATGCTTTTAATTGTATCAAGCTTGTTTGTTTCCGAAAACTCCCATCACTGCCTTTACCTCATTACTTAGCATTTCTTTTGTTTTGTTGAAATCAGAAATCAGTTTCCCAAAAATTTGGTAAGTACCTTGCTTAAATTTGTTTACCATTAGTTGAGTTTTTTTTAGTGTCAATTTCTTGTTTAGTGCATTAGTTTAAGATTCTTACTTTTCCATTGCAATTTCATTTTCGATTACAACCCAAAATCCAATTACTTGTTTGAAACCCAAAAAACACAAACGACACATAAACCAAGCTCGAATCAAACACGACAACTAGCTCCGAGAAAAATACGACCTGTGGCCCCTTTGCTACATTTTCATAGATTTGGATTGTAAAAGGGTTTCTAGCATTATTCATATTTAAATTTGAGACCCACATTCGTGACAGTCTATTTGGGTCCGTCACACACGTGCTAAGCTATCCCATGTCCGAATATGTCTTAGAATAGGCTTTCACTCAGTCCACAATTCTATGGGTAGAAGGTACTGACCTAGATAGTATCAAGTATATATGCTGCCGTTTCCAGAGCATATCCCCAGAACGATTCCGGCATCTCGGAGCAGATCATCATTAACCATCTCCATAAGAACCCTTTTCCTTCGCTCTACTGCACCGTTCTGTCGGGGCGAACTGGGTGCAGTTAATTGGGATTGAATCCCAGCCTCTAATATGTAAGTCCTAAATTTTCCCAAGAGGTACCCACCACCACGATCCAATCATAGTGTCTTGATACTGTTACCTTGATATTTCTCCACAACAGTCTTGAATTCTTTGAACTAATCAAAGATTCAGACTTGCGGCCATCAAGTAAACGTATCCATAATTTTGAATATTAGTCTCACAAAGTATTCAAAGCTACCTCTATCCTGGATAGGCATAGGACCTCACAAATCAGAATGAACCGATTCTAACATATCTTTGGCTCTATATCTCTCAGCCTTGAAAGGCCTCTTGGTCGTCTTACCTTCCAAGTAAGATTCAAAGGTTGGGAAGTCTCCCACCACCAATGAACGTGAGGACCCATTGGCGCTCGACCTTTGAATCCTACTAAGGTTAATATGACCAAGCCTTAGATGCAAAAGACATGTTTGGTTCATCTTGGAAGGAACCTTTCTCTTATTTTGATTAGATGATGAGCTATTAGCTACTATTTGCATCATGGGAGACTTTGGTTTTAATTGCTAAAATTGATTATCCATGTTCCTAAACAGATAATCTTTCTATTCTACTTTTCATAACAAAAAGCAATAGAATATCCATTGTTTCAGAAACTGAACTAGAGTTCTTTCTAAAATTAGGTACATAAAAACAATATTAAAACCAAAACTTTATCTTCTAAAGATAAATAAATAACTCTCACTGCAATAGTCGCCACCTCCGTAGCATATCCCATGTAGACGGTAATCTTTTCTTTAGCTAGTTGCTGGGCTTCCTGGAACCCATGCAAAGAATTGCAGACATGTTTAGTGGCATCCGTATCTACCCACTAAGTACAGGTAGACAACACCGCTAAACATGTTACAACGATAAAAGAAAAGATATACCTTTTTCTTGACGATGGGGACAGTTCGCCTTTCAATGTCCAGCCTGCTGGCTCATGAAGCACTTGCCTTTTAGCTTCTTCACACCAACCTGAGGTCCCTGCGATTCTGCAGCCTTCTTGGACTCACCTTGTTTCTTCTTCTTCCTACCTTTCAGCACAGAAGTAGAAACCTTCTGAGTGACCAAGGCCTGTGAACCTTGACGAAAGAACCGCTCTACCAGCTGGAGTTCTCCCAGGAGTTCCCCCAACTTATACTCATGCTTATTCATGCTATAGTTGAGCCGGAACTGCTCAAAACTCCTAGGCATAGATTGGAGTATTATATCGACCTGGGGTTCCCCGTCAATTTGTCCTCCAGGAACCTCAATCTCATTGAGGTGGGCCATCATCTTCAGGACATTCCTCGAAGAGCACATATTTGTACTCTTCAGCAGTAAGGACAATGTCTAGGTTTCTTTTCCAGTCTATGTAATTGGGGCCACTAAGTTTATTTTCCTTAAGTATTGTAGCTAGTGGGTTAAAGGCTATTTTGAAAATCTTAAGAATCACAACATACACTACTTTAGAATTCGAAAATAAATTGATTCCTCAAAACAATTAATTTTCAAAATCAACCAACACCCCTATACATCGAGAAATTCTCATGCCACGATGGTATGGATGTATACGAACCCCTACATTCGTAAGAGGAGGTTTTACCCATCAATCTTACTATCTTGTCAACCTAACTTTTTGACAAGTAAGATCAATAGTTGGTTCACTTCAGCTCTGCAAAATAATAGCAGTGACTCTGATGAGGAGGATTCTATTATTCGCATCTAAGTGTGCACCATTACACGACACTAAGAAAAGTATTTCCGATTATGTGCCTTCCAATGGGGAAGTACACACGCTCTTTAACAATTTTCTATAGTCTTTTTCAAACCAGTGATCCACAGAACAAGTCCATCGAATGGGGAGGAAGGCACTCAGAGCTGACACGCAAACTTGTTCGCATCACTTATCGGATTGTAATGGAAGCCGTGGGACCCTTAGGGTCGCTCTCCCACTTAGTAATTTATTTCGAGGAATTTTAACTTAGCACAACCACGCAACCAAGCACATAGCCAAATATATGAAAAATGCAAAAAATCCTAGATTTTCCAACTTTCATGGCCCTTGGTCTCTAATGTGCCTCCAGTCGTGTCATCACTTAGTCCGCTCCTCCCTTCCTTCTGCGTAAGCTACCTTGAGGGATCTTCGAGCCGAAATGAATAGCTACTTATTTACATCATCAATCCTATACTCCACGAAGGAGTGTACATGAAAACTAGATCGAAAGTAAAATAAATAGCTCGGCTAAACATGTGCCGTATTTAATTACAAAAATTAAATACCTAGCCTCGTCAACCCTGATGATTAATTAATTATATTAAATTTGTACAACCATTCATACAACCATTATTTTGCCATGACAAGTTGGAATCTCATCCCTGCAATACAAAGTTAGCCTACGCACATCCACGCATCATCCAACAAAATAAAATGTATGAAAATGCAAAAATTAACCAATCCTAAACACATAAAGCCGGAATCCTCAGCTATGATACCAATTGTTGGGTATGGCTTGGCGGGTTTTCTAAGCGAATACTTGGTCAATCCTTGGAGACCTCTCCATGTCTTTGGATTAAAAATTAATCCGAATGGAGACCCGTCTCCCTTCGACCATCTCGTGCCATATCGAACGATCCAAATTACAACTCGGCCAACTATCAAAATCGGCCTTGTAATTTGCTTGACCATTCGACCGCGGAAAAGGCGACGAGTGGATCGCCGACTTTTGTGTTTATGGTCGGGGTCCAGTTAAATAATTATTGACTATGATTCGCAATCAAAATAATTAAATAACAAACATGAAATGACGAGGCAAAACAATATGGCACACAATAGACATAAGGATAATCAATAGAGCTTGGAAAGAGTTATACCTTTCCGATCACCTTGCGGTCTTCTACCTTATGTCCCTCCCTTCGCGGACGATGTGTGGGCAATGATCTACCATGAACTGAGATCACCAAGACCTCCAACAGCACTTTCTTCTCCTCCTTGCCGAAACCCTAGCTTAGGGTTATCGCCGGCAAGCTTCTCCTCCTCCCAACTTGTGTCGTCGGCTGTTGTTGTCCCTCAAGAACACACCGGCCACAAGCTCATTGATCGGATGAGATAATGGAAGAGGAAGAAGTGGAAGAATAAGGAAGAAGAAGGCACTTCTTCTTCCTCAATACCCGCCGGCTCCTTCTCCTACTTCTCCTTGCCGCCGCCGCCCCATGTCCAAGCCTTGACGCCGGCCAACCACTCCTTCACCTCTCCAAGTTGTGCTCGCACAAGAGAAGAAGAAGAAAGGAACAAAGGAAGAGATAGCCTAGCTTTCTCCTCCTCCCTATCCTTGCTTCTCTTCTTCTTCTCCACCGCCACCGCCCAACCCTAGGAGAGAGAGAGTGGAAGAAAGAATAAGAGAGAGACCCCGGGTTTGTTGTGTGTTGAATCAATCCTTGGTATCATGATCACCTTGGGTATTTATAGGGCTAAGGTAGGATCCAAGAGGAGGAGTTGGATCTTGGCCCACCAATGGATCTAAACCCGATCCATTAATTAAGATCCATTCCACTAAAGGATCTTAATTGAACTTCCTCACCAACCCCCATATTTTCATATGGGCTCCACATATTACGAGTCGTCCATCCCCCCGTGTTTAAGATCTCAAATGTCCATTAATTAATTTAAATTACTGATAATTCAAATTAATTAACCTCTGAGTCCTTGACTAGTACCACTCGACCTTATCATCATGCCGGATCAAATCCACCTGCAGGGTTTAGCATGATGAACCTCTCGAGCTCATCAAGGGGGTTTCATCAACCCGACTCACCAGGACACGGATTCCGTCAATAATCAATAGCACATCATATTATTAATATTATTTCCAAACTTACCGAGTCTATCGATCTAACAGAATAGATCTCGCCCATTGGTAAATCAAAGAAACAATAATTAATAATATATACCCGTTATTATATCAGAATTAAGGGATCATACACCATAATAAAGTCTGAGGTCCTATCCAATTATCGAGTCAGTACAAATTTGATAACCTCCGGTTTTGGTCCTACTCAATGTACTCAAAGCACACTAGTATAATTCTATGGTCATGATCAACCACACCTAATTACACTATAACCATTCTGATAGGTTGTCCAATTCCATCTCGGTTGTGAGCCTCTATTTATACTAAGATAGGAACTGATAACATGATCTTCCTGTTGGAACCGGATGGCTAGAGAGGGGGGGGGGTGAATATAACCAAACACTTGGACTTTAAGCTTTTCAAAGTTTTGCACTTAGATTTGTTAGTAGCACAACGGAAGTAGCAAACACAGAGTATGCAGAAAAATAGAAAACGAAAGTGAAACTAACACAACTAGCAAGATCGCTAACAAGGAGGGTTTAAAAGGTTCGGGGATAACTTGCACCTACTCGTTGGCGTGCCCGTAAGGTGGGCGATTCCTTGATCGTCGGCAGATCAAGCCCCGGTGTACACCGGATAGAAAGAAACCTCCTTCTCGGTGGAGAAACCTCTCCACAGCGTTTCAATCACAGATATAGGTTTAAGCACAATGAAACATAAGAATGATCTTACTTAGCACTAGCAAAGACAAGAACACAGCAAGCTTCCTCTTGAGCTCCACCCAGCGACGATCTCACGCAAGAACTTTTTCCCCGTGTCTTCTCGCTGTTGGACTCGAAGCCTCTTGTTCATTCCTCCAAGTGCTTCAGCAAGGAATGGTTGCTTCAAGATTGCAGTAGCTTGCTTGATGGAACTTCAGAACACGCAAGCAAATTGTGGAGAACACAAAGGCACAGCAAGAACTCTAGCAGCAGAACACTTCTCCACTCCTTTTGTTCCTCCACTGAGTATCAGGTGACACCATCTCCCTGCAGCCTCCAGATGCTCACCTGCAACCACCAGCTACCTCTGAGCTCCTCTGGACTCCCTGAGCCTCCCTCAGACCAGCCCCAGACAGCTGCTCCAGCCAGTGCCAGTGCCCGTTGCAACCTGAGACGGAAAAACAGACAAACCTGCTCAAACGAAAGGTCTCCATTGACTCTCCTTGAGTGTTTGAATCTTCCCCTATCACCTGCAGCTCAATCAGAGTGTTAGCACAGCATATCAAGTAGAAAATCATGTATCAGATGTTAATCGCAGAGAATCAGATACGTTCAGACGCGATCAGAGCATCTGACAGTACATTTTAAATTAAAGTGATCGGTCACCAGACCGATCAGAGAGCCTCCTGATCGGTCACCATATCGATCAGGCTTGGTCCAGACCGATCAGGCTCCGTCCTGATCGGTCCCCAACGCTCAATTAGAAATTGTGATTTCTTTGGGACTCTCCTGGATCGATCACTAGACCGATCCCAGGTTGTGGATCGATCACCCAACCGATCCACCCCTTTATCGGGCGATTTCTGAGCTTCGCAGTCCAAACCTCCTGATCGGTCACCGGACCAATCAGGGAGCCTCCTGATCGGTCACTAGACCAATCAGGTCATGACAAGACAGATCAGACTTCGTCCTGATCGATCATAGAGTGGAACCTGTGACGCTGGATCGTGTTGATGCAGTCTGGCCCTGATTATTGTTTTGGTGTTGACACTGATTTTAGTTTAGGTTGATGATTATGACGATTATGATTAAGTCCTGATCGAGAATTAGGCAGGGTTTGGAAAATCCTAACCTCGAGGGTTAGGTGTGTAAAATCCTAGCATGGAGGGCTAGGTGTTGGAAAGTCCTAATTCGGAAGGGTTGGGTGAAAAGTCCTAGCTTGGAGGGCTAGGTGAAAAGTCCTAACTTGGAGGGTTAGGTGCAAAGTCCCAACTTGGAGAATTAGGTGAAATGTCCTGGCTTGGAGGGTCAGGTGCCTAGCTTGGAGGGCTAAGTTGGATGAAGTTCTAACTCGGAAGGGTTGGGTGAAAAGTCCTAGCTTGGAGGGCTAGGTGAATAGTCCTAACTTGGAGGGTTAGGTGCAAATTCCCAACTTGGAGAGTTAGATGGAAAAATCCTTAGCTTGGAGGGCTAAGGTGGATGAAACCCTAGCTTGGAGGGCTGGGTTTGACTCCCTGGATCGGTCCGGTGACCGATCAGGGATATTAGCATGCTGCTCCTTCGTGGATCGGTCTGGTGACCGATCCAGCGATGTCTGATCGGTCCGGTGACCGATCAGGGACCAAGCAGCTTCCTCACTGACTTGCTCCTGATCGGTCTGGTGACCGATCAAGAAGCGAACAGTGAGTGAGTTCTCCTCCGGATCAGACCCTGGATCGGTACGGTGACCGATCAGGGACTTAGGATCTAATTACAGAATTACTGTTCATATGTCCTGGTCGGTCTGAGTGACCGATCAAGCTTCACTCTGATCGGCCCAGTGACCGATCAGGCTGTGTTGCCGTGAGAGTTGGGAATCCCAGCACAGAGGTGGATCGGTCTAGTGACCGATCCACAAGCCCTGGATCGGTCCAATGACCGATCACTTTAATTCAAATTGCACTGTCAGACACGATCAGAGCGTCTGATCGTATCCGATTCACTCCGCTTTGTTGGTGCAGGAAGCACCAGATCGAACCTTGTTTTGATATTGGCAAAGGATTCAAAGTTAAGGGTTATTTGTTTTCTAACAATGCTACTTGAGAGTGTAGGAAACAAAGTCCTAGCGAAGGGCTGCTAGGCACCTGACGATGGGCAGTCAGGAAACCAAGTCCTGGCGAAGGGTTGCTGGGCGAAAACCAAGTCCTAGCGAAGGGATGCTAGGCACCTGACGATGGGCTGTCAGGAACTCAAGACCTGGCGAAGGGCTGCTGGGTAAAAACCAAGTCTTGGCGAAGGGCTGCTGGGCGAAACTCAAGACCTGGAGAAGGGCTGCTGGGCAAAAGTCCAACTGGAGGATCCGGTTGGCACCAGATAAATTCTCCCGAGAGGAGTAGGTGAGGACGCGTTCCCCTTCGAGGGAACATTAGGCGTCGGTTCGACCTAGGGCTCCATTTTGGAGACCCAAAGTCAGAACCAAGACAGCCAAGACTGTGTAAAATTAACTTATTAATTGCTGTTTTGGACTAACCCTGGATGCAGGACCGAAGGACTGTGTTTCTGCAGCTCAGAGAGCCTCAAAGGAGTGAGGCAGTAGCTGAGCAGGGCGCCCCGGATGTTTCGGGCGCCCCAGAGTCAACCCAAAGTCAGCAGAGCAAGTAAACGCCCCGACAGCAGCACATTTGGGGGCGCCCCGGATGTTTCGGGCGCCCCGCGTGTCGCGGGCGCCCACTGTGCCACTGGCAGCAGCAGCAGCTCACCCTCGCGAAGAAGATGAAGCCTTGACCGGTCAAACCGGGTGCCCCGCGCGCGTCGGGCGCCCCAGTCAAATGTGATCCCGAAGAAGCAGAGATCAGCCTTGACCAGAGGGCTCGCCGGATCGAAAGCCATGTGGGGGGGGGGGGGGGGCGCCCCGAGCATCCCGGGCGCCCCCAGCCCTTTAAAAGGACCCTCGACCCTCTTCTTCAACAATCAATTTACTTCGACACTTCTGCGCTCTTCTTTCAATCTCATACGCCTTTTTCAATTTTGAATTGTCATCTTTTCACCATAAGTCTGAATTAATAAAACAAACAATTTTTAAAAATTTGTCATAAATTTTTTTATTATTATTTTAATGTTATTTCTCGAAATTCGTGCCACTTTAATTCGAGCAATCTTTTAACTCTTATTTTTCACCATTAATCCGAATATTCATTTCCCAAAAATTTTGTCTCAAATTTTTTATTATTATTTTATTATTATTCTGCCTCGAAATTAGTGCAATTTTTGGGCAAATTTTTTTTTCTTCTTCTCCCGCACTACTAATCCAAGACCAAGTCTTGGTACATTTCGGTTAATTCTGTTGTGTGCAAGGGTTTTTAAATGGCCAATCGAGAATGGAACAGCATTCGTCCACCTCTCTTCTCCGGTGAAAACTTCAATTCTTGGAGAAGTCAAATGGAGTTCCATCTAAAGACCCATATGGACATATGGACGATCATTCAAACAGGGTTCCACCCCCCTACAGAAGATGGACGATCAATTGCATGGGACAAACTGGATGAACCAACCCTCAACCAAATTAAGACTGATGCAAGAGCAACTGCAATTCTTCAATGCGGTCTAACCAACGAACAACTCAAGCTAGTCGGTTCATTTAGATGTGCTAGAGAAATTTGGGAGAAATTGATCAATCTTCATCAGGAAATCTCAGATGAAGAAGAAGATCAGGTAAGTTATCTCGCACTCTCGGTCCAAGCACAGACAGCCGAGTCAGAGTCTGAACCTGAACCTAGAGTCGAAATCGAACCAGCAGAATCAGACGACGAACTGACTGACATGGTAACCAATTTCAAATTCTTTTCTAAATTAGAATTAAATAATCAAGATGATACTGCAATGGTCGAGGAAGGTATAACTTTTGCAGGGAAAACTCCAAGAGAACCACCAAAGAAGGAGCTTCAACCGGTACCCAAGTCCGACTCAGACACGGAATCAGAAGATGAATTTAGATCCGAGACAGCAACAATTAAGGGGGAGATTCCTAATAAGGAATCAAAAGGTAAAATTACAAATTTGAATTTTAAAAATCATATAATTTGTTACATATGCAGGGAGAGAGGGCACTACCAAACTAAGTGTCCTACTCGAAAGATTCAAACGATACCACCGACGGTGACAAAGGAACGAGCTCCAAAAGCACGAAAGAACAAGAGTCGCATCCAATGTTTCAAGTGTCAGGAGTTTGGGCATTACAAAGATGAATGCACAGATAAAAGCTACAAAGATCCAGGGCAACCAACCAAGATGGGTAACTGTAATTTATATACAAATCCACTCTTTACCTTGAACACTGATAGTTTAATTAATCTCCCTTGGTCAAATTTAGATATGGATGCATGCTTAGATAACTTGATGAAATCATGTATATTAGCAAAGTCAAAATTCAAAATGTTAAGACAAGAAAATGAGACTTTGAAAATTAAAATTGATATACAAGAAAAACTGATTAATAATTTTGCAAACTTAGAATATCCAGAAATTTCTCCTCACTATGACATTATCTGAAGTTTTGTCTTGGCTATTCATAGGACTAGATACCTTAAGGACTTAACCAATTAGTTGAAAATTGACAACATAGTATTGGGAGAAGGTGAGATGATAGTACGTTGGGGAAACCAACTCTAATAAGATCAAATCTACTTGGTCTCTTTAGACTGGTGAAACCAGCCGAAGCTACCGATCCAAGACCCAAGCTAGTTAGACCAGAAAATGACCTAATTTAATTTGAAAATGAAATTTCATTAAAAGGCTTTGTCAAGGAAAGGGTGGATGATCCCATAAGGCTACGGCCAAAGAAGGCCTAGTGCCTCGCCAAGACCTGGAAGCCAATTTCTGAAATTCAAATTCAAATTATCTTATGTCAAATTCGAATCTAACACAAATTTCAAATAATTATAGATTCAAACCTGTTTTCAAAATATTTTTTTCAAAATCACTCTTTTTCAAATTCAAATCTGTCTTTGAAATCAATTATACTTTTTCAAAAATAAACATTTTTTTATTCTTTTTCAAAGCTAAACATTTTTTTTTAAATTATTTTTACCTTCAAACCTGTCTCACAAGAACTTTTAAGGCTAACTGTTTGAAAACTCTAGATTGGGTGAGACAGGAAAATTAAGTTCAAATTAAAAATTCTTTTATGTTGTGTTTTCATTCAGAGAATAATTTCAACATACTCAAACCATGATTAACATGGTTAAACCTTAGTCAACTGAGTCAAACATGGTCAAACCTAGTTAATGCTAAAGACCCTTCAAGCACTTAGATAAAGTTAAGACAAGTCAAATACAAGGGGAGTTCTTTTTAGATTTAGTTTCAAAACCTGATTTAGTATCATTTCAGAATAAGGCCTTCAAAAATTACTCAAAATTCTTGGTATATTACTATCTCTTTGAAAAATTATTATCATTTCAAAATATTTCTTTTCAAAAACTATGTTATTATTATTACTTCAAATTGAGGTGTCAAAAATTTATCTCCTTGAAAGTTTCATACTCAGAAGATTATTCAAAATTATTCTTTTGTTTTTAATAAACCCTAAAGACACAGAGGAAGGTCCACTTCATGATCTACTAGGACTCCTAGGATGTGTCAAATTTAGGGGGAGTTTGATTCAAAAGAAGAATTTCTGAAATTTTTTTTTTGGTAATTATTTGTTTTGAAGTTATTAGATAATTCTTATAATTTAAATCAAACCCTAAAACTCAGAGGAAGATCGCTTGTAGTCAACAAGCTTCCTAGGACTGGGTCATGTTTAGGGGGAGATGAAATTAAAAGAATTATTGAACATTTTTAATAATTATATGTTTTCATGCACTGCAAGTTCAAAATCCTTTTGAAAACTTAAATAATTTTTCTGTCAAAATACTATTATTTTACAAAATTCTTGTGGCTTATGAAATTAATTTTATAATATTTACTTAGGTTGGAGAAAATTTTCCAGGACACTTAGGAAAATGTCCTTGTAATTAACAAGGTTTCCCAGGATTGTGTCAGACTGGAAAAGAAACCTAGTCAAGTAAAATATTTTGTGTTCAAAATGCATAATCCTTTTCAAAAATTACTTATACTTTTCAAAGTCTAAGTCTTTTCAAAATTACTTATATCTTTCAAAGTCTAAATACTTTTTTAAAAAGTACTTATGTGTTTCAAATCTTAATTTATTTCAAAAGTACTTTTGAAGATTCAAAAGCACTTATATCTTCAAAAATACATAATATCTGTCAAAAAGTACTGCTATAATATTTTCAAAAGTATAAATATTTTTCAAGGCAATATTGTTCTAAGTGCGTGAATTTTCTAAAAGATTGGCCTACAAATATAAAATATCATTTCAATACTTTTCCAAATAAAGTTTTGTTGGTGCAATTTAAAACTGTTTGCTATACTTTCAAGAATTATCCTAAGTATTTTTATGCTTTCAAAACCCATAGGCTCTGATACACAAACGCTCTCCTTAAAACTTCTCTCAAAATATTTTTATATTAGACTTAAAAATGGTCTAAAACATAAGGAGAAGAGTTTTACATTAAGGGGGAGAGAAAGGGAATTTTATTTTTAAGCTATTTCAAAATTTCTAAGTGGTTCAAAGTTATTTTTAGTGCATGTTTTTCTAAATAAAATTTTCCTTAGTAATCAAAATTTGTCTGAAAAAAGGGGGTTTTTAACAAAGTTTAAGCTGGCTTTTGAAAAGTGTGTCTATGGATACAAATACTTTTGCTCTTTTTGAAAAATACTTTGTCAAAAACTTATTTTTGGTAGAACTCAAAACTCCCCATTAGAAACCTTGCTAACCCATGTATGCTTTTGATATATGTCAAAGGGGGAGGAAAGGTCAAAGTTAAGTATTTTAACTATTTTATAACACAAGTATTCAGGGTCTTAGGGGGAGTATGAAAAATAAAGAATTTTTTTTCAACTCTACAGTTATGCTTCACTGTTTACCTTATGCTCTTAACTGTTGTAATTTTTTTTCCTTAACTTTGAATTGTGTTACCATAATCAAAAAGGGGGAGATTGTTGGTGCAGGAAGCACCAGATCGAACCTTGTTTTGATATTGGCAAAGGATTCAAAGTTAAGGGTTATTTGTTGTCTAACAATGCTGCTTGAGAGTGCAGGAAACAAAGTCCTAGCGAAGGGCTGCTAGGCACCTGACGATGGGCAGTCAGGAAACCAAGTCCTGGCGAAGGGTTGCTGGGCGAAAACCAAGTCCTAGCGAAGGGATGCTAGGCGCCTGACGATGGGCTGTCAGGAACTCAAGACCTGGCGAAGGGCTGCTGGGCAAAAACCAAGTCCTGGCGAAGGGCTGCTGGGCGAAACTCAAGACCTGGCGAAGGGCTGCTGGGCAAAAGTCCAACTTGAGGATCTGGTTGGCACCAGGTAAATTCTCCCGAGAGGAGTAGGTGAGGACGCGTTCCCCTTCGAGGGAACATTAGGCGTCGGTTCGACCTAGGGCTCCATTTTGGAGACCCAAAGTCAGAACCAAGACAGCCAAGGCTATGTAAAATTAACTTATTAATTGCTGTTTTGGACTAACCCTGGATGCAGGACCGAAGGACTGTGTTTCTGCAGCTCAGAGAGCCTCAAAGGAGTGAGGCAGTAGCTGAGCAGGGCGCCCCGGATGTTTCGGGCGCCCCAGAGTCAACCCAAAGTCAGCAGAGCAAGTAAACGCCCCGACAGCAGCACATTTGGGGGCGCCCCGGATGTTTCGGGCGCCCCGCGTGTCGCGGGTGCCCACTGTGCCACTGGCAGCAGCAGCAGCTCACCCTCGCGAAGAAGATGAAGCCTTGACCGGTCAAACCGGGTGCCCCGCGCGCGTCGGGCGCCCCAGTCAAATGTGATCCCGAAGAAGCAGAGATCAGCCTTGACCAGAGGGCTCGCCGGATCGAAAGCCATGTGGGGGGGGGGGCGCCCCAAGCATCCCGGGCGCCCCCAGCCCTATAAAAGGACCCTCGACCCTCTTCTTCAACAATCAATTTCCTTTGACACTTCTGCGCTCTTCTGCTTCCGCAACACGCTCCAGAAAGTTGCCAACTCAAGCCGACGACGTCCCGCTGCTCCGGAACTTCGATATTCACCGGACGTCGGTAACAAGAGTTGTATTTAAAAGTTTACTAAACTATTCCTATTATTATCTGTCTTGTAAACTTTTACGAACTTATAGAATTGCCCGCAGAAAACGGTCAACGACCGTGGGCCTTGGAGTAGGAGTCGACCCAGGCTCCGAACCAAGTAAACCTACTGTGTTTGCATTGTTGTTGTGTCTTATTTCCGCTGCGCATCCGCTCTTTTTTAAATTCGAACGAATTGCGACATTCACCCCCCCCCCCTCTCTCGCAACTCTCGATCCAACACGCTTCACTTCTGAATCTTGATTTACTACTTGATATGATGCTCTAACACTCTGATTAAGCTGCAGGTGACAGGGGAGGATTCAAACACTCAAGGAGAAGTCAATGGAGGCTTTCCTTGGAGCAGGTTTGTCCGTTTTCCATATCAGGTTGCAACGGCCGGAGCTGCAAACTGGAGCCGCTGACTGGAGCTTGGCTGATGGAGCTCAGGAAGTCTAGGGAAGGCTCAGTGGTAGCCGGCGTTGGCAGTTAGGTAGCTGGAGGCTGCAGGAGATGCTGTCACCTGATGCTGAGTGGAGAAACAAAAAGGGCGGAGAAGGCTTCGTGGAGTAGTAGAGTACAGTTTTTGCGAAGTGAGTTTCTTGTCGCGCCTTGAGTTATCCACAACTTGCTTCCTGTGTTTCTGAAGTTCTCATCACCTTGAGCAAGCTACTGCATTCTTGAAGCAACCATTACTTGAGCGCTTGAAGGAGAGCACAAGAGGCTTGGAGTCCGACAGCGAGAAGACACGAGGAAGGGTTCCTTGCGTGAGATCGCCGCTGGGTGGAGCTTGAGAAAGCTTGCTGTATTCTTGCCTTTGCTGAGTGCTTGAGTAAGATCCTTCCTATTGTTTCATTGTGCTTAAACATATATTTGTGATTGAAATGCTGTGGAGAGGTTTCTCCACCGAGAAGGAGGTTGTCTTCTATCCGGTGTTAACCGGGGCTTGATCTGCCGACGATCAAGGGATCGCCCACCTTAAGGGCACGCTAAGGAGTAGGGGCAAGTTATCCCCGAACCTTGTAAACCCTCCTTGTTAGCGATCTTGCTAGTTGTGTTTGTTTTTCTTTCATTTCTATTTTTAGTTTTCTGCTCACTCTGTTTTCTACTCTTTCCGCTGTGCTACTGATATCTGAGTTGCAGAAACTTCATAAGTGTTTAAAGTCGAAGTGATTGACTATATTCACCCCCCCCCCCCTCTCTAGCCATCTGTTTCCAACAAGTGGTATCAGAGCTTGGGGCTCTGTTTACGGCTTAACATCCTAGAGTTATCAACAAGATGGCGTTGAGAGAAGGCTTCTCCACCACCCGACCTCCATTCTTTGATGGCGCCGACTTTCAATATTGGAGATCAAAGATGGAATACTATTTGAAGATGGATATCCACACTTGGTTCGCGGTGAAGGAGGGATTCACCCCTCCAAAGGATGATGAAGGTAAAGAACTTGAGTCATGGAGGTGGACTGCCGAACAAACGCGAAAGAGTGAAGCCGACGCGAAGGCGGTTGTCACTCTACAATGTGGCATGAACAAAGATCAACTTATCAAGGTTGGTCCCTTCACAAGTGCAAAAGACTTGTGGAACAAACTCATTGAGCTTCACGAGGGCACCCGAGATTCAAGAATCGCAAAGAGGGACTTGTTCCTCAATCAACTCCAAAATCTCTCCAAGAAGGAGAATGAAACGGTAAGTGAGCTCCATAGCCGGCTCAAGGAAGTCCTCAATGGGCTTCATTCGATTGATGAAAAGGTCGAGAATCGCGGCCTTGTGAGGTATGTCTTGAAAGCCTTTCCAAGGAATGCTTTGTGGTCATCCATGGTGGATGCCTACAAAGTTTCCAAGGATCTATCCATTGTAAAGTTAGATGATTTATTTTGTGAGATGGAATTGCATGAAATGGCTAACAAAGGCCCCAAGGAGAAGGGGATTACCTTAGTTGCAGGGGACCGAATCAACAAGAAGAAGAAGGAGAAGAAGAAGGAGAAGGAAGTCTCTTCATCTTCATCCTCTTCCGAATCCGAGTCCAATTCCGAGGAAGATGGCAGTGGCTCTTCTTCCTCCGAGATGGTGAACTTCGTGAGAAGAATGATGAGAAGGGGTCGACGCTTCAAGAGTAGAGGTAACTCTAGTGAATCCAAACTTGATAAAACTAATGTATCTTGCTTTGAGTGTGGTAGGAAAGGGTACTTCAAGAATGAATGCCCGAAACTAAAGAAGGAGGAGAAATCCATAAAGAAAGAAGAAAAATCCAAGAAGAAGAAGAAGGCTTTAAAGGCCACTTGGGATGAGTCATCCTCAAGCTCATCCGATGAAGAGAAGGAGGAGAAGAGCACTAGGCATGTGACACTCATGGCTCTTGGAGAGGAGAGCAGTGATGAATCTTCGAGTTCCTCAAACGCTGCTTCATCATCTTCGGATGATGAAGAGGTAACTTCTCCCGAACTTGAAAAGTGTTATAGAGCAATTGCATGTTTAACTAGTATGCTTAAGAAGTCCAAAAATAAGGTTAAAGCATTGCAATTACACTACTAGAATTTTTGCATTCAACAACACATAATCGACAACGGTTTTTTGATAAAGTGTTGTCGTATGTCAATTTAACAACAGTTTTAGTATTAACCGTTGTTGTTGTTGGTCTGTATACGTAAAAAGACAACAGTAATAACAAAATGTTGTCGTATGTATACTCAACGACAACAGTTATAAAATAACTGTTGTCTATAGGCGGGATTTACAACAACTGATGTGATAAACTGTTGTCTATTATGACAATAAACAACAGTTATATTAAACTGTTGTTGTTGTATTGCTGTGCTGTTCAAGCAATAAACAAAATTAAATATGTTTTCTTTTTATAAATAAATTAACCTCTTTATATTTGTTTTTAAAGCATATACTCGAGCCCTAACTTCACGCACAACACCTCCTCCTTCTCCCGACGACGCGCCACCCCCTTTTGCCCGACGACGCGCCTCCGTCCCCTCTTCGCCGCGCTTGCATCTCCCCCTCCCCTCGACGCACGAGAAGAAAAGGCAAGGGTTTTGCTCCTCTTTGAGGTTTCCTGGCCATGAGAAGAAAAGGCAAGGGTTTTGTTCGAGCTTGAGGCCGCCATCTCTAACCGATCCGGTTCTGCTCGCCCATCAATTCGTCAACCAGGTTAGTTTCCTACTCTATGGTTTCTGGCATCTCCTGCCCTAGGGCAAAAAATTGTTTGCAAGACCGAGCACTGCGGTCTCCAGGGTGTGAAATTCGATCGATAGAGGGGGATACGGAGAGAGAGGAGGAGCGAGACCGAGAGCGAGAGCGATTGGTCGAGCAATGGCGGAAGAGGTGAAGCTGGGATCTTCGAAGCCGATGATCACGACGCAGAAGGAGATGGAGGAGAACAGGGTTCCCATCCCCTACCGCGACGAGTGCGCTCATCTCCTTATTCCTCTCTTTTTAGCTTTGCTTAATCTTGAGTTTGTCTTCTTCTAAACTTATTTACTCGTCTATTGAGTATGGAATCATTGGATTAGCTTGAAAACGGATTTAAATTCGATTACTCCCAAGACTTGAACATTAGATATTTTGTTCATTTAAATGCTCAAACACTCTGATGTTGGGATTGTACAAAGGAGTCAAGTATACTCTCAACAGGTTGAAAGTGACCACTGCTTTGCATGAACTATTCTATATAGATCCTCTAACATGAATTTGTTCACCTTCTTTTAAGAATGGTATCAAAGAGACTTGTAAAATTTTAGTTAGATATTTTTATTTTCACAATCTATTTGTTCATATGGTTATTAATAGGAAGCTTGTAATGGAAAGCTAGCTACTCAATCTGCTTCTTACCTTATCGTTATATTTTTATTCTATAGCTACAAGGATCGGTTTTTGGCAGCGCTCCCACCTTCCCGTCGAGCAACCACTAATTTTAATCGTTCAGTATTTACAGCAGTTGCCTTCTATTTGTGTGCTAAAAGGCATAAGGTGACACATGTTTCTTCTTTTTCTTGTTTTTTCTTCTGCTATTTGTTTACAGATTTGTTTAAAAAAATTTTGCAGCTGAAGGTTGACAAGATGAGGTTGATAGAGTTATCTGGCATATCTGACACTGAGTTTTCTACTGTAAGCAAGATGTCATCCATTAAATATCAATTTTGTATATTTTTTCTCTTTCAGTTGTATTGTATATATGCTTTGTTCATCTGTTATAGGTTTCAACTTCTATGAGTGATCTCTGCTTTGATGTTTTTGGGATTTCAAAGGAAAAGAAGGATCCTAAACTTGTGAAGGGTCATAGAGGTGTGTTAGGTTTGCTGTGTATATGGAATATTTTTGCATGTCAAAGAGTTGGTATCAAGTTGATAATTCATATTTCAATTATCAGAGCTTTTAGATGCCCTACCTAGCAAAAGGAGACGTGATGATGAATGTGATTCGTCTTCTGACGATTCTTCTTTAAATGAGGTAGGTTTAAATTTGAATAACTTGGAAATATTTGGTTCTATATTTCACCTTATCAGTTGTTTTTAAATTGCAAAAAAATTATCATTCAATTGGGGTGAACATATCCATTTGCAGCCTCAACTCTAATGCTAATTCTATTTTTTTCCTAAGTTGACTCTGGCATTTTTTTATTGTTCATCATCATTATTATTATTATTTTGAAACTTCATACATCTTCAAGTGACCATTTGGAAATAGGCTCACTTGCATTTTCAGTTACATGAGCTTATATTAGGTTTTGTGTTTCATAGTAAATATTTCTCCTTTGTTAGTGTTAGTTGTATGATAGCATCCTAGAAACACCTTGGTGTACGCATATCTGCATCCTAGCATTTAAGTGAATATAAGCAGAAGTCTAATTATTATGACTAAGTTAAATTCTAGATATCTATTAATTTTTAATTATGCCATAGCTCACAAATGGACATTAGTAGTCCTCGAATGACTTAGAATGCCCTTTGTTGTTATTGTTGTTGGATTGCTGCCATCCACAGCAATATGAATGAAGCAACCCTCATCATCATTCGTTAATCTTTGTTGATATTTCCTTGGTATTGAGGGTTGCCATATATGTACATCCTTATTCACTTATAAGATATGGAAGCACAATGTAGATACGCAAACAGTTTTAACTAAAAAAATTTAGTCTCTTGCATTTAGAGGACAAATTGATTATCTACAGTTGTGGTTGTTTTTATTTTCTGTTCTTTACTTATTTATTTATTTCATCTATTTTCTCTTTGTTTAGTTGCTTCTGAATTTTATTAACATCCTAAATTGGCATAAGAAAGAACATTACTCTTCTTTCTCTGTTTTTTTCCCAGAAAGTTGATTTTATTAACATCATGTTTCTTTTTTCCTTGTATTCTGGCAAATGTGAACCTAAAAGAATTGTGCCAAATCAGAGATACAATGCTGCAACATACTTTGAAGATTAAACTAGCATCTAGGTGAAATTTATTGTATTCGTGACTTTTATTGTTTCTCCTGTTTCTGAAACAGTCGTTATGTATGGTAGACAGTATATGATGTAAGCATGCAATTGATCAGCTAAATATTTCTTATTACTGTGAAACTAGAAAAGAAATATTTCCTTAAAAAATACCTATGTATTGCACTGTCCAAGTTTCATAGAAGCTGGAGCATGCTCACTAATTCATGGAATGATACTTGCCGCGGTTGATCGATGATCTGATCGTATGGTCTTTGTTGGGAGTACATTATGAATTCATTTCGTATATAGGTGCTAGATGACCAATGCTAAGATGCTCCATCTCTTGAAGGTAAAGTTTCATAGAAGTGGGTCGCATGGTATTTTTCTCATTTGTCTTTGATGATATAGTGCGTTACCCACATTTTTTATTTAGTTGCAGTTGTCAATAATTGCATATATGTTCAGTCTCAATTGTCCTCTCATTTTTTTTTTGGGTTCATTTTAGCCTTGTCAAAGATATATATTGCTAACATTTGAAACTGACAGTATATGTTCACTTGTAGCCTTCTAGGGAAGCCAACGTAGATCAACCAAGAAGGGTGCAATGCTCTACTGGTAACAGTGATGTGTATGAGGTTTAGGGGTGGTATGCATTATATGTTTTTCTTTTTGTCAGAAAATATCCAACAAGAAAGTATTATTAAACCTCTTTGATGGTCATTCACGCATCCCTTTCATCCCTTTGGTTCAAAAACTAACACTAAAGAATTTCTATCTGTCGGGAACAATAATCACTCAATTTCAACATCAACATGACAATTTGTTAATGAGTATGCCTTCACTGATTGGTTTGAATTACAATTCTTTTATATATATATGACAATTTCAACATCAACATGACAATTTGTCAATGAGTATGTCTTCACTGTTTGTTTGTTAGTTTGTTATTTTTGTTATTTGTTGATATATATCTTCATGGATTATTTTTTATTGGACATATGCATTTAATAGAATAACTAATTAGAGTGTTTGTTCTCTTTTTTCCAGCTGCAGGGACTTGTTCGTGATCATGTTTGAAGACCATTAATCTGACCTTC
Source organism: Boesenbergia rotunda (assembly GCA_024364735.1). Classification (NCBI taxonomy): domain Eukaryota; kingdom Viridiplantae; phylum Streptophyta; class Magnoliopsida; order Zingiberales; family Zingiberaceae; genus Boesenbergia; species Boesenbergia rotunda. The sequence continues at coordinate 331,109 of JAGFNQ010003163.1, read as the reverse complement.
CAAGCTATAATTTTTGTGATTTGAACTTCATTGTAAGTTTAGTTGGGTCAGAATTATGAACTCTTGTAATTTGGGTCAGAATATACTTTAGTGGTTTCGTCTGTAGAAAGGTTTTTGGACAAAAGATACTTTTGTGGTTTCGTCTGTAGAAAGCTTGTGGTGGATCTTTATTGTAAATATGTTGATGATGTTTGATATATATAGTTTTTGTTTCGAGATTAAATTATTGGCTTTTAATTGAAAATATAATGGAAATATCTTTGTTGTCAAATTGGTATGAAACTGTTGTGGAACAGTGCAAACGCACAACAAATTTTTTTAAAGCTAAACTGTTGTTGTAGATACGACAACACAGTGATAAAACTGTTGTCGAATATAATAAAAGACAACGGTGAATATGACATACGACAACAGTGATAAACTGTTGTTATTGATATACGACAACGGTGTCAAACTATTGTGAAAACTGTTGTCGAATGTGACATACGACAACAGTGGAAAATTATTGTGAAACTGTTGTCGAATGTGATATACGACAACAGTGATTCACTGTTGTCGTAGACCCCCCCTTTAACAACATGGGCTTTAACAACAGTGGGATTTGGCCTACGACAACAGTGATTCACTGTTGTTAAATGCATTTTTTCTAGTAGTGTTAGAAATTGATCAATTGAAGGTATCTAGGGATGATGACATTGATGATTTGCATGTTGAATTGTTAGAAGATGAAATTAAATCATTGAAACATGAGATTGAAATTTTGAAATCCTCTAAGGTTGAGGAAGTAAATGATTTGCATGATAAATTGCTAGTAGAAGAGAATAAATTATTGAAGAGTGAAGTTGAGAAGCTCAAGAATATTCTTGGGAAGTTCTCAACTAGCTCTAAGACCCTAGATATGATCCTAAATGCCCAAAGGGCAGTTTACAATAGGGCCGGTATTGGTTACCGACCCAAAGAACCCTCATTCGTGTCTTTGATGTCTAGGACTGATATGATACAATCTAGGACACCCAAGACTCAAAAGAAAGTTGTCAAGGCATGGGTGCCTATGTCATGTTTAGTTGATGCTTTAGGTCCCAAGGTTTGGGTACCTAAAACTTCTATTTTTTGAATTGTGTAGGTTATGATTGAGGGGGAGCATCTATCAACTTGGTTCGTTGATAGTGGATGCTCCAAACACATGACCGGGGATAGATCATTGTTTACCACACTTCACAAGAAAAGTAGAGGTAATGTATCATTTGGTAACAATGGTAGTCTTAAGGTCATAGGGATAGGAGACATTCAAATATCCGAATGTCTTAGAATTTCAAATGTTCTTCTAGTCAAGGGGATGAAATTTAATCTGCTAAGTGTGAGTCAATTGTGTGACACGGGTTACACAATTGACTTCCAACCAAGTCAATGCCTAGTTAGACAACATGACACCTTGGACACAGTACTAGTAGGAACAAGAGTAGACAATATTTATCAAGTTTCATTTAAAAGTGCTACTAATGTTTTTGCTAAGTGTCTCATGTCAAGAGAAGAAGAGTCCACCCTTTGGCACCGGAGGTTAGCACATGTTAACATGAAGAACATCCGGAAGTTGGCCAACAAGGGACTAGTCCGTAGCTTACCAAGCATCAAGTATGAGAAAGACAAACTTTGTGATGCATATCAAATGGGTAAGCAAACAAAATCTGCACATAAAGGTAAAAGCACTGTAAGTACTTCCAATGCATTAGATTTACTTCATATGGATCTATTTGATTGTAGTACCATCATATCATTGAATGGAAGTAGATATTGCTTTGTTATCATTGATGATTTTACTAGGTATACATGGACTTACTTTTTAAAATATAAGGACCAAACCTTAGATATCTGTATTTCTTTTTGTAGAAGAGTTGAAAATGAAAAATCATCAACCATTATGACAATTAAAAGTGATCATGGAGGTGAATTTCAAAACCAAAGGTTTTTAAAATTTTGTCAAGATAGAGGTTATAAGCATGAGTTCTCTACTCCTAGAACACCCCAACAAAATGGTGTTGTAGAGAGGAAGAACCGTGTTTTACAAGAGGTTGCACGAAGCATGCTCAATGAGTACTCACTACCGAGTTACTTGTGGCTTGAAGCTGTAAATACAGCTTTCTATGTGCAAAATCGGGTCCTCATTCATAGGTTTCTAGGAAAGACTCCCCATGAACTTTGGTTTGGGAAACCACCTACGGTTAAACACCTTAGGGTGTTTGGTTGTAAGGTGTTCGTTCTAAACACCAAGGATCACCTTGGAAAGTTCACAGCAAAGGCTGATGAAGGGATACTAGTCGGGTACTCCCTCGTTAGCAAAGCCTACCGAGTCTACAACAAGAAATCTAAATTAGTTGAAGAGTCTTCTGATGTGGTTTTTGAAGAAATTCCAAAATAAAGTGACCAATCAGAAAATATAGAAGGAGTCCAACTTGAACTTAGGAGATTAAGTTTGAATGAAACTCCAAGTGTTGTTGATGGTGATGAGTCTGATGATGGTGAACAACCCATTGATCAGCCGGATCCTGAGGCTGGACTTGTGTCTAGTGAACCCGTTCATGAAGCACCACCAACACCAAGGCAAGCTAGATTAGCCTCTAGTCATCCCCAAGACCAAATTGTTGGAGACATCCATCATGGGGTTAGAACTAGATCATTCTTCCGGAATGAGGCTAATGAAGTTGCCTTAATTTCCGAAATTGAACCTAGGATAATTGATGAAGCATTAAATGATCCCGATTGGATCATTGCAATGTAAGATGAACTAGGTCAATTCGAAAGGAGTCATGTTTGGGACTTAGTCCCTAGACCCAAGAAGACCTCCATTATTGGAACCAAATGGGTCTTCAAGAACAAATTGAACCATAAGAGAGAAATCATTAGAAACAAGGCACGCTTAGTAGCCAAGGGCTACAGTCAAGTTGAAGGCCTTGATTATGATGAGACTTATGCTCCCGTGGCACGATTAGAGTCCATTCGATTGATGCTTGCATTTACAGCACATCGTGGTTTCAAATTATATCAAATGGACGTCAAATCGGCCTTTCTAAATGGTCTAATTAGGGAAGAGGTCTATGTTGAACAACCACTGGGGTTTGAGAGTTTCGAATTTCCAAACCACGTGTTCAAGCTCAAAAAGACACTTTATGGCCTTAAACAAGCACCCCAAGCTTGGTATGAGCGGTTGTCGACATTCCTAATTGAGAAGGGCTTCGTTAGAGGCCAAATAGACCCTACACTATTTCTACGAAGAGATTGTGACAATATTTTTGTAGCCCAAGTATATGTTGATGACATAATTTGTGGCTCAAACAATAAAGGCTATTTGAATGAGTTTATTGGACACATGGAAAATGAATTTGAGATGAGTCTAGTGGGAGAGTTGACTTTCTTTCTTGGACTCGAAATCAAGCAAACTCGTGATGGGATCCATGTGCACCAATCGAAATACACACAAGAAATGCTTCGAAAATTCAATATGAGTGATTCAACAGAGGTAACCACTCCCATGGCTACAAACACAAGATTAGACAATGATGAGAGTGGTAAACCGGTTGATTTGACTCAATATCGAAGCATGATAGGCAGTTTGCTATACCTTACAGCTAATCGACCTGATATACTATTTGCTGTGGGTATGTGCGCTAGGTATCAAGTTTGTGCCAAGGAATATCACCTAATCGCTGTTAAGCGAATTTTGAGATATCTCAAAGGCACAATTGGAGTCGATCTATGGTACCCCCATACCGAATCATTTGATTTAATTGGCTATACGGATTCCGACTACGCTGGATGTAAGTTGGACCGGAAAAGCACAAGTGGGGGTTGCCAATTCTTAGGTTCGTCCTTAGTAAGTTGGTCAAGTTGGAAGCAACATTATGTTGCTCTCTCCACGACCGAGGTAGAATATATCGCCATGGGAGAGAGTGTATCACAATTGTTGTGGATGATACATACTTTAGAGGACTATGGATTGAGTTACAAGGGTGTGCAAGTGTTATGTGATAACATAAGCACAATTAACTTAACCAAGAATCCAGTCCATCATTCTAGGACCAAACATATTGAGGTGCGTCACCACTTCATTAGGGATCATGTAGCTAGGGGAGATATTGTACTCTCTCATGTAGAGTCTAAATCAAACCTAGCTGATATTTTCACTAAACCACTCCCCGAAAATGAATTTAGTTTCCTAAGACAAGAGTTGGGAATGTGTCGTGCTTTATGAATTTTAAATTGCATTCAAACCCTTCATGATTATTTCGAAATTGTTGGAAAACAATTGGGTAACTTTGGGAACATCTCACACAGACTATAAGGTTTACCAAAACGTTTTTGTTTGCTAGATATGAGGTGAGATGTTAGGATCAACTAAATTTCTCAAAATGACAATGCATCCCTTGAGAAATTAAGTTGACGAGATAATAATCACTGTGGTGACCAAGTATGGGGAAAACCATTGCATAACATATGTGTATATGGCTCCATGATCATACTTGGACATTCCAATCAAGGAAACTTTATTGGAACACTGAATTTGTAAGAAAACTTGATTGAATTTGCTTGAATGATTGTTGATTGAGTTTGACTCCATTTGGGTGGAGCAAAGTGATTGTTGAATCTATAAGGACTCTTGATCCTTGTTCCGGGATCAATTTTAGTCATGAGATCATGTCCAAGTTCGATAAACTTCATCAGATCTCGTTGGAAAGTTTCAGAAAATCTGAAACTGAATATTTCAGATCGAATCTGGGAATATCAGGAACCCTGATCGGTCACTGGACCGATCAGGCATAAGGCTGAACGGTCCCCAGACCGATCTGGCTTCCTCTTGCATTGATCGGTCCACAGACCGGTCAGAGGGGCATCAGTGACTTTACGAAATTCTGATCAACCTTACTAAGCCTCGCGAGCCTACTGGTAGGGGGTCACAGTAAGCCTCGCGAGCCTACTGATCTCTCCCTGATCGATCAACCAATCGATCTGGCACCCTGCTGAGACCGGTCCATAGACCAATCAGTGACTTTACGATCAGGCACCCTGCTGAGACCGGTCCACAGACCGATCAGGGGGCTCACAGTAAGCCTCGCGAGCCTACTGATCTCTCCCTGATCGATCAACCAATCGATTAGGAGCATGCCTGATCGGTCACTCGACCGATCAGGCTCGGTTCAGTCTGATCAGGCTATAGCCTGATCGGTCTGGGCGCTATCAGATCGAATGGTGATCTGTTCAATCGCATTAAATTACGGTTGGTGGACCGATCCAACAATCGATTAACTTCGCGAAAAACCTCTCCTTGCCAACCCTAGCGCCGAAACCTCTCCCTTGCGCCTCTTCATTCTGAGCAAGAGTGTTCCTGTGTCTCCCTCTTTCTCATGCGTGCAAGTTCTTACGAAGGTCCTGCGGCGTCTCCCTGTTCTCTGCAAGTTCTCTACTTGCACCAAGTTCTCTACGTCTCTGCCTTGCGCCGTGGCCTCCTCCTGCGCAAGCTTTTTCCTTTCAAACTTCAAGAACCTCACCAATGGCACCAAAGTGAGTTATTGGCTTCGATTTTCTTGCAAATCAGTTCATAAAATTATGTTTTGAGGCTAATCATGGTTTGGTGTTTGTTCTTGGTGTGGTGTCGTGACCCTCTTGTATTTGCCGTGACCTTACCTTTCCATGCCTCACCTCTGATTAAAATGTGCGCTTTTGATTCATGGGTCTTGATTACATTCTCTGATTGGGTCTTTCCTTATATGATCAACTCTTGACTTTGTGTGATTCAACCTACATTCGTATCAACCTTGCTCAATTGATTCAAACCGTGTATGATCAATTCCTGATTAAATCCTGTGTCTTGATCATTTCAATTCTCTAGAAAATCTTCTAAAGGGAAAGAAGCTGTTGAGGGCAGCTCGAGGGGGAAAGCCCCCTCTTCACCTGCGCCATCCAGAAGGCCTCAGCCTTCTTCGAGCTCCCGATTCCCAAATGCGGCTTGTGAACAGGCCTTCCAGTCAAGGACTTTCAAAATGCTACCCTGCCGATCAATAGATATCCCCTTCCTGACTGAGTATTGTCCATCGGTCATGGAGATAGTCCTGCATTACAACCTTGGTTTTCTCCTCTCTCTGAAAAGAACTTTCAATTATAACCTCGTCTCTGAATTCTATAACAATCTTCAGTAGGGACCTCAAGGAGGCTTCGAGTTCACCACTCGAGTCGCCAAGAAGAACCTTGACTTTTCTTACGAGATCTTGGCAGAGTATTTGGGTGGTCGTCGATCAGCAAACATGTATTCGATCTACCCGGAGCTTCCCAATCCGTTATTGGCACCGTTTGCGGATGTCACTCCAGATGGTATCCATCAGTACTTCTTCGGTCTTCCTCGTCCCGACGGACTTGATGAATTGGGCCCTGACTTTCCTACCTTTGCTGCACTGTGTCTTTCTCCCACTAGCTACATATTATTCAAGATTATCACAAACTGTATTCTCCCAATCACCTCCAAACCTTTAACTGAGATTCGACCCTATCACTGTCTAATGCTCTACGGCATACACCCCCGATTGGACTTCGATATCATGGAGAGCATCTTCCAGTCCATTCTATCTTATCAAGAGCCCAACCGCCGCACGATCTACATGCCTTTTGGTCACGTCATCACCGACTGTCTCATGTCAGTAGGTGTTGATGTCACCAAGGGTCGGACGATGCCTATGGTCCGACAAGATTGCAGACTTGGCCGGCGAGCATTCGCCAAGTCCGGCATCATTGTTCGGGAGCACGATCGGGCGTTGGTTAGGAAAGATGGTAGGGTTCTTGGTTAGTTACCGAGGGGAGGTCCACAGGTTCAGGCGCCAGCCGCTGCTGCTGATGATGATGACTACGGCGAGCCGGATCCAGATCTGCACTGGCAGATCTCAAAGCTGGATCAGACGCTACAGTAGTTTATTCAGTTGGGGGCGACAGATCGCGAGGAGTTTCGGTTAGGCTTTCGCTCCCTCGATTGCCGACTGACCAGGATCGAGACCGAGGACTCGGGGACCCGTACCCTCCAGCAGACATGGTATGATGAGTGGCGCAGCCACACATTTCTAGGAGGTGCACCTTCATCGAGTACTGCACCAGGGTCCTTTGCTCCTACTGATGCCACGATGGATGATCTCGTGCACGATGACGATCCCCCCACTGATAGTTGAGTTTGGTTGTCCATTGTCTCTCCTGGTGATATGTGTATTTGACTACTCAGTTGTGTGACGTTTAGCTGAATGCCCCTTGACTTGCCTATTGTGGCCTTGTGCCACACATATTGTGACTGTGATGCATGTGTATTGTATCTTGTGTTTTAACTGGATATTTCATGCAATGCCATGTCTGCCCTCGCTGCGTTTCTATCCTACTTTAGTATGCTTCTTGTTGATGCTATGATGACTACTATTTGCATACTTGCTACTTGCCATGATTATGTTTTTGATGCCATGTCCACTTGATGTATATGACTGTTATGACATGTTATAGATTCATATAATGTATGTGATGGTTTCATCTTGATCTATCTTTTCCACATGATATCATATACTTCGAAAAAAATTCCATCGAATCTTTGTTGTTCTGGGATACCCCTAGGGTTGAGGGAGAGTTTGTTTTAAACTCAACAGCCCCTCTAGCCCTTTTTCGGTGTTCGACAAAGGGGAAGAGTGTGGATTGGTTAAGTTTAGGATAATCATGTAGTAGGGGGAGGATCTTGATTCCCCTATGATTCTAAATTTGAGAAAAGTAATTGAGAATCCCTAAACTTAAAATCGGGTTGTCAAACAACAAAAAGGGGGAGATTGTTGATGTTGTCTGGCCCTGATTGTTGTTTTGGTGTTGACAACGATTTTAGTTTAGGTTGATGATTATGATGATTATGATTAAGTCCTGATCGAGAATTAGGCAGGGTTTGGAAAATCCTAACCTGGAGGGATAGGTGTGTAAAATCCTAGCTTGGAGGGCTAGGTGATGGAAAGTCCTAATTCGGAAGGGTTGGGTGAAAAGTCCTAGCTTGGAGGGCTAGGTGAAAAGTCCTAACTTGGAGGGTTAGGTGCAAAGTCCCAACTTGGAGAATTAGGTGAAAAGTCCTGGCTTGGAGGGTCAGGTGCCTAGCTTGGAGGGCTAGGTTGGATGAAGTTCTAACTCGAAAGGGTTGGGTGAAAAGTCCTAGCTTGGAGGGCTAGGTGAAAAGTCCTAGCTTGGAGGGCTAGGTGAAATGTCCTAACTTGGAGGGTTAGGTGTAAATTCCCAACTTGGAGAGTTAGATGGAAAAATCCTTAGCTTGGAAGGCTAAGGTGGATGAATCCCTAGCTTGGAGGGCTGGGTTTGACTCCCTGGATCGGTCTGGTGACCGATCAGGGATATTGGCACGTTGCTCCTTCGTGGATCGGTCTGGTGACTGATCCAGCGATGTCTGATCGGTCCGGTGACCGATCAGGGAGCAAGCAGCTTCCTTAATGACTTGCTCGACCGATCAGGGAGCGAACAGTGAGTGAGTTCTCCTCTGGATCAGACCCTGGATCGGTCCGGTGACCGATTAGGGACTTAGGATCTGATTACAGAATTATTGTTCATATGTCCTGATCGGTCTGAGTGACCGATCAGGCTTCACTCTGATCGGTCCAGTGACCGATCAGGCTGTGTTGCCGTGAGAGCTGGGAATCCCAGAACAGAGGTGGATCGGTCTGGTGACCGATCCACAAGCCCTGGATCGGTCCGGTGACCGATCACTTTAATTCAAATTGCACTGTCAGACACGATCAGAGCGTCTGATCGTATCCGATTCTCTGTGCTTCACTTTTGAATCTTGATTTACTGCTTGATATGATGCTCTAACACTCTGATTAAGCTGCAGGTGACATGGGAGGATTCAAACACTCAAGGAGAAGTCAATGGAGGCTTTCCTTGGAGCAGGTTTGTCCGTTTTCCATCTCAGGTTGCAACGGCCGGAGCTGCAGACTGGAGCCGTTGACTGGAGCTTGGCTGAGGGAGCTCAGGAAGTCCAGGGAAGGCTTAGTGGTAGCTGGCGTTGGCAGTGAGGTAGCTGGAGGCTGCAGGAGATGCTGTCACCTGATGCTGAGTGGAGAAACAAAAAGGGCGGAGAAGGCTTCGTGGAGTAGTAGAGTACTGTTTTTACGAACTGAGTTTCTTGCCGCGCCTTGAGTTCTCCACAACTTGCTTGCTGTGTTTCTGAAGTTCTCTTCACCTTGAGCAAGCTACTGCATTCATGAATCTGTTGGATCGAGAGAACCGATAGAGGGGGGTGAATATCGGAAAACGTTCGGATTTTGGGATTAGAGAAATTGCGCAGCGGAATAAAACAATCAAACCCAAACACAGATAGTTTTACTTGGTTCAGAGCCTAGGTTGACTCCTACACCAAGGCCCACGGTCGTTGACTGTTTTTTGCGGGCAATTCTATAAGTTCGCAAATCAGTTTACAGTATTGAATTACAACTATAGCAAAGTAAACTTTTAAAACGAAAGCTCTTCTTTTACCGATGTCCGATGTAGGTTGCCTTTTTCCGGAGCAGCAGGACGTCGTCGGCGCTTGAGTCTCGAGTCGGGAGGTTTCCGGAGCAGAGCGTGAGAGCAAAAGAGCGTAGAAGCGTTGAATGAATTGTTGTTCTGAAGCCTTGGTTCGAGGGTCCTTTTATAGCACCTGGGGGCGCCCGGGACGTTGGGGGCGCCCCCCCCATGTGTCAGTCGATCCAGATCCTTCTCGGTCAGCCCTGATCTCTTAAAACTCGGGATCAAGCTTTGACCGAGGTGCCCGGGACGCTAGGGGCGCCCGGGACGCTGGGGGCGCCCGCATTGACCGGGTCAGACTCTTATCCTCCTGGCTTCGCTGGAGCAGCTTCGACTACTTGCCCTGGGGGCGCCCGCACCATCCGGGGCGCCCGGGAGCACGGGGGCGCCCCGCCCAGTAGCTGCAAAAGCAGTTCTTTTCTTCGACTGTTTTGGGTTCACCTTGGGGGCGCCCGGGACACTCCGGGCGCCCTGGTCAGCTGTTGCCTCACTCCTTTGAGGCTCTCTGAGCTGCAGACACTCGTTCCATCGGTCCTGCATCCAGGGTTAGTCCAAAACACCATGAAGTAAATAAGAAGTTAGTTTATACAGCCTCAGCTGTCTTGGTTCTGACTTTGGGCCTCCAAAATGGAGCCCTAGGTCAAACCGACGCCTACTGTTCCCTCGACGGGGAACGCGTCCTCACCTACTCCTCTAGGGAGAATGTACCTGATGCCAACCGGCTCCTCCGATTGGACTTTTCCCCAGCGGTCCTTTGCTAGGTCTTGGATACCGAGCTGTCCTTCGCCCGGTGCCTAGCAGTCCTTCGCTAGGTCTTCAGTCCCAAGCTGTCCTTCGCCTGGTGCCTAGCAGTCCTTCGCTAGGGCTTCAGTACCATGGCATTCCTTCGCCAGTGCCTAGCAGTCCTTCGCTTGGACTTTAGTCCCCTGGCATTCCTTCGCCAATGCCTAGCAGTCCTTCGCTAGGACTTTGTATCCTGGCATTCCTTCGCCAGGTGCCTAGCATCCCTTCGCTAGGACTTTGTTTCCTGGCAGCCCTTCACCAGGTGCCTAGCAGTCCTTCGCTAGGGCTTTGTATCTTGGCATTCCTTCGCCAGGTGCCTAACAGTCCTTCGCTAGGACTTTTTCCAGCACACTTGAGTAACATTGTTAGATCACCAATAATACTTAACTTTGAACCCTTTGCCAATATCAAAACAAGGTTCGATATGGTGCTTTCTGCACCAACAATCTCTCCCTTTTTGATTTATGGCAACACGATTCAATGTTAAGTAAAAATTACAACAGTTTAAGCAAGAGGGTTAAGACCAATAAAACATAGCAGTTCTGAACAGTCTAAAACCAATGTTATTTGAACAGAAAAAAAATTTTTCTCATACTCCCCCTGAATCATTGTGTATGTTATTTGAACAGAAAATTTTTTTTTCTCATACTCCCCCTGAATCATTGTTTGAATACTTAATTTAACACTTATCTTTGACCCTTCCTCCCCCTTTGACATATATCAAAAACAAACATGGGTGAACAAGGTAAAGTAAAAAGTTTTTGCAAAATTAAATTTTGTTACAAAACTTTTACTTGGCTTTGCAAAAAGAATTTTACTTAGGCAAAATTTTGAAGCCAAATTTCCTTAACAAATGGTTTAACTTTGAGAATTGGGAGAAAATTTGTTTAAAAAGACTTTGTTTGGAAATACTTTGTGTATTTTGAAAAACAAAATTTTTAAAAAAATTCTAGACAAGTTTTAAAAAAAATTTATTTAGAACCATTTGTCAAAATTTTCAAAAAGTTTTTGCTCAGACAAATTTACTAGGAAAGATTTTACTTAGAAAAGAAACATATACTTAAAAACATTTGAAACATTTAGACATACTTGAAAGCACTTGAAGTAGTATGAGATTTTAACAGCACTTGGCACTTAAAAATAGTTTGAAGTACTTAGAAATTTTTAAAGTACTTTTAAAAAAAAATTCTTAGACCAATTTTAAGGCACTTAGAAATACTTAGCTTTTTGTGAAAACGAGATAAAAAATTTCTCTCTCTTTTCTATATCTCTCCCCCTTGGCCATATATCAATAAGGAGGTTTTGAAAGAAGATTTAAGAAAGAAATGTGTGTATCAGAGTTTATGAGCTTTGAAAATAAAAACACTTGTTATAATTCTGAAAGTATAGCAAGTAGCTTAAATTGTACCAATGAAAACTCCACATTGAAAAGTATTGTGAAAAAAATATTTTGTATTTGTAGGCAAGTTTTTAGAAAATTCACGTACTTAGAATACTATTGCCTTAGAAAAGTATTAGTACTTTTTGAAAACATTATATTTTGAAAAATAGAAGTACTTTTGAAAGATATTATGCAATTTTTGAAAAATATAAGTACCCCTTTTTTCAAAAAAAAATTATGCATTTTTGAAAAATATGCAAGTACTTTAAAACAAACAGATTCAACCTTTTTGGAAAGTCTAAGTATTATTTTTGAAAACTATTAGACTTTGAAAAATATAAATAATTTTGGAAAAGTTTTGAAAATATAATATTTTACTTGACTAGGTTTCTTTTCCAGTCTGACACAATCTTAGAAAACCTTGTTGACTACAAGGATATTTTCCTAAGTATCTTGAAAATTTCTCCAACCCAAGTAAATATTATAAAAGTAACTTTATAAGTCACAATAATTTTGAAAAATAAAATAATAGTATTTTAGAACAAAAATTATTTAAGTTTTCAAAAGGAGTTTAAACTTGCAGTGCATGAAAACATATAATTTTAAAAAAATATTCAATAATTCTTTTAATTTAATCTCCCCCTAAGCTTGACCCAGTCCTAGGAAGCTTGTTGACTACAAGCGATCTTCCTCTGAGTTTTAGGGTTTGATTTAAATTATAAGAATTATCTAATAACTTCAAAACAAATAATTATTAAAAAAACATTTCAGAAATTCTTTTGACTCAAACTCCCCCTAAATTTGACACATCCTAGGAGTCCTTGTATATCATGAAGTGGACCTTCCTCTGTGTCTTTAGGGTTTATTAAAATCAAAAGAATAATTTTGAATAATCTTCTGAGTATGATAACTTTCAAGGTAAATTTTTTAAAACATAACTTGAAATGATAGCACAGTTTTCGAAAATCATGATGATAATTTTTCAACGAGATAGTGATATCTAGGGTTTTTGAATAAGTTTTAAAGCATAAGGTTTTTGAAATTTTTGAATTTTTGAAAAAAATTTAAGAAGAACTCCCCCTGTATTCGACACAGTCTGTCTTTTACCTAAGTTCCGTAAGGGACTTCAGTGTTGACCAGGTTTGACTATGTGGACTAGGGTTGACTATTTTGACCAAGTTAATGACTAAATCAGAACAAGCCCTATATTCTATTTATTGTGATATTTGACAAAAAAAATATGATGAATGAAAAAGTAGGGTATAGTACAATAAAATAAAAATTAGAGGTAGGTTTGAATAACTTTTGCAAACTTTTTTATTTAACAGGATAGTGAATCATGCTTTTAGGTCCTAGATGTCTCACCCAGTTCTACATGGTCAAACATGTTAACCTTATGGTTTGTGTGAGACAAATATTTAATTTTAACAAAAAAATGATTAATTTTGAAACATTAAACC
>JAGFNQ010003163.1:176413-315803 GCA_024364735.1 Boesenbergia rotunda | reverse complement strand
GGACTTTAGATTCTTGTTCAAGAATCAATTTTAGTCAGAAGTACCTATCCAAATTAGACAAAATTCATCAGAGTTCGTTTGAAAATTTCAGAAGTTCTGAAACTGAACATTTCAGTTTGTATCAGGAACTCTGATCGGTCATCGGACCGTTCAGGCATCGGGCTGATCGGTCCCCGGACCTATCTGACCCCTTTCTGCGAGGCAAGCCGTAATCTCCCGAAATTTGACTAAGTGTCTGAGCTAGCCTGGATCGGTCTCCAGACCGATCTGGCACCCTGTGGGGATCGGTTCACAGACCGATCAGGGAGCTCAGAATTTTCTCTCCGGGACCTACTGATCGAATCCTGATCGGTCACCCGATCGATCAGGATCGCGTTTGATCGGTCATCCGACCGATCAGGACCATTCCAGTCCGATCAGGATGTATCCTGATCGGTCCAGACGCGATCTGATCGAACGGTGATCCGATCAACCGCATTAAATTTTGGTTGGTGGACCGATCCACCAACCGATTATCTCTCCAAATCTTCGTTTTCCCGAACCCTAGTGCCGAAACAACCTTGTGCGAGCGAGCGAGAGAGTCTTGTGTCTTCCTTCTTCACTCGCGGGCGAGCGAAAACTTCTACAGGCGTTCTCTCCGAACTCCTTCTTCCCGCGCGTGCGTGCTCAAAGTGTTCTTGCAATCTCTTCAAACAAACTCCAATGGCGCCTAAGTAAGATTTGATTTCAGCTTTCCTCTCACAACAACTCTTAGAATATTTGTGAAGCTAACCATGTTTTGTGTTTGTTTTTGCCGTGACCCTCTTCCTCATTTCTTGACCAAAACATTTTATATCTATCTTTTGATTGGGTCTCATCTTATGATCAATTCTTGTGCTTCAATCTATGTGTCATGATCCATTCAAACCTCATTAGAAAGTCATCTAAGGGAAATGAGGTTATGGAGGGAAATCCGAGGGGGAAGGCTCCTTCCTCCTCTTCCAGAAGGCCACAGCCTTCCTCTAGCTCCAGGTTCCCGAATGCGGCCTGTGAGCAGGCCTTTCAAGCTAGGACATTTAAACTTTTACCCTACAGATCCATTAACATTCCTTTCTTAACAGAGTACTGCCCTTCTGTTATGGAGATTGTTACTTATTACAATCTGGGGTTTCTTCTTTCTTTGGAAAGAACCATAAATTACGACCTCGTCTCCGAATTTTACAACAACCTACAACCAAGCTCTAAAGGGGAATTCGAGTTCACCACTCAAGTCGGGAAGATGAACCTTGATTTTTCATATGAGATTTTGGCTGAGTACTTGGGTGGTCGACGATCACCGAATCTGTATTCGCTTTATCCTGACCTTCCTAATCCTCTGCTAGCACCCTTTGCAGACGTTACCCCTGATTCCATCCATCAGTATTTCTTCGGTTATCCGCGTCCAGACGGTCTTGATGAGCTTGGACCTGACTTTCTACCTTTGCTGCACTGCGTCTGTCTCCCACTAGTTATATACTATTCAAGATCATTACCAATTGTATTCTTCCAATCACCTCAAAACCCTTAGCTGAAATCTGACCTTATCACTGCTTGATGCTCTACGGCATGCACAACCGTTCAGATTTCGATATTATGGAGAGCATCTTCCAGTCCATTTTGTCTTATCGAGAGGAGTCCAGCCGTCGCACTGTCTACATGCCTTTTGGTCACGTCATCACCGACTGGCTCATGTCAGTAGGTGTTGATGTTACCTAGGGTCGAACGATGCCTATGGTACGACAGGATTGCAGACTTGGCCGGCGTGCCTTCGCCAAGTCTGGCATCATTATTCGGGGGCCCGATCGGATGTTGATCTGGAAAGATGGTAGGGTTCTTGGGGAGTTACCACGGGGAGTTCCACAGGGTCAGGCGCCAGCCGCTGCTGCTGATGACGATGACTATGATGAGCCGGATCCGGATCTCCGATGGCAGATCTCAGAGCTAGATCAGACTGTTCAGGAGCTTATTCAGCTGGGGGCGACAGATCGTGAGGAGTTTCGTTCGGGTTTTCACTCTTTCGATTCCCGACTGACCAAGATCGAGACCGATCTCTCAGGGACCCGCACACTCCAGCAGACATGGTATAATGAGTGGCGCGACCACACGTTTCCTGGAGGTGCACCTTCTGTGAGTACTACACCAGGGTCCTTGGCTCCTGCTGATGCTACGATGGACGACCTTATGCGCGATGACGACCCTCCTACTGACACTTGAGCTCGGATATCTGTTGTTTTATCATGATATGTGTTGTATGACTTTTGGGCTGTATGCCCTCTGACCTTGTTGGTGTGACCTTGAGTCACACATATTTTGCTACTTGTTTGGATGCTTTCATGTCTTAACCTATATATTTTGATGCCATGCTTATCTACTATTGTTGATGTCATGTTGATTATGTACCTGTTATCTACATGATTGCTATATTCATGCTTACATTGCCATGCTTCATTGATACTTATGAATATTATGGCATGCTTTGGGAGTCTATATTTCGTGCTCATATGATGCATGTGATTGCTATGTCTTGCTATAATTTTTCACATGTGTTCGTATGATTAATCCACAAACTATCACACTTTTGTTGATTTGGAATACCTCTAGGATTGAGGGGGAGCTTATCCTAATCTTAACAGTCCCTCTTGTCCCTTTTCGGTGTTCGACAAAGGGGGAGAGTGTGGATTGGTTAAGTTTAGTATGATCATGTTGTAGGGGGAGGATCTGGATTCCCCTATGATTCTAAAGTTGGAATATTGATTGAGAAATCCTAAACTTAAAATCGGGTTGTCAAACAACAAAAAGGGGGAGATTGTTGATGCAGTCTGGCCCTGATTGTTGTTTTGGTGTTGACAACGATTTTAGTTTAGGAGGATGACTATGATGATTATGATGATTATGATTGAGTCCTGATCGAGGATTAGGCATGATATGGAAAATCCTAACCTAGGAGGTTAGGTGTGGAAAATCCTAGCCTGGAGGGCTAGGTGTTGGAAAATCCTAACCTGGGAGGTTAGGTGTTGGAAAAGTCCTAATTCGGAAGGGTTGGGTGAAAAATCCTAGCTTGGAGGGCTAGGTGAAAAGTACTAACCTGGAGGGTTAGGTGCAAATTCCCATCCTGGAGAATTAGGTGAAAAAGTCCTGGCTTGGAGGGTCAGGTGCCTAGCTTGGAGGGCTAGGTTGGATGATGTTCTAACTCGGAAGAGTTGGGTGAAAAGTCCTAGCTTGGAGGGCTAGGTGAAAAGTCCTAGCTTGGAGGGCTAGGTGAAAAGTCCTAACTTGGAGGGTTAGGTGCAAATTCCCAACTTGGAGAGTTAGATGGAAAAATCCTTAGCTTGGAGGGCTAAGGTGGATGAATTCCTAGCTTGGAGGGCTAGGGTTGAGTCACTGGATCGGTCTGGTGACCGATCAGGGACATTGGCACGCTGCTCCTTAGTGGATCAGTCTGGTGACCGATCCAGCTATGTCTGATCGGACTGGTGACCGATCAGGGAGCGCACAGTAAGATTGGGAATCTACTGTGTGGCTCCTGATCGGACTGGTGACCGATCAGGGAGCAGGCTGCTTCCTTGCTGTCTTGCTCCTGATCGGTCCGGTGACCGATCAGGAGCAAACGGTGAGTGAGTTCCCTTGCTGATCAAAGTCTTGGATCGGTTCGGTGACCGATCAGGAATCTTGGGTTTGATTAAAAAAGTAACTGTTCATCTGCTCTGATCGGTCTGGGTAATCGATCAGGATCCAATCTGATCGGTCTGGTGACCGATCAGGATTCACCCTGATCGGTCTGGTGACCGATCAGGCGTGTATAGCTGCGAGAGCTGGGAATCCCAGCAAAGCAGTGGATCGATCTGGTGATCGATCCACACACCCGGGATCGGTCCGGTGACCGATCACTTTAATTCAAATTTCACTGTCAGACGCGGTCAGAGCGTCTGATCGTATCGGATTTGCTGATGTATGTGATATGCTGTGTGATCTTCTGCTCTAATGCTCTGATTGAGTTTCAGGTGACAGGGGAGGATTCAAACACTCAAGGAGAAGTCAAAGCGTGCTTTCCTTGGAGCAGGTTTGTCCCTTTTCACATCTCAGGTTGCAACGGCGAGCCGAAGACTGGGGCTGAGACTGGAGCTTGGCTGAGGAGCTCAGTGAGTCCAGAGATAGCTCAGTAGAGGTTGGCGTTGGCAGATGAGTAGCTGGGAGCTACAGAGATGTGGTCACTTGTCGCTTGGAGGAGAAACAAAAGGAAGCGCGAGAAGACGAGGCTGTAGAGCTTTTCGAGCAAGCGATTCAGTTTGAAAAACTTCTTTGTGTTCTTGCGTTCTGCTGCTACAAGCTTGCTGTTCTTGAGTTCTTCAACTATTCTAAGCAAGCTATAGAGGAGCAATCATCATACTTGAGCGCTTGAAGGAGAAAATAAGAAGCTGGGAGTCCGACAGTGGGAAGACACGAAGCAGACAGGGGTCTGCGTGAGATCGCCACTGGGTGGAGCTCAGGGAAGCTTGCTGTGTTTTGTCCTTGCTAAGAGTTTGAGTAAGATCCTTCTTGTTGTTGTTTCATTGTGCTCATTATATATCATTGTGTGAAACACGCTGTGGAGAGGTTTCTCCACCGAGAAGGAGGTTGCTTCATATCCGGTGTTGACCGGGGCTTGATCTGCCGACGATCAAGGGATCGCCCACCTCAAGGGCACGCTAAGGAGTAGGGGCAAGTTATCCCCGAACCTTGTAAACCCTCCTTGTTAGTGATCTTGCTAGTTGTGTTTGTTTCGCTCTCGTTTAGTTTTTCTACATACTCTGTTTTCCACTCTTTCCGCTGTGCTACTGATATTTGAGTTGCAGAAATCGTGATAAGTTTTCAAGGGGCAAGCGATTGTCTATATTCACCCCCCCTCTATAGCCATCTCGTTCCCAACAGTTCTGTGAACATCCTGTACAAGGCGGCCTTGGACCAGATGCAGATCGATGAGGACGAGCTGCGTCTGGTCTCCTAGGGCCTGAAGTCAGATGACTTCAGGCCTTCCTAGGGTGACTTCAGGTCCTGCGTTTGAATCTGAAATCACGTGTTTTGATAGGTTTTTTAATATATTAATATATTTATTAAATATTATTTAATATATTAATTTATATTAATCAAATATAAAAAATCATGTCTTCACCGAAACCCATTGATTCATCCTAGAAAACTCCTATTGTAACATAACTTATAATTATTAGAAGTTTGGACATCAAAAATATCATCTCCTAGCTTAAATCTAACTATTGATATTAGGTTTTGAGAAATCCAAATATCCTAAGTCTATCAGTGGTTTTGGTGAAAACACACTGATAGACCTAAAAAACTCCTATTGCAACATAATTTATAATCATTAGAAGTTTGGACACCAAAAATACCATCTCCTAGCTCAACTCTAACTATTGATATTGAGTTTTGAGAAATCCAAATATCATAGGTCCATCAGTGGGTTTTGGTGAAAACCCATTGATAGACCTAAAAACTGCTATTGCAATATAATTTATAATCATTAGAAGTTTGCAACATAAAAGATTACTCTATAAATAATTAATTTAATAAATCATGATTAAATATTATAAAAAAATATTTTTAAAATGAAAAAAATTTTGAATGCACGCAGGCCTCTTAGGGTAAGATGACTTCAGGGCCAAGCAGGGCTGAAGTCAGATGACTTCAGGGCCTCCTAGGGTAACTTCAGGCCCTACGTTTGAATATGAAATTACTTATTTTGATAGATTTTTATATATATTAATATATTTATTAAATATTATTTAATATATTAATTTATATTAATCAAATATAAAAAACCATCTCTTTATATTTTTTGAAATTATATTGGAAGAGATATTTTTTAACTGAAATATTTTTCTTTCTTTATCTTACGTTTTGTAGCTGATTCACATAATATATTATTTTAAAATAAAAAGTCTGAAAAAGCAGGTTCAGATGTCTCGGGATTCGTTACTGAGAAAGAGAAAGAGAAAGGCAATACTTGGCGGGAGGGGTATAAGAGGAAGTACACTAAAATGGATGCGCCCTTTGGTAAAAATGAGACCCTGGTATGCCTTTTGGTAAATACCAATTCTCAGGTGCGCCCTTTGGTAAAAAGTCGTAGAAATTTCTTTATGATCATTAATTATGTAAAAGGTGAAATCCGTCATCTTGATGCTCTCCCTCCCATACCATTGGGAGGAAATAAATCAAGTACTGAACATATCCCATGTAAGAGGCTATGTCCACGGCTTTACTCCAGATTCGACTCTTGCTCAAATTTTATAAATTCATTATATAGTTACCTGCTTGATTATATCTTGAGAGCCTTCTTTATGACCATTAATTTTTTAAAAGATGATACACACACCTTAGGTGCCCTACACAGCCAACTTCGTAGTCATTTGTAGAGAAGTAAAATTAAGAAATTGAGCAGGTCATCACATAGGAGAGTATTTCTTTTGACTTTGTCAAAAAACGACCTTTGCTCCATTCTACAATTTTACTATGCGATAATTAACTCAACTAAGTCATGGGGACTTCTTTATGACCATTAATGACTTTACGTCAAGAGTATTTGATAACCTTTTAGCAAAAAGTATTTTTGTGAATATGAAAATTTATATTTATACCAAATGAATACAATTACACTCCTAGTAACTTCCTGAATCTATTCATAATTTTTTTGAACCCTTTAAATCTACTTAATGAGTTTTGACCAAAATAAAAAAAAAAGGATTAATGTCCCTAAATAACTTGGATTTGTTTCAAATTTATAACATCACATTCCTAATGATCCCTTGAATCTATCAAAGTTCTTATTTTAATTACTTTTAAGTTCATTAGATAGTTTTTAACAAAAGTCTTTGATGAGACATAAAGTAACAATGAATTTAGGAAAAAAGTCAGATTGACTTCAAACCTGCATCATTTGTTCGTATTACTCTCATGAGTCTTTTCTTGATATTAAACTCATTGATAAATTTACACATATCATATTCACTCCAAATTCGAATCATTCTTTTCTTGATATTTGAGTTTGTACATACTCAAAATTTCTGATTTCAAAATCTTTTCAATTATCAGTGAGATCTGGAAAAAGATTCAACTAGTAATGAGTTTTTGTCAAACATCATTAATGGATTTAGATAAATCAGATTCACTTCAAACTTCAACCAATCTCTTCATGGCATTCTCATGATTCTAAATATGCTCAAATTCTCTAATTTCAAACTCATCAATCATCAATGAGATCTGGAACACTAATACAGCCATCAATGAATTTTAACACATAGTCACTAATGGGAATAGACTTATCATAATCACTCCAAAACCAACAACCACCTCTCCTTGACACTCTTTTAAGTCTAACCATATTATATACTAATGAGTTTAGGCTCATTAATTACTTGATAAAAATTCATTGATGGTTGAAAAGGGTTTGGAATTTAGGAATTATAATATCGTCAAAGTGATCAAGAGAGCCTTAAGGAGAGGATGGTGCTAGTTTTGAAGTGATTCTGATAGTCTATGCCTAACCGTGATATGTGCTAAACTCATTGATGACTATTTTTTTTTTCAGATCTCAGTTAAAAGTTAAAAGGTTTTGGAATAATGGAATTTGAGCCTATTAAGACTAAAGATAGAGGAATGGGAAGAAAATATTTTCAGGTTTTGAGTGATTCTAAGCAAAACTCATTGATAGCTAAAAATTAAGGATATGAAAATTGGGATTTTAACATAGCCAGACTCATGAGTAGGAGAGTGATAGTGAAACTGAAACGAGATTAGCATGAAAAACGGTAATAAGAACAATAGAGAACACACCAGATTTATATGGAAAATCTTGACGGGAGAAACCATGGGCAGAGAAGGAAAAATCACTATGAACGGTGGAATACAAAGTCGGCGGCTCTCATACCATAATAAAGTAAAGAGAAGTATAGAGAAAAGAGAGGTAGAGAGAAAGAAAGCAGAGGTAACAAAATTAACTTTCTTGATTGTATTAATAAAACTTGTCCATGAGATACACAATTTAAAGAAACCTTAGGATACTTAGTCAAAAAAAAATTAATAACAAAATTGTTAATTAACATATTTATAAAAATCTGTTAATTAACATATTAATAAGAAAATATCTAATAATAAATTAACGGATTAAACTGAATTCGGGTCACCAAACTCTAACAATCTCCACCTTGACGCGAATTCCACAAATCTTCAAATGAACATTCTCCACCTCTTCCACAAAAGCCCCACAGGCAAATCTCAGCATCTAGCACCAACCAAGTCCAAGCAATGCTTAAACTTGTCTATAGGGAGTGCCTCACATCAATGTGGTTTGTCCTCTCATGAAACATCTGATCCTTCGTGAGGAAAATGACACTTTGACTATCACAAAAGACTATAGTAATCTGTAAGTCTTCGCTAAGCTCATTGAAGAGTCCTTTCAACCAAATAGCTTCCTTACAAGCTTCTGTAATAGTCATATATATATTCAGCCTCTGTAGTGGACAATGCAACTGTATTCTGCAAAGTAACTTTCCAACTGATAGCACAACCATAACAGTGAACACGTACCCCGTAAGTGATTTTCTTTTATCAATGTCACCTTATGAGAGCAACATCACCTATTACTGTGGATCCCTGCAGAACATATAAACTGGCGGTTCTCCTTAATCCCTTCATCACAACAAGAGACTCTTTACTGACCTTCACAACTCCACCTTAACCAGTGTACTTATACGCTTTAGAATCAAGAATACTCAAAGAGATCATATTTTTCTTCAAATCAGGGATGTGTCTCACATTACCAAGTGTCCGAATGGCACCATCAAACATCTTAATTCTGACCGTACTAATATCAACAATTCTGCAAGATGTATTATTGTCCATCAAAACGGCACCACTCGAAACCGTTTTATATGTTGAAAACCAGTCCCGATTGGGACGCATATGAAACGTACAGCTAGAATCAAGAATCCATTCTTCACTCTACTTCAAATTAGCATCAGAGGCAACAAGAAGTTCACCATCACTATGATTTTTGGGAACATCAGCCTCACCAGACTTCTCTGATTGTTTTTCTCTCAAATTTTCACCTACCCTTTTGTTCTTATTCTGCAGCTTGTAACATTCTGATTTGATGTGACCCTTTTTCTTGCAATAATTACAGATCTTATCGTTATTTCTGGATTTCGACTAGCCCCTGATATTACCATCAGAGTCTTTCTCCTGAGTCCTAACTCGAATAATAAAACCCTCACCCTGAGCCTTAGATCCTTTGATAAGCTGTTTGATTTTCTCTTTCGAAAATAATGATTCATAAACTCATTCAAAGTAAGAGTATCATGACTATATAAAATAGTATCTCTAAAAGTCGTATATGACAAGGGTAAAGAACACAGTAATATCAATGCTAAATCTTCATCGTCATATTTGACCTTCGAAGCCTCTAGGTCAGAGACGATTTCCTTAAACATGGTCAAGTGATCTCTTAATGACATACCTTCTGCCATACGATGAGAATACAAATGTTGTTTTAGACCCAGTTTGCTCGTAAGACTTATTGACATGCACAACTGCGCCAATTTTAGCCATAGTGCAACAGCGGATTTCTCATTCAAAACATCATGTAAAATCTCATTCGATAGGTAAAGGTAGATATGAGATAGAGCTTTTCGATCCTTACGTTCCTTTTCCTCCTTTATCCATGTCGAAGGCATGCTGTCTATCCCGAACAGTGCATTGTCCAAGTCCAGATGCGCTAGCACTGCTCGCATCTTAACCTGCCACAGTGTAAACTTGGTGTTGCGATCCAAAAGCGGAATATCATACTTCATGCTTGCCGTTGTCATTAATCCCGGTTGAAATCCACAAAATCAAAATCAACTTGGCTCTGATATCAGTTGAAACGAGATTAGCACGAAAAACGACAACAAAAATAATAGAGAACATACTAGATTTACGTGGAAAATCCTTGACGGGAAACACCACGGGTAGAGCAGGAAAAATCACTATGAACGGTGGAATACAAAGTCGGCGGCTCTCATATCATAATAACGTAAAGAAAAGTAAAGAGAAAAGAGAGGTAGAGAGAAAGAAAGAAGAGATAACAAAATTAACTTTCTTGATTGTATTAATAAAACTTATCAATGAGATACACAATTTATAGAGATCTTAGGATACTTAGGCAAAAGAAAAATTAATAACGAAACTGTTAATTAACAGATTTATAAAGAATCTGTTAATTAACATAATAATAATAAGAAAATATCTAATAATAAATTAATGGATTAAACTGAATTCGGATCACCAAATTTTAACAGAAATAATGCTGCTTGTTTAATGTGGAGTGATTTTAATGGATCCATGTCCGTATGTGACTACGTACATGCAAGGGCGTAGGGACGTTGGGGCAGGGGGGGGTGCGACCATCCCCCCCCCCCCCCCCCCCCCCCCCGACTTTTGAAGAAAAAAAAATTAATTTTATGAAAACCAATTTAAAAAGGACTTAGTTATAAAATTTAAAAATATCTGGACCTTTTTAGAAAAAGCCAATGAAAACATTTTCTCCTCCCTCACGTCACGCTCTTTCTTTTCTCACGCCGCACGCTCTTTGTTTTCTCACGCCGAGACTCTTGGGTTTTTTCACGCCGAGACTCTTACGCCGCGATTTTTCCCCCTTCTTGAAAATTTTCCCCCCTTCCCCCATCGAACATTTGTTATCCCTCTTCCTATTTTCTTTTTTCCTCCTCTAATTCCTTTTCTTTTTTTCTTTATCTCAAATTTTTCTTCCTCCCTTAATTTCTATTTTATTTTTTTTAATCCTAATTTTACCCTCAAAATCTTCCGTCGCACATTGTTTTCGTTGTCATCCACGTCGTTGTCATGGCACACCGCACACCGTACGTCGTTGCTAGCGCCGTTGTCGTTTGCTACTAAGGCTATCATCATCGCTTCATTGGCGCTCCACAACAAACGTTTTTTTATCGAGGTAAAATTTTCTTACTTATTTCTTTCCATTACTGATTTAAGTATCCTAGTGATCGAATCGTTTTCTTACTTATTTCTTACTTATTTATTGAGGCTTCTGTTCATTGATTTGTTATGTTAATATAATTAATTTTATTGACAATCAAATTTGATATTTATATGTGAAAAATAAAGGATCATTTACTCTCAAGTTAGTTTTATCAATTTCTTATTTGTTTTTTAATATGAATTGTTAGAAAATGATAATCATTAAATTAGGTGATTATGTTTCTAAAATATATGTTGATGATCAATCAAGTGAAATAACAATGTTAAGGTATTTTAAGAAAATACATGATGAACCTACTTCAAACAAAACACCTCCTCCTCCGCCACCTCCTCCTAATGTTGACTCAAATGAGTATCCTATTGATCCTAGTCTAAGAAAGCATATCCTTGAGTATAATGTTAATGAAAGGGAGATTATTCGACGTTACTATTTGCAAAAAGGTCCGTTTCAGCCTAAGAATTATGAATTTCCTTGGCGTTCTTGTTCAAAGGAGAAACGAAGATTTCGAGCTATATGGTTTAGTCTTCATCCTAATTAGCTAGAATATAGCATTGCAAAAGACGCAACTTTTTGTCTTTATTGTTATTTATTCAAAGCGGATCATGGTGGTCAAAGTGGTGGAGATTCTTTTGTTACTGAGGGATTTAAAAATTGGAGAAAGAAAGAAAAATTTCATGAACATGTTGGAAATCATAGCAATATTCACAATAGGTGTATGATGACAGCTTATGACTTGATGAATCAAAAACAACATATTGAAACTTGTTTGGTCAATTAATCTAGTCAGGTAGCTGCCGATTATCGTGTTCGTTTGACAACATCAATTGATTGCATAAGATTCCTTGTGCGTCAAGGATTAACATTTCGTGGTCATGATGAATCAACAAACTCACTCAATCAGGGTAATTTTCTTGAACTATTAAAATTTCTTGCTGACCATAATGAGGATATCAATAGAGTTACACTGGACAATGCTCCCTCAAACCTCAAATTGACATCGCCTGATATTCAACAAGATATTATCAGATCTATTGCCTATTTAACTACTAATTATATTCTTGGAGATCTTGGTGATGAATTATTTACTATATTGGTTGATGAAGCTCGTAATATATCTGTAAAAGAACAAATGACAGTTGCTTTACGATTTGTAGAAGAAAGGGGAAATATTGTTGAACGCTTTCTAGGCATTGTACATGTAAGCGACACTACTGCCTTATCACTTAAGACTGTTATTGATTCTTTGTTGTGCCAACATGGATTATCTATATCTAATTTGCAAGGGCAAGGATATGATGGAGCTAGCAATATAAGAGGAGAATTCAATGGCTTAAAAAACTTAATTATGATGGAGAATAAGTCTGCTTATTATGTTCATTATTTTGCTCATCAACTGCAACTTACACTTGTAGCTGTTGCTGAAAATCACATGAAAATTTCTACTTTTTTTGACATTGTTGCACAATTAAACAATATTGTTGGAGCGTCATGCAAGCGAAGAGATATACTTCGTGAGAAACAATTTGAAAAAGTTATTAAAGGAATTTATAATGGTGATATCTTCATTGGACAAGGTATGAATCAAGAGAAGACATTAAAAAGAGCTGGGAGTACGTTGGGGTTCACATTAAAATACATTGTTGAGTTTGATATGCTTGTATCCTTCAATTATTGATGTCCTTTTATTTATTGAAGAGGAGGGAAAAGATCACAAGCAAAGGGCACAAGCAAATAATCTGTTGGAATTGATTGGAAAATATGAATTTATATTTCAGATGCACTTAATGAAGAATATCTTGGGAATCACAAATGATTTATCACAAGCTTTACAAAGAAAAGATCAAGACATTGTAAATGCCATGATTCTTGTAAGATCAAGCAAACATCAACTGCAAACCATGAGAAATGATGGTTGGGATTTGTTACTGAATGAAGTTTCTTTATTTTGTGTTAAATATGAGATAGTCACCCCGCATATGGAAGACTTATTCGTTTCCCATGGGAGATCGCGACGAAATATTGAAGGAAGGACAAATCTTCATTATTACCGCGTTGAAACATTTTATGAAGTGATAGATTTGCAACTTCAAGAGTTGAACAATCGATTTAACGAGGTGAACACAGAATTGTTGTTATGCATGGCTTGTCTTGATCCATCAAATTCATTCTCTGCTTATGATAAAAGAAAATTGTTTCAATTTGCTGAGTTTTATCCATCAGATTTTCCCCCAATAGAGTTAATGCATCTTGAGCATCAACTTGATAACTTTATTTTTGATATGCGGAATAGCAATCAATTCTCTGAGATTGTGGGGATTAGTCAGCTTGCTAAAAGGATGGTTCAATTGAAGAAACATCATCTGTATCCTTTGGTATATTTACTTTTGAAATTAACATTGTTATTACCTATTGCAACTGTAACTGTAGAAAGAGTGTTTTCAGCAATGAAAATAATCAAAATATCACTTCGAAATCGGTTAGAGATGATATGGTAAATGATTGTTTGATACTATATATTGAGTGAGATGTGTTTGATACCGTTGATTATGAAACTATTATTCAGCATTTTCAAAGTATGAAATCTCGAAGAGTGATATTGTAAAAACATATGAAACTAATATATGACTTTTATTATACATTTTTTGTATTGTATTGTTTTTATTAATTTATTGAATTCGCCCCCTCTTGTTAAAATTTCTGGCTACGCCACTGTGTACATGTCAAACTTATTGCTGGTTGATTTTTTTTTTAAATCTTTCGTTGATATTTGGAAATATTTTAGAATTAAGTAATTTAAGCATGTTCAGAGCTGAAGAATGCCAAGAAGAGAATTTTGAAGATTAGAAGAGAATTTTGAAGATTTAGAGCGATTTCTATGTGTTTAGACTCATTAATGACTCTCGCTAACGAATGAAAAATCTGAAATCTGAGAATTTAATATAGTAGATTTAGGAGAGTGTCAAGAGACTATGATGTTGGTTTTCATGGTTAACGAAATTGAGTAACGTTGAATCTGGTTTAGTCCCACGAAAATTTTCAATCGGTCATCAAGGTAAATTTGGAAGTGTTTACGGTGAATAATCCAGAAACCCAGTGTCCCAGAATTTGCACTCCATTTGGAGAAAAAATTACTACAAAATACGTCATAATTAAGATCAAACTGCGAATGTCTGGGATGGTGACTAATTGCCCTTCCACTACACTATAGCTCTAGGAGATATTGGTTTCGATGAGTCTATACCTGTCATTGATAGTAATTTTTTTTCAACAAATTATTACACCTAAATCATACAGTTTAAAATTTTATATTACTAAAATCACATAGGCAACTTTAAAAATATCTTGATCCATATTCGATACCAATTTTGCCTTTGCACTTGTTCACTTTCGCTCGCCGAATCGATTGCTACTGATTCGGTAAAGTTATGCCATAACTTTAATCGATTGCTACACTTAACAATCGATTAAGTTTTTTTAAAAAAATGAAAAATCTTCTATGATTAAAAATTCACGATTTTAAAATTAATATATGAAATTGATGTTTAAAAGTAAAAAATTAACGAGTATATATAATCTTATTCATGTCATTTAAAATTCTTTAGATCAATTAGTCGGTTTTAATTAAAATCAACTAATGAACCTAGAGAGCTCGAAATGACATAGAATACGATCTTATGTGTTCGTCTAATTCTCTTGATTATATTCATGCTAAATTTGAAATACTATATTGAAAGTATTGAATTTTTAAACATGAATCAAATTTTTAAATATATTCATATTAAAAATTTATTACTCTCGATGCAATATATCAAATTAATATTTGGAAGCATAAATAATCAAGAGAATTAGAAGTTGACAGATAGATTTAAGGAGCTAGAATAACATAGAATAGAATTAAGTGATATATATTAGTTTAATTCTTTTATTGTATATATGTCCTTACATATTATTTTTATATGTTATATTGAGAATAATATTTTTTTTAAATACAAATCAGATTTTATTAATTGATTGTTATATTATAATAATGGATTTGGTAATGTTTTATGACTATAAACAATAACTTTAATCGATTATTATAATGTAATACTCGATTCGATAAACGTAAATGAAGGAGCATATTGATCTTAAAATCAGATTTTTTTTTAATTGATTGCTATATTATAATAATGGATTTGGTAATGTTTTATGACTATAAATAATAACTTTAATCGATTATTATACTGTAATAATCGATTGATAAGGGTAAATGAATGAGCATAGGGACAAAATGAGTATCGATGATTACGATATTTTTAAAATTATCTAGGCGATTTAAATAATACAAAACTTAAAATACATGATTGAGTAATTTGCCTTTTTTTTTCTAGCTCTATTGATATCTTAAAAGGTCTAGAAATCAGAGAATTTGATCTAAAAGGGTGTGAAAGAAAA
The DNA here is from genome assembly GCA_024364735.1 of Boesenbergia rotunda. Lineage (NCBI taxonomy): Eukaryota > Viridiplantae > Streptophyta > Magnoliopsida > Zingiberales > Zingiberaceae > Boesenbergia > Boesenbergia rotunda. The sequence goes on along the minus strand of JAGFNQ010003163.1, from coordinate 300,310 downwards.
ATATTTTAGGGGGCGTTTGGTATACATTCGGTAATGAGAATGATAATGGGTTTTGATTGAGAGGTTTATGAGTTTAGTGATAACCTAGTAGGGGCTATGTTATAAAATCTGGGGTATCATATCCATATTTTACTTCTGATTCCTGTATATCAAGCATCATCAATGAGTTTCATTTCCATTTCTGTCTTCTAAACACGCTTAGAAGCACCCCTTAAATTTAGAAGGATTAGTTAAGATGCATTAATTATTTTTTAATTAAAATTTAAAAGAACTCGAGAACTTGCTTAGATTTATAAAAGTATTATAGAAAATAATATTAATTTTACAAAAATGATAGATAACGTGAATTTTTCAACATGAAACTCAACATTAATGACATGACACCCCAATTACAGTGATTCTCGACGGGTTCACCTTGTCCCCCAGGTTATAGTTTTGTTCGGAGCGGCGGCCGGAGGCCGCCGTCGGTGTCCAAGCGACAATTGGGTGTGTATATGAAAAGTGCCATGTTATTTATGTTGAATATCACGCTCTCTATCATAGCTCTTAATTTTAAAATGATTTTGATAAATGTATTCCCAAATAAATATGCGCTAAACTAACAGGATTTGACGCCTTTTCAATTTCTTTAAGTAAATATTGAATTTTAATTTTGTTGGATTCACGAATAATTTTTTTAATAGATGATTAATTTAAAAATATTGAATTAATGTACATGAATGTTTTCTAATTTACTTGATAATTGATAAAAAAAATTTTATAGAATCAAATTAATTTAATCAATATAAATTAAATATATAATACCAGCTAAAAAAATAACTGATTTTTTTAAGCTGTAGCTAATTGTCGAAAAGGATTTTAAATTATGAAAGTCGAACATCTTTTAAATGCAATTTTTTATCCTTTCAAAAATACCACCTAGTGATATAAATTTGGGCTCCATTAAGGCCCATTCTTGGCCGTTATTCGGGTATATAAGCCGAAACCCGTCGTTAGTGATCGACTTCGTAGGGTTTGAGCCACCGCCGTCATCGTGCAGAAGGAGCTGCACAGACTTCTCAATTATGGTATAAATTTTTCTCCCGTCTTTCAGAATTTCGTATACCTTGATATGGAGCTCTCGCTCCCTTCCATCTTCTCATCCTTCTCTGGTGTTCTCAGCCGTCGCACAAGACGTTCAAGATCAAGCAGAAGCTGGCGAAGAAGATGCGCCAGAACCGCCCCATCCCACACTGGATCCGGTTGAGGACCGGGAACACAATTAGGTGCCTTCTTTTCGTCTCCTTTGACCTTTATTTGGTTTCCCTTTCCTGTTTTTTAGCGTCGAGTTGCTCATACTCTTCGTTCTTACCTCGTTCATAGGTATAACGCGAAGCGCAGGCACTGGCGTCGCACAAAGCTGGGATTTTGAGGTTGTTATACCAATCTTTGCTCGCCTTTCTCAAAAATTAGATTTCCTTCTTATCCGCTGGACTGTTCGTCTAATTATAGTTAAATGATCTGGAAGTGTACCTTTGTTACCCTGTGTGAGATGGTTTTGTTCTGCAGATCAATGTGAACAATTGTTTGCTCATTTTGTTGACTTTAAGTTTCATTGTTCTAAGTAAAACTTTGGTAGTGTGTTATGCATCTGGCTATATGTTCTAATATACTAACATCTTGTATAATTACACATCATCAGGGAAATCAGTTTGAATTGATCTAAATACTTTAGTTTTGCCCCAAACTGATGGAATTACAAGGTCTTTGTTTTATGATAGAATCGTATGCTTGCTTTTTTTATAGCCCACTGTGCATATGCAGAATATGGTTTGATTAAAAATAATGTGTTTTGCTTATTTGATTATGGATTCTATCTATTGGTTCAAAATCCCACCTGACTGGGGAATAAAGCCTGTGTGTCTCCCTTTAGTTTATTTGTGCACCAAGTTGAAGTATAGAAACTTTAGGTTATGTATTACAGTTCCTGAAGCTTTCACTGTTATGTTGATACACTAGCAATGACTAGCTCCATGCATGGAAAACAATGAATCAATCATGAGAGACAGAGAAACACTGAGATGAAAGAATAACAAATTGCACATGAAAATTGCTCGTAATGTTATGAGAAATTACGGAGGGTGCTTGATTGGGGAAATGCATTATTAAAATTGAATATCATGTATGGACATCATTTTGAAATCTCCCACTGCATTAAACAGAATAAAAGGAAAAAGAATATGAGCATAAAACTCAATGGTGATGAAATTTTTTGCAGTGGAGAGTACCAACTTTATGTAGCCTGGATTTTTCAGCAGTGGTTAGAAATTATGAGCTTCAATTATTGGATGATACTATTGATTTTATCCTTCCACTGATCACTCTTTGTTCTACAAATCCCAACAAAAGCTGGTAAGATTGGAGTTTTGAGGGTTCTTTAAATGATAAAGGACCATTCCACAGTATCATCCATCAGTCTTATTCTATCTGTCTTACAAACATATGTTACCATCAATCTTATTCAATAAGAATGTTATTAGCAAAATACAAGTAAATTAAACACATTCTCTTTGATGATAAAGCTGGAGAACACACAAATGAGACCTCTTAAACTACAATGCACGAGACAGGATGATTCTTAGGATTGGATAAAATAAAGCCTATGCTAAATTTAATATTCAATGAAACAGCTAAAGTCTGATTGCTGGACTTGAACCCAAGGTCATCTAGTGCTTTCATAACACAGAATATTGGAAATTTTTGGAAATTATGGATACTTTTCCTTGCAAGGAGATTGGGAATGTGGCCACTAAAAAGTAAATCATTCAAATATATATGCTTGGTTAGTAACTTTTGAAGAATACATTAGTAAATAAATTCATTTTGAGGGAGATATAATTAACAAAAAAAAACCAGGAAGCTCGACCAATTTTGACATGTAAAAAAGTTATTTTCTAGCTCCTTCATTGACATGTTGCAGAAGACTGCGGTTTTTTTTTCAGCCAATGAAGAATCTGTCACAGATGATAAAAGGGACTTGGATCAACTATAACTTTCAACCATAATATGAGTTTGTAGTAAAAAAGACTTGTCATGGTTTAAATTTATTTTATACGATGTGATGTAAATTTTATTTTATATGATTTTAAAAATAAAAATATCCAACAAAGTCTAACTAAATCTCACTCACAAGAAAAAATAATTAATCTAATATTAAGTAATATTAAATCTGGGATTACCAATTCAATCTAATTAACATTTTCCATCAGCCATTCAATATGAAGGTTCATATTTTCAAGTATGTTATTCATTAAGGATTTTTTTTTTCAATAATACATTGTAGTGGAGTTTCAAATTCTATTTTTGACACTTAGTATTTCCAAGTCTCCTATTGAAATTTTTTTTCCATAATAGTATAATACACTGAAGTTAAGTTTTGAATTTTAAATCTTTCATGTATGAGTTTAATCATGACTCCTTGGTCAGTCATAAATTTGACTCATAAGTAAAAAATGATTAACGAGATTTGATAATGTCGAATCTTAGACGATAAATTCAGTCTCATGAAAATTTTTCATTAGCTGTCAAGGTAAATCTAGAAGTGTTTATGGCGGGTGGTATAGAAGCTAAGCGTCTTAGGATTTGCGTCTCATTTGAAGAAATTTTTTTTATAAAATACGTCGTAGTTGGAGATCGAATTGCGGATGATAATTAGTCACCGAAACTCAATATGATAGCAGTTAAATTGAAGTTCATTGTATTCAATAGGAAAAAAAATGGACAGAGAAGGAATATCGAGTTAAAATTATTGATTGCGCTTAGCTTATTTGTTTTGATGATGTTAAAATTTGCCCGTGGGAGAGATGAATATTAAGGTGGAAGTGATGATGCAGTGATCTATAGACAAAGTGGGCGTGGATGAGTGGATTTGGAAAAGGTTATACGTTGATTTTGGGCATGTTTAAAGGGTTAAGATAAATTAGAAAATTGAATTAGACAGGAAGGTATTTCTGTTGGTTTCGATGATAATCGATCATTGTTTAATTTGATAATTGAGTAAGTTACTGTGTGGGAGGGTATATCATTTCAATGATAATCGATCTTTAATTTGACAATCCTATTATATCATTAATTCTAGTTGTTGATTTGACAATTCTGTTATATCATTAATTCCAGTTGTTGCGGCCCTACATGGCGTTGATTCGGAGATAGATCATTGATTTGATAAGTATTAATTCTAGTTGTTAACGTCAATAGCGAAATTTTTTTAATTTCGAACGATCGTCCGACTCAACGAAAATTTTTCACCGACCAGTAGGATAAATCGGGAAACGTTCGAGGTGGACGGTCTAAAAATCCAACGTCTTAGGGTTCGCGTCCCATTTGAAAAAAAAATCATGTAAATATGTCGTAATTAGAGATCGAACCGTGATGCCTAAGATATCGATTAGTCACCTTACCGCTGAATCACAACCCCGGAAGCACAAAAGGACCATGTAGACATTAGGGGTCGTAGGTCACGATTATGAAAAAGTCTATTCGGAACCATTGATCTACTCCGTCGTCTAACAGCAAACTCAGATGAACCAACGACTAGCTCTACGAGAAGTTTTTTTTATAGCTAGCATCAGGTATAATTTTCCAGGTTGATTGATTTTGTGAATGATCCGTTTGATCCATTTCTTAAATACGAAAAGTTTAGAGACCAAAAGGCAAAGATTCCTAAATTTAGGGGCTTTTATGGAGGCTTTTATGGAAATAGCTAAAATTGGATGGGGCTGGTTGCAAAGTGACAAATCTTTTATTAACTTCCATGTGATCGCAAGCCCTAGCCGTCACGTTCGACTCCTTTCTCTTTTTCTTCTTCGTTTTGGTGAGCTTCGTTCACGGCTCTCCCTCGTTCTCGGGTGCGTTTCGGCGTTCGTAGTCAAAGACTCCCTCTCCAGACGACTAATCGATGCAGGGTTGCTAGGGCTCGTGGAGGATTGCTTTGAGATCAGATCTTGGAGGAGAAGAGGGGTGAATCGCGAGGCACATCGCCAACTCCGATTGTGGGCCTCATTATCCGGCGATAGATCTGGTGTCTTTTCCATCTTGAGCAAAATGTGATCGCCGCCAGCGCACCTTTCGTTTCCAACCATGATAAGGGAGTAGGCTTGGAATAGAGGAGGCATCATCAGAATTAAGGGATTTGAGAGGCGTTCCTACTTGTGACCTCTGTTTTCGCCTGGTTCGTGCAGGAGAGCCATCGCCGATCTTCCTCAGGTAAGATTTGCTGTGTTTAGTATTCTCTTTGAGATGAATTATTGATTAGTTCTTGGATGTGAACGTTGTTGAGATGATAGGGAGCTTTGATTGGATATCAGAAGGGTTGTGTGGCTCTGTTGTTGTAAAATTGGTAGCTAGATCGGTCCAAGACGCTCTTGATCAGCGCTCTTAAGGTAAGAGCAATTTGGTTGTTTAGATCAGAAATCGATTTGGGGTGTTGTGATTGAATTTGAGTTCTATTTTGATATGGTTTTGGATTCAAATCTGTGCCGTGGGATTTTAGTTTTTATGTCGATTTGCTTCTGTGATGCTGTTGGTTAGATCAGTTCTGAGCCGGGGCTTTTGGATCTCGGTTTCTTTTGATCATGTGGATTCTTGCGATTTTGATTAGAGTTGGATTTAGTATCGGTTTCTCTGTTTTGAACATGACCATATAGTTCTGAGAATTTGATTGGGATGCTTTGTTGTGCTATGCCGTGAGGTATGTGTTGGGTTTTGATCAGGTTTCTGTGTTAAGGTTTGGCTGGTATTTATTGATCGATTTCAGATCTTGTGTTCATGTTCTTGACCATGTGTATCATGGGTTGAGGGTGAGCTATTTTGAGAAGGAATTGGGAAATTAGATTTAGGATTAAGTGGGATTAATCCTTAATTAAGGCTAATTTTAATTGAATTTAAGGTTAGCCTAATGGTGTGGTTTAGGATTTACCGTAAACCACACTTAGGGTTTGTTTGGTTAATCCGGATTCATCATGGTATCTAGTCAAATTATTAATTATATAAATAGCTAAATTTTATGTGGTGATACAGGTCACTGACACGACTATTTGGATTCCACTTGAGGCGGATATTATTTTTGGACGAGGGATTCTTACGCGCACGGGCTTCGTCGTATTGAGGCAGGTATCTCTGACTTATCTTTTAGATTAGTCATAGTTGATATGCTTGATATGCTATGTTTAGCGGTAGGGTAATGTAGTATTTTATATCTGCTCTACCTTGGCTGATACTGTTTATGATATACCTGGCATGTGATACCTATACCTTTAGGGCCTAGGTTATGGTGCATTATTTATGATTCCTTGCATATCATGTTGATATAGGTGGATTAAATAGTGGATGCTGTTTGACCAGAGTCATGCATCATCATGCACTGTGCATCACTGTCGATCAGTGGCCCCTTATGGGTGAGTCAGGTCGACAGTCATACTGACCTATCCATACGGCCACTCATGGGTTAGTGGTTGACGGAGTATGGGTAGTGTGCTCTGTGCTGCTCCGCTTATGCACTCATGGGTTAGTGAATCGGAGCGTGGTAGCAGGCAGAGGTCCCTCCTGGAGTAGTCCATGTACCAGGAGTAGAGAGAGAGAGATCTCTCCCCCATTTATATACATGGGGTATGTGTTAACACTCGGATAGAGATATCCTCCAGAGATGGCCTGGGGCTGATAGAGATATAGCCAGGATAGGTGATGGCCTGGGGCTGATAGAGATATCGCCAGGATAGGTTTTGGCCTGGGGCTATTAGTGATATAGCCAGGATAGGTGATGGCCTGAGGCTGATAGAGATATCGCCAGGATAGGTCTTGGCCTGGGGCTATTAATGATATCGCCAAGATAGGTCATGGAGTAGGGGTGTTACCCCGGCAGCATACCGTTTACTCGGTTGCTCAGGAGTAGCGACGGCAGAGTACGGACGGCAGTCACAGCTCTACGCCGGAGGGTGGCCTCCGCTCAGCTTCCTCCCGTACATAGGTGACGATGTCTGACCGGCGACAGAGGTGACCATGTCATTGCACCATGTGCATACGCATCTTTTGCACTTGCCGTGCTTGTTATACTTGGATGTTGCATTTGATTGACATACACATACAGGAGACCCTTATGTCTGGTTTCGACGACTCAGCTAGATTGGTATGGTATTTCTATTCCTATTCCAGTTATGCTTACCACTGCTCTTACCTATGATTATTTCGATAGCTTGTTACACTATTGCTAGCTTAAACTATCTTGTATATCTGATGAGATATCCGCTGAGTTCTGTGACTCACCCCGTTAGCTCCCTGTTTTTATTTCAGGATGATTGTCTGGAGTGCCCGGCAGCCTGTCCTAGTTCGCGTATTTCTTCGAGATGACTCCGGGATGTTTTTTTTACTTTGTAGTGGTACTTGTTGGTACCCATTCTCTGTTCTTTTACTTTACTTTTCCGCTGCTGTATTCGTGTTTGGTCGTGTCCTGTTATACGACGGTATAGTTGTACTTTTGTGAGCCATGGAGGCCTTGTGCTTTGTGTTTGTCGTAAGTCGTACCGGTACGCAGCTTTTATCGTCGTTTTCGTTTTGCTCATTATACTGTCGCTTGTTCCAGCCTTATAGGCTGCGGTACAAGCCGACTGAGGTAGTCGTGGTGGTCTGGTTTTTCAATTGTCCGCCGGGACGAGGGAGTAGCTGTCCGGTCGGTATCGGACGAGCGTCTCCTTGGGGCGTGACACCATTAGAGTAAATTCAGAAGGGTTCAAAATAACTAATTCAATCAGGAATGCTTGAGAGACTATGTCAACATCCTATCGTTGCAGTGCAGCTCGCATAGCTCCGGGGGCTCACGAGAAGTGTTATACACCATGTGATGAAGGTGAAGGATTAATACGAAAAAGTTAAATTATAAAAATTATTAATCTAGATGTTACAGTTAGCACACCGAGAAAATCATCAAGAAAAAAAAATCTTAATAAGGGGTCATTCGTATCTATACCTTTTTTTTTAATCAAAAGTAAATGATCTTATTTCAAGAAGGGAAAAACTCATTTTTAGAAGGGGGCCAAACCTGACCTTCTAAAATGGAATTACAACGAATTTAACAATTTGAGAGTCTGAACAAAAGGTTAGCCAAAAAATTTATAAACAAAGCAGCCATTTAAAAGTTGATTATAACACCAAACAGTGCTATTCCACCTTGATAAGATTCCATAGTTCGGGAGATGACCCATAAGTTCTAAACACTTGAGGAGTTTTCAAAGGGAATAAGAGTTTCAGAGATCAACCAGATTTCAGAAAACCGACCAGTTTTACGTTCAAGTATCAGAATTTAGCACTAGATTTTGCACGCCATTCAATTTAGCATCCATTTCATAAGATTACTAGCAGGATCCTCAACTTTAGCAACTGTGAAACAATATGGGAAACGAACAAGCATTCGAGGTCAGCCTAGCAAATTTCAGTATCCGATTTCAGAAGCCTCTGATAACATCGATTCTGCACAATTTGGCTAACTGACAACCTTGTAATTCAGTTAACAAAGAAGCATCAAAGCTGTAATACAAGAAGCCATCAATACACGCTGGCTATCATCAATTCTGCACGCATTTAGGCTAATAGATAATCCTGTAATACAGTATTTCAAAATAGAATAATAATCCTTCAGCCAATATATGGTGTAGGATCGATGCACGTGAGAGGGGGGGTGAATCACGTGACTTTTTGAAAAAAAATCAGAGCGCTTTAAAAAGCGTGCACAGCGAAAAAATTAACACACGAACGAAAAATCAATACAAACGACACAGGTAGTTTTACTTCGTTCGGAGCCTTCGGCGACTCCTACTCGAAGGCCCAGGTCCCTCGGACCTTTCCGTTGGGCAATTCACTAAAACTCTCTACCGGTAAACCACGATAGAGTAGGCGAGTACAAAAGAATTGAAAGTGTGACAACCCCACACTTTCAAGTAATTAGATGCAATAAAGTATTAAAAAAATATAAGCTTTTCTTTTTACCGACGTCCGGAGTAGGTCGACTCTTTCGGGGCAGCAGGACGTCGTCGGCTCGAGGTGAGGCGTTTCCGGAGCAAGGCGTGAGAGCGAAAGAGCGTAGAAGCTTTGTGTCGAAGTGATTCCGAAGCTTGAGGTCGAGGGGTGCTATTTATAGCACCTAGGGCGCCCTGGACGTCGGGGACGCCCTGCCAAGTGTCACCCGATCCGCAATCAGCTCGGTCAAGCTTTATCCCACCTGAATAAGGATGAGGTTTGACCTCTGGGGCGCCCTGGTCGCTGAGGGCGCCTTGGCTGACCCGGTCTTCTCGGCTGGATAGAGTTGCTGGCATAGGCGCGAAGCGCCTTGGCTCCTAAGGGCGCCTTCGGCGCTAAGGGCGCCCTGGCTGACGAGGGCGCCTTGGCTGTTGAGGGCGCCCTGCCCAGTAAACAGCCGAAGCCCTTTTTGCTTCAATTGGTTCTGGTTCACCTTGGGGGCGCCCTGGACACTCAGGGCGCCCTGCTCAGCTGCTGCCTCACTCCTTTGAGGCTCTTTGAGTTGCAGACACACGTTCCTTCGGTCCTGCATCCAGGGTTAGTCCAAAACACAATAACACAATTATTTTATACAGCCTTAGCTGTCTTGGTTCTGACTTTGGTCTCCAAAATGGAGTCCTAGATCGAACCGACGCCTACTGTTCCCTTGACAGGGAACGCGTCCTCACTGGTTCGCTCCTCCAGTGACTTACCTCACTTACCCTTTGTGCAGCTTTACTTGACTTCTTGACCTACCAGGACTTCCTGCCAAGGCTCAACCACCCTGGTCTTCCTGCCAAGTCTCAACCTACTTGGTCTTCAGCCAGTTGTCAGGTCCCACGGACCCAACTGGACTTCCTGCCAGGACTCAACCATCCTGGACTTCAGCCTGGTGTCTGGTCCTAAGTCTTTCAACCCTGCACACTTAGTAAAGAGGTTAAAAACCAACAACCCTAACTTTAACCACTTTGTCATACATCAAAACCCGAGTTTGACCGTTAGTGCAAACTGCACCAACAATCTCTCCCTTTTTGATGTATTGACAACTCAGGTTAAAGTTAGAAAAAACAGCAGATATGAACTTGCATAAACATGCAAACAATATAACACAAGCATAGGTATGAAAGTTGCAGCACACAAGAAAGCAGAGGTAAATAAATGTGAAATAAGCATGCTGTTTGTAATTTTCTAACCCTTTTTACCCTACTCTCCCCCTTTGTCATTCATCAAAAAAGATATAAGCATAATAACTTTAAGGGAGTAGAAATATAGGCTAAGTGTTAGAAAAAAACTAGTCTTAAATCTATTAACTTAGCTTTCAAAAAAAAATTTCTTTCAAAAAAGATTTTTTTTTCCAGAAAATATAATATCAATCTTAATCAAAAAAAAATTTTAGGGATCAATTTTTATCAAAATTTTCAAATGTGTTTGGTCAAAAATGACATTTTGAAAACGTATTTTGACCTCTGCTCCCCCTGGACCAAGTAATGATTGTGGTTCCTTTTCATGTGTCTAACCTTAGTTACTGACTAACTATCTAGATGATAGTAGTGTTCACTGGGTTAGTCAAGTCAAGTAATAATGTCTAGCTCAGATTTTAGTGCAAGACTACTTGACTTGATCACTGTAATGTTGGTATTTTACGCCCAGACTTACTGTGATGCACTGACTTAAGCATTCGGAAGTCCAGGCAGTATCCTATGCATCTCACAACCGTTCTATGTTTTTGCAAACACAAACAAGTTAATCTTAATGTGTTTTGTGAGATGCGGCTACCTAAATCTATAGGTTCATGCAATTCTAGGGGTCAAGCTTAGGCTAAGTCTGCCAGTTTTGAAAATCAAATTTTGAAAGACAATAAAGTTCTTGAAAAACAAGTTTGAAAAGTCCGTGTTTAAGTTAAATTTTGAAAGACAATAAACTTTTGAAAAACAAGTTTGAAAAATTCATGTTTTTAAACTCACAAGCTTAATTAGTTAAACCAAAAGTCAACTTAAGCTTATCAGGTCAGTCCTAGTCTATAACACACATTCCTATTAACCTTCTTAAGTTGCTAAATTCAGATTCAGGAAGTGGTTTGGTAAATATATCAGCTAGGTTAGACTTAGATTCAACATGGTTAAGTTCAATTTCTCCTTTATTTACATGATCTCTGACAAAATGGTGTTTGATTTCTATATGTTTGGTCCTAGAGTGGTGGATTGGGTTTTTGGTTAAATTGATTGAACTTAGGTTATCTATAAAAATTTTGACTTGTTTAAAATCTAAATGAAGGTCCTTTAGGGTATGCATCATCCAGAGTAGTTGGGCTACACACTCCCCCATAGCTATATACTCAGCTTCAGTGGTGGATAGGGCAACACAGTGTTATTTTCTACTAAACCAACTAACTAGTGAGGGTCCTAGAAGTTGGCATCCACCACTGGTACTTTTTCTGTCTAATTTATAGCTAGCATAGTCTGAGTCAGAATATCCAATAAGCTCAAACTGGGCTGTTCTAGGGTACCAAATTCCTAATCTTTCTGTTCCTTTAAGGTACCTAAATATTCTTTTAACTAGGGTTAGGTGTGACTCTTTAGCACATGTTTGATACCTAGCACACATACTAACTGCAAAAAGAATATCAGGTCGACTTGCAGTTAAGTAAAGTAGGCTTCCTATAGCACTTCTATAGTACTTAAGGTCAACAGGTTTGCCTTTTGGGTCACTATCTATAGTTTGATTGGTAGTCATTGGTGTCTTAATCTCTTTTGTATTATCCATTCCAAATTTTCTAAGTAGTTCTTTTGTGTATTTTTGTTGATAGACAAAGGTACCCTCACTGGTCTGTTTTATTTGTAGCCCTAAAAAGAAAGTTAATTGACCTACTAAACTCATTTCAAATTCAGTTTCCATTATCGTTGTGAAATCTTGTAAAAAGTCTGAGTTAGTTGAGCCAAATACTATATCATCTACATATACTTGGGCTACGAAAATATCATTTTTTAGGGTTTTAACAAATAGTGTTGGGTCAATTTTGCCTTGGTTAAAACCTTTTGAAACTAAGTAGTTAGACAGTCTTTCATACCAGGCCCTAGGTGCTTGCTTAAGTCCATATAGGGCTTTCTTAAGTCTAAAGACATAGTCAGGGTGTTCTAAGCTTTCAAAACCAGGGGGTTGACTTACATAAACCTCTTCTTTAATCAGGCCATTTAGAAAAACTGACTTAACATCCATTTGATAAAGCTTAAATCCCTTATGGGCTGCATAACTTAAGAGCATTCTAATGGATTCAAGTCTAGCTACAGGGGCATAGGTTTCATCATAATCAAGACCTTCTACTTGGCTAAACCCCTTAGCTACTAGCCTAGCCTTATTTCTTACTGTTTCACCTTGTTCATTAAGTTTATTTCGAAAAACCCATTTGGTTTCAATAAACTTTTTGTTTTTAGGTAAGGGTACTAAATCCCAGACTTGACTACGTTTAAATTGAGCTAACTCCTCTTGCATGGCAATGATCCAATCAGGGTCAAGTAAGGATTCTTCTATAGACTTAGGTTCAATTTTGGAAATCAGAGCTATCTGACTAAGATTTCTAAAGGCTGATCTAGTCCGAACCCTTAGTTCTGGATCACCTATGATTTGATCAGTTGGGTGGACTGAGCTAACTCGAACAGTTCTGGGTTGGTTAGGTTCAGTTTCAGGTGTGGGTTCAGTTAGATCATCGTTTTGGTCCTCAATTGGCCTTTCATCAGGATTAGTACTGGATCTAACAAAGTCAATTGGTTGGTAGGTGGTTTGATCAGAGTTATTTGGGTCAGATTTTTCATCAAATTTTATATTTGTAGTTTCTTCAATTTTTAGGGTAATTTTGTTATAAACTCTATAGGCTCTACTGGTAAGGGAATAACCTACAAAGATACCTTCCTCAACCTTAGAAGTAAATTTTCCTAAGTGTTCTCTAGTATTTAAGATATAGACTTTACATCCAAATACTTTAAGGTATTTAATGTTAGGTTGTTTGTTATAATAGATTTCAAAGGAGGTCTTTCCTAGGTTTTTAATTATAGTTATTCTATTTTGTACATAACAAGCTGTACTAACAGCCTCAGCCCAAAGGTATTTAGGTGAGTTGTATTCATTTAGCATTGTTCTAGCTGCTTCTTGTAGTGTTCTATTTTTTCTTTCTACAACTCCATTTTGTTGAGGTGTTTTAGGGCAAGAGAATTCGTGATGGTAGCCATTTTCTAGACAAAATTGATTAAATTTGTGATTTTTGAATTCTCCGCCATTATCGCTCCTAAGTCTTTTGATTTTAATCCCTTTTTCATTTTCTGTTAATTTAAAAAATTGAGTGAGTGTATCAAAAGTTTCATCTTTATTTTTTAAGAATTTTACCCAGGTAAATCTTGAATAGTCATTTATAATTACTAGGCAGTATAGGTTCCCATTAATTGATTTAACCCCATGTGAGTCAAATAGGTCTAGGTGAATTAATTCCAGAATTGACTTGGTTTGAGTTTGATTAGTTGGTTTGTGGGTTGACCTAGTTTGTTTTCCTTGTTGACAAGCATTACATAAGGTTGACTCAAGGTTAGATAACTTTGGTAGGCCTCTAACTAAACCATTTAGTTTAGGTAGTTTTCTGAAGTGAGTGTGTGAAAGTCTCCTATGCCAGAGCCAAGTCTTATCCTTATGGGTCAAGAGGCAGTTTTCTAAGGGACAGGTTAGCTTAATTTCATAAATGTTATTGTGCCTAAGTCCTCTAAGTGTGATGTTTGGGTTGTCATTGTGTTTGATCAGACATTCATTGGATAGGAACCTAACCTTATAACCAGTGTCACACAATTGGCTAATGCTTAGTAAATTGAAGTTGAAATTTTCAACAAGTAATACATTTGTTATTATGAAATCAGACTCAAGTTCAATATTGCCTAGGCCAATTACCTTAAGTTTACCGTTGTTTCCAAAAGCAACGGTCCCTAGTCTTTTGTACTTGAGTTCTGTAAATTTGGTGGGATCCCCAGTCATGTGTCTGGAGCATCCACTGTCAATGATCCATTTGTTTTCCTACAGTTAAGTAAAAGGTTTAGACCTTAGGTTAAGTTTTTGAATTTTAAAAAAAATTTAAGAAGATTTAAAAACTTGAGTTTGAATTTTAAATTTGAGTTATGTTAATTTTGATTTTGTATTTGATTTGAATTTTGAATTTTAATTTTAATTTTTGAATTTGAATTTGAATTTTAATTTTTGAATTTGATTTTTTATTTTATTTTTTGAATTTGAATTTGAATTTTTGAATTTGAATTTTTTTTTTGAATTTGAATTTGAATTTAAGTTTGAAAGTTGAGTTATCAATCAATAATTTGAATTTGGTTATCCTTATTCATCTCACTCGGTCTAAGTCATCAATCAAGGGGGTCCTATGATTTTGTGAGATGATTTTGAGTTTGATTAGAAAAGTTAACTTGTCCTTGTGTTAGATCCAAGTTTAACAAGTAGTAATTTAAAAGTACACTTTAATAATTGGCTTCCAGGCCATGGCGAGGCACAGTGGCCTTCTTTGGCTGAAGCCTTATTGGAGCAACAACCATTTTCTAGGCAAAGCCGCTTAAAGAAGTTGGACTTTTAACTTATTGAAAACCCTGGTATTAAATAGTACAAGAGTCAAATTAACTTTGAAGCTAGTCCTAAGTGCCCACCTGGGCAAAGGCTGATTTTGAGGTGCCAACTAGTTTGGAGCCTCCCCCTAAATTGTAGATTGGGTGTCTAGGGTCAATGTAATGGATGTCCCTTTTTGGGACATAAAATTGATTCTGACCTACTTGCTTTGTTAGATAAGCTTTCGGAACCCACGCTTTTCGTTGATTTTTGCGGGGGTGGATAAAGGAGATAAAGGATCTTTGGTTCGATCTTGATTTATATCCTATCCCAGATTTGTTGTACATGCCCTTTTGTGATCCAAGAATAAGGTCAAGGTTCTTGGATCGGGTTGTGAAAGTTGCTAGTAAATCCTTAAGTTTTAGGACTTCGCCCTTTAGGGTTGAGTTTTCAGTTTCAAGCTCAATTAATTTTTGATTTTGAGTTTGTTCAGTTAATGTTCTGGTATTAATTAATTGCTCCTTAAGGTCTTGATTTTCCTTAAGGAGCTGGTCATTTCTAGATTCAGATGCAAGCAATTTTTTATTTAAAGCAGAGATAATCTTAAAAAAATTTTGATTAACTGAATCTAAATATACCTTAGTCGAGTCGTCCGAAAAGAGTCCGATCTCTTGACTCGACTCGTATTCGGAATCTTCGTCGTGCTCTGAGTCCGATTCTGGTCCGGTTGCCATCAGGGCGAGGTAGCTTGCGTTCTTTGGTTGTTCATCGTTGGAATCGTCCGAGCTTTCATCCCACGTGGCTTGAAGAGCCTTCTTCTTTTTGTTCTTAGTGGGTTGGTCCTCCTTCTTGTAAGGGCATTCATGTTTGAAGTGCCCTTTTCTGTTACAGCCGAAGCAGATCATTTTGCTTTTACCTTCAGTGCTGGAGGGCTTCATTACCTTTTGAATATCTTTCTTTGAAAATTTGTTCTTCCTTCTGGTGAACATCTTTCTTACCAAGTTCACCAGTTGTTCTTCTTCATCTGAGTCAGAGTCTGACTCATCTTCAGGTTCTTCTTGAATTTTTCTCTTTGATTTGGCTTCTTTTGGTGAACCTGCAAATAAAGCTAGCCCTTTCTCGACCTTGGCGTTAGTTTGCTCATGCAGCTCTAATTCACAAAATAGTTCATCTAGATTAATTTTTGAAAGGTTCCTAGAAATTTTATAGGCATCTATAATAGATGCCCATAGTGAATTTCTAGGGAACGCATTTAACGCATACCTTATGATGTCCCGGTTCTCCTGTTTGTGCCCGATCATGTGGAGTCCATTCAATATGTTCTTAATCCGGGCGTGGAGTTGACTTGCTGATTCTCCTTCCTGCATTTTTATGTTAAATAACTTATTCAACAACAGATCTCTCTTTGTTACCTTTGCATCAGAAGTGCCTTCATGTAATTCTGTTAATTTGTCCCATAGCTCCTTCGCCGAGTCGGTTGGTCCAATTCTGTTTAGCTCCTCTTTGGTAAGTCCGCACTGGAGGGTGTTCTGAGCTTTGAACTCGGTCTGAGCCTTTTTCTTCATCTCCTGGTTCCATCTGTCGGGCTTCAGTGGAGCATTATTTCCCTCATCCATTGGTGGTGTGTAGCCTGTTTGAACTGCGAACCACTGATCCATGTCGGTCTTCAGATAAACCTCCATCCTTCTCTTCCAGTAGGGAAAGTCTTCCCCATTAAAGAGGGGAGGGCGGGCAGTGCTATAGCCTTCACCTTGGGCCATTTAAATTCTGTGCACACGAAATAAAAGTAGACAAAATATCCCAAGACTGGGTCTTGGATTAGTAGTGCGGGAAAGGATAAACTAACGAAAAGCAACTTGAATGGTGTTGCACCAGATTCAAGTAAAACCAACGAACGAGAAAAATAACTAAATTTAGGCAAGAATACCAAATTTAGATTATGTGTAGCGAAAAACCAAAAGTCGAAAAAGAACTGGATTTCCCCCGGCTCTTATGGTGGTTGCACCGATACAGAGCGTACCAGGCTCTGATACCACTTGTAGGATCGATGCACGTGAGAGGGGGGGTGAATCACGTGACTTTTTGATAAAAAAATCAGAGCGCTTTAAAAAGCGTGCACAGCGGAAAAATTAACACACGAACGAAAAATCAATACAAACGACACAGGTAGTTTTACTTCGTTCGGAGCCTTCGGCGACTCCTACTCGAAGGCCCAGGTCCCTCGGACCTTTCCGTTGGGCAATTCACTAAAACTCTCTACCGGTAAACCACGATATAGTAGGCGAGTACAAAAGAATTGAAAGTGTGACAACCCCACACTTTCAAATAATTAGATGCAATAAAGTATTAAAAAAATATAAGCTTTTCTTTTTACCGACGTCCGGAGTAGGTCGACTCTTTCGGGGCAGCAGGACGTCGTCGGCTCGAGGTGAGGCGTTTCCGGAGCAAGGCGTGAGAGCGAAAGAGCGTAGAAGCTTTGTGTCGAAGTGATTCCGAAGCTTGAGGTCGAGGGGTGCTATTTATAGCACCTAGGGTGCCCTGGACGTCGGGGGCGCCCTGCCAAGTGTCACCCGATCCGCAATCAGCTCGGTCAAGCTTTATCCCACCTGAATAGGGATGAGGTTTGACCTCTGGGGCGCCCTGGTCGCTGAGGGCGCCTTGGCTGACCCGGTCTTCTCGGCTGGATAGAGTTGCTGGCATAGGCGCGAAGCGCCTTGGCTCCTGAGGGCGCCTTCGGCGCTGAGGGCACCCTGGCTGACGAGGGCGCCTTGGCTGCTGAGGGCGCCCTGCCCAGTAAACAGCCGAAGCCCTTTTTGCTTCAATTGGTTCTGGTTCACCTTGGGGGCGCCCTGGACACTCAGGGCGCCCTGCTCAGCTGCTGCCTCACTCCTTTGAGGCTCTCTGAGTTGCAGACACACGTTCCTTCGGTCCTGCATCCAGGGTTAGTCCAAAACACAATAACACAATTATTTTATACAGCCTTAGCTGTCTTGGTTCTGACTTTGGTCTCCAAAATAGAGTCCTAGATCGAACCGACGCCTACTGTTCCCTTGACAGGGAACGCGTCCTCACTGGTTCGCTCCTCCAGTGACTTACCTCACTTACCCTTTGTGCAGCTTTACTTGACTTCTTGACCCACCAGGACTTCCTGCCAAGGCTCAACCACCCTGGTCTTCCTGCCAAGTCTCAACCTACTTGGTCTTCAGCCAGTTGTCAGGTCCCACGGACCCAACTGGACTTCCTGCCAGGACTCAACCATCCTGGACTTCAGCCTGGTGTCTGGTCCTAAGTCTTTCAACCCTGCACACTTAGTAAAGAGGTTAAAAACCAACAACCCTAACTTTAACCACTTTGTCATACATCAAAACCCGAGTTTGACCGTTAGTGCAAACTGCACCAACATATGGTAGGTACAAAATTCAGCACCCAATCTGTCCTGCATTTAACAAAGATCTCCTTCCAAGTATAATTACTATTATATGAATACAAAGAAAGCCACAAATATAAAAGAACACTGTGAATATAAAAGACCATATCTTCCAGTACTCGGCAGGGAAACCACTTCTGAAATTATCAGAGAACCAGATCTCCCATTTCAATAATCAGCAGATTACACTTTAACAACACCTCAGAATATAAAATCTGAACATTAGAGACCGAAAGAGCAAAGCCTGATTTTCTGACAGTTATAAATGAATAGCAAAGTTGGCACCCTAACACAATAAATGAAATCAGGATCTATCAAATACAGAAAGGCCAGAGCATGAAATCCATAGCTCGACAAAACAACACAAATATGCTACCTAAAAAGTCTGAAATCTTAAACTCAATTGCCATAGGACACTAGAAAAGCCATCAGTAAAGAAAATTCCAAATAGAAAGCTCCAGTTTTCCAAATTATTTTGGATCTATCTTCGGATCCTGGAAAATTTAATAGATTGCAAATTGTTTTCAGTACTTTGCTCAATTGACACGCCAACTTTGAGATTGAAGAAGTGATTGAAAGGATCCTCCAAACGAAAACTGGAGCAGCTGTCAGTTAGAAATTCCAGCAAGTAAACAGAAATCAAAACCCCAGCTTCAGTGAGCAAATTACTGACCAAACTTAACATTGAACCATCCAGAATCCAACCATTTCTCAGCGCTACAGCCCTGCGGCAAATAGGAAATCCTGGTCGCTTTTACCAGAGTTTTTAGAATTTTTTCTTTGAGAGTCTAATATAAGGCAAATTAATCCTATCAAGCTTACAAATGCCAAAAAGTGACTTATCTATTGCGTCCTCCCGAATTCTGCAATTAGAGGATATGAAAGCTTGATTTGCAAGATAATCCGCCGCTGCGTTTGCTTCCCTATACACATGAGTACACTGCACCTGATACTTCCGTATTATAAGCTTGCTCTTAAGGATCAGGTTGCGTAGTTCCCATGGAAAACAAGCAGATTTAAGCATATTCAAGGCAAGCATTGAATCGGATTTGAGCCAAAGAGGGAACCAAAGATTTTCCACACATAATTCTAACCCTACAAGTATCGCTTTCAATTCTGCCCTGATGTTTGTGCCAATACCAATCAAACCACATATAGTTAGAAGGGGTTGTCCAGCGTGGTTCCTAATAATGACACCATAAGAAGAAAGTCCCGGATTTCCTTTAGAGCAACCATCTGTGTTTAGTTTGAAAGAACCAAAATTCGGCTTCCTCCAATATACAACCGAAATAATGATGGTTGATCTAATGGATATCTGGAAACCCAGATTTGAGCAATGCTTCTACAACTTTTCCAGTGATGCTGTTTTATCAGACCTGAAATCATACCTAAGTATATATAATTCTTAATTTTCCATATGATTTTTCCTGCTATTGGCTTTAGCCCTTGATGTTTAGCTTCATTTCTAGCATTCCATAAAAACCACACAATCAAGAAAGGTATGGATTCCTTAATATGACCATCCCTCGCCCAAGAAGCTCCCAATCTCCAGCTGTCAAAGAATAAGAATCTATCAACTCCAAATAACTGCGAAAAATATAACCATACCTCTTTGGCAACAGAACTACTAAAAAATAAATGGTCCCAGGTCTCCAACGAATCATAGCAAAGACATTTAGAGGCTAAGTGCACTACTCTTCCTTGTAAGATATCGTCCAAAGGTAAGCGCTTCCTCAAAAAACGCCATATGAACACTGAAATGCTCGGAAACAGCAGCTTACTCCAGCAAGCACCCCAACTCGAGACAATTGGCTGAGCATCTCTAACACAGTTCCAAGAAGATTTTAGAGAAAATCACCCATTACAAGCCGGCTTCCAAACAATCGCATCCAAAGTATTAGAAAAGGCCCCTGCATGAGTTGAAACTTTCTCCATATCAGGAACCACAACCTCTAATATATCTTCAATAATTCTAGCCAGAACTACCTCTTGCAGCTTATTCACACTCCAGCCCTGAGCATCAAAGAAATCCATAACCTTGCAATTTGGATTGACTACCTCTATCAATTTTTGATATAGAGGACCTTGATCTACCCAAGTATCATACCAAAAACTAATCTCTCCTTGCCCAATGATCCAACCAATATTCTTCTCTGCTAAACTGCGAACTTTGATCAACCTACGCCAAAAAGGGGAACACTTCCAGTTTGCCGATACCACACTTAGAGATTTCCTGCCACAATACATTTTATTAAGAAAGATTGCCCAAGGAGTCCTTTGCTCTCTAAATCTAAACCAAAGCCTCATAGCATTTGTTGTTGCAATATCAGATAATTTCCTTAGGCCCAGACCTCCTTCTGATTTTGGTTTGCAAGCTTCCACCCAGGCTACCTAGTGAATCTTCCTGTTTGAGTGAGATGAACCCCAAAAGAAATTTACAAAAAACATTTCTAATTGATAAAGGACTGATAAAGGCGGAAGGAGAACCTGTAAGATGTATAGAGGGATCGAAGATAGCACACTTTGTATGAGAGTTAGCCGACCACCATAAGATAATCTTCCAATATTCCATCCAAGAAGCTTTTTTTACGCACCTTTTCAATTAAAGGTTGGAAATATTTTGATTTCCTATTTCCAGCTGCAATAGGAACTCCTAAATACATAATAGGGGTGGTGCCTTCCATGAAGCCAGTAATTGATGCAATTTGCGCCTTCCGGGAGCTATTGATGCTCTTTGCAGGGAAGAAAAGACTTTTACTAGCATTGACAGATTGACCAGAATAGATTTCATATGCATCTAGAAATAGCTTTACTCTTTTAACATTGTTAATGGCCCCATTCATTACAATCATAACATCATCCGCATATGCTAAATGTGATATTCTAATATCACATCCTGAAATAAAATATAATTGTGGAAACTTGCAAAAAAATTTATCCAAGCCTCTAGACAAAAATTCAGCAGCAATTATAAATAAAAGAGGAGATAATGGATCACCTTGCCTTAGTCCTCGCTTTGAATGAAAGAAACCCGCTAAACTGCCATTTACTTTGATAGAAAACCAACACTCAGTAATGCAGCGGCGGATCAAATCTATAAAAGGATTAGAAAAACCAAAAGCCTCCATGATTCTGAACAAAAAACTCCATTGCACTCTATGAAAAGCTTTGGCCATATCCAGCTTTAAAATCAAGTTACCACCTCTAACATGGTAGTTCAACTTGTGATTGAGCTCTTGGGCCAAAGGATATTATCAGAAATTAGTCTTCCCGCTACGAAACCACTTTGAGATGGGGAAATCAGCTTCCCCATAATCTGCCCCAACCTTGAAGAAATTAGTTTGGAGATGATTTTATTAGAAACGTGGCACAAACTAATAGGCCTGAAGTCTTTCCACTGCTGGGCATTATCTATTTTGGGAATTAAAACTAAAGTGGTGGCTGCCATCCCTTTTTGGCATTGAATTGCCATGAAAGAAATCCGAAACTGCCTCAAGTATATCTAGTTTTATGATTTCCCAACAAGCAACATAAAATTCAACAGAAAAATCATCTGGACCAGCTGCACAGTTTCTTCCCATTCCCCATATGATTTGCTTAATCTCTTCCAACGTCGGCAGTAAAATAAGATTAGAATTTTCCTCCATAGTTATGAGTGATGGAATGCAATCAAAATTAACTAAATCACAATTGAAATCCTCACCTGTCAATAATTTTTCAAAAAAACCCACAGCTGAGGAGTTAATATCCTCTGGCCTATCTAAACATATACCATCCTCCCATATTCGGAAAATCCTACTAGTCATTCTTCTTTTCTGCGCTAAGCTATGAAAATATTTTGTGTTTCTTTCTCCTTCCACAGCCCACTTAGCCGCAGCCCTTTGCCTCCAAAATGTCTCTTCCATGTTGAGAGTTTGAAAAAGAATTGCCTGTTGTTTTGCTCGATTCAATCTGTTTGATTCCGTAGGATCTGCATCATAATTCTTTTCAGCAATTGCAAAAAGCTCCTCTGCTTTCTTAATATTATCATGGATGTTACCAAAAATTTCCCAATTCTACCATTTCAGATGTGACTTTAACCTCTTCAATTTAGATTGCAACTAACATACTAGAACCCGAGATAGGCAGCATCCAATTTAATCTTACAGTTTGTAGGAAATTCTGATGGCCAATCCACATATTCTGAAACCGAAAAGATGCAGCCGTTTTTGTGAAGCTAGGGAAAGTAATTAGTAGAGGACAATGATCTGAAGCCGCTCTAGACAAATGTTATACCCTCACTCAGAAATCATGAGTACGCCAAGAAGGTGAAATAAGCATTCTATCTAACCGTTTCCAGATTTTACCATTTGTCCAAGTAAACTTGTCACCCACATAGCCATAATCTAGCAAACCAGATAGCATAAGGAAATCATTGAAATCATTTGTTGGACCCATTCTAGAGAGAAACCCTTTAGAACATTCACTAGGATTAGAGACCACATTAAAGTCTCCTCCTATTAGCCAGTAAACATCATTATTTGGTTTGATATCCAAAAGTTTCTCCCAAAGTAAAGATCTCTCTAACTGAGTGCACTTAGCATATATCACCGTAATGATCATGCTAATAGGAAAAAGTGGAGAGCTTATTTCCAAATGCACAAACTGCTCATGATCAAATAAAATCTTGCACACAATATTAGAATCAAACACAAACCAGATTTTACCAGAACAATTGGATATGGCTGCTTCGAAACCTAACTTTCTAGTAATAAGAGCTTCATTTAGCTCAATAAAGGGCTCTAGAATTCCCAGGAAATTAAGATGATGAATTTTTTTCAAAATAATCACTCGACGCAGGGATGCTTTATTGCCAATCCCTCTTATATTCCAAAAGATCCCATACATTAAAAGATTGAGGAGGATGTAAACCTTGTATTCTGAGTTTTGCTTCTAGTCTCCCTTCTATCTCCGATTGGAATATTAATGGGAATGGTAGCCTTCTTCCCCTTCTTTTTGTTCATCACATTTAAAATTGTATTCCGAGCTTGTATAGTTTCCCCGGCCTCTAAATTTTCTGGACTAGCAAAGGTGCTTAACAAAACATTTTGTTTAGGCTTCATATATCCTTGCACAGTTGTCTTACTTCTGTTGATTCTTTTATGCATGTTGGAAGCTTCTAGCCTTTCCCTCATACTTGATACATTCGACAAGGATGAAGAAAAATGCCTTTGTGTTGACTGATCTGCCTCTGCCTCATCAGATTCTTCCTCCACCTCAAATGACTTAGACAATTCAGCTTCATTTGAAACCTCTTGGTCATCCCAAGAAACTTCTTCCTCCTGATCTGAATTCACTGTTAATTGTTGCAGTCTATCTACAACTGTCTGATTTGTTGAATTCTTTTGTAAATTTCCTCCTAAGGCAGATGATTCCTTCTGCATATAGAGTATCTTTCCATCTCGCAGCAACTGTTGTAAATCCCTTTCTCCTTTCCTTGAGCATAACTTGTAGTTTTGTCCACAGCTTGTAAATCTGAACCAGCTACATTCTTATCTTTGGGATCCCCTGTCCAATTTAGAGAGCATGAGATATTTCGAGCTCCACTTGGAGCCTCTTTGGAATTTCCAATAGTGCCATTATCATATCTTTCCTGATCCGCAAAAACTTCCATATCTTCTTGTACATCATTTCCCAGGTCAGCTAACAAATTAAATTGATTATCAGAACCTTCACTCCCTTTATTAAAATTAACTTTTTTCCTGCTTGCCCTTTTTTTTTTAATCCACATCCGTTTCTCTGGGAATGCAGAAACTATACCATCTGCTTGCAATTCAAGAAGCTCAGAAAACACTGCCTTTCCTCCTTTATTATTTTGATTCTCATTTGAAATTTCTTCAGAGCTCTTATCCTTGTTTCTAGGAGCTTTCCATGTTGGTTTTGGATTGTTTCCATTGACATAACATTCCTTTTCATTATGGCCCAAGTGTTTACAGTCCACACAATATTTCGGCAGACGTTCATATATAACTTTCTGTAACCTTTTTTCCTCACCAATGCCAATCCAGAAGTCATCAACTTTGCGTCTTAGCAAATCAAACTCAACACAGATTCGAGCAAACGATAGCCTAGTGCCTTCAGCCGTGCCCTCATCAACTTTAATAGGTTTTCCAACAATCCTAGCCACCGAGAAGAGACTATGCTTGTTGAACATGTGAATCGGCAGGTCAGGTAGCTGAATCCAAATTGGCACCACCGAAGATTCAGCTTCATATGTAAAATGCGGAGACCATTTACAGATTCTCAAAGCCACACCACCTATAAACCAAAGTCCACGACCCCATACTCGAGCCATATCTTCATTAGAGGTTAGATGAATAAAGATGTAACCAGCACGGAGAAATCTAATGTTATAGAAACTTGATAACCCTAAATTATCAAAAGCTTGAAGGATCACTGCTTGAGTAGGCTGCCATCCCGAAAATTTTCCAATCAGAGCAAATTGATAAGGTTCAGTCATACCTACTAATTCTTCTTCAGAATAGAAAATTCCAGGCTTGTTATTGTAGATCGCAATCGGCTTAAAAGAACTCCCCACATCATCAAAACCTTTCTTCCGTGTTCTAGGCGAGGTAGGCTTCACGACTGCCGCATAGGAGGAACTTTTAGAAGCCAAACTTGCAACCTGAGGAATGTTTGGAGGGTCGATCATCGAAATTGATGTCGCCAACTGAGGAGGGTTTGTCTCTGCAAAAGTTTGATTTGGAATCGATTTCACCGTCTCTATCCCTGCTGTCGCAGTCTTGGAGACGGAGATAGTCTGAGACGCATCACGCGAGGAAATCAAAGGTGGAAAATTAGCGATGGCATGGAGTGAAGGAGGGCGTTGATGATCCGACGCTGGCGTCCTAGGGACGCCGGAGGCTTGCGCCACCATCTGGAGGTGCACGCGCGCCCGAACCAGGGAAAAATCGCCTTTGAATCGCCTCTAGAAAAAAATCACCTCTCTCTCTCCCCTGACACTCTGCATTGATGGCTTTCATCAAGGTGGCTCCCGTATCTATACCTTTTACAATGAAAATTGCGGGCGATATCATTAGAGGGAGCCTGAGACGAGAAGAGATAGATGAAAGGAGGATGCTGAGGAGGAAGCCGAGCAGGATCCAAGTGAAGGCGGAGGACAAGGAAGAGATCGACGAAGCCCGCCGCAATCGCGCTTCCACCTCCAGTCCACGCCCCAACTCCAACCCTAACCCCAATCCCAACCCTCTCCACAAGTTCCTCGATCCCGCCCCCCTCGACGCCGCCGCCAAAGCCCAGCGCATCGGCCTCCACCAAACCTAGTCTTAGACCTAGCCCTACCTATGGAGATCGAGGTCAAGCTCCGCCTCCCCGACGCAGCCGCCCACCAGCGACTCTCCGACGCCCTCGCCCCCCACCACCTTCGCACCCACCTCCAGGAGAATCTCTTCTTCGATGGCGCCTCCGGCGAACTCTCCTCCCGCTTCGCCGTCCTCCGCATCCGCTTCTACGACGCCGATGCCCGATGCGTCATCTCCCTCAAGGCCAAGGCCCGCCTCATAGATGGCGTTAGCCGCGTCGAGGAGGACGAGGAGGACATCGACCCGGCCCTAGGACGCGCCTGCGCCGCTGACCCGTGGCGGCTGTCCGACGCGGCAGCATCCTCTCGGATCGTGAGGAGGGTGCTCGAGGAGTTCGGATCGGAGGGAAAGATGGGATCTTTTGTTTGCTTGGGAGGGTTCCAGAACGTCAGGGCGGTCTACGCGTGGAAGGAGGGGATGACGCTTGAGCTTGATGAGACGCGATATGTTTTCGGAACTGGCTACGAACTGGAGTGTGAGACGACAGATCCAGAGAAGGCCAAGGAGTTGTTGGAGAGTTTCTTAAAGGAGAATGGGATCCCTTACGCTTATTCTGAAGCATCCAAGTTCGCTGTTTTCCGTGCTGGGAAGCTTTTACCCTGAGTGAGTCTATTTCTGTTCTCATGTTTTAATACTTGTTTGAAAGATCTCGACCCGAGTGAATTCTCATGCGTTCTTGTTTATCTGGTTCATTGTTTGGACGCGTGAATTTTCCCCAGGCATCCCGCAAATGGGAGCTTTCTGAAATCATGATCCTTTGAGAAGGAACTAGGACAAGTAATGATTCAATGTGAACTATCATTCCAATTTTTGGGATGTCAGTGTATACAGTTACATATATGGCCACTCGAGAGTGCATTGGCTATCATCCCACAGACCACATATTTGATTGCATAGACTACCTAATCTTGAATATCTAAACCAACGGCATATAGAGGATCTTAAATCTAATATGTGATTTGGTTCTCTGTCATAAATATGCGTCCACCTATTCCAACCGTGTTTTCTCTCCATTTCCTGCTGATTTGATCTAAAAAGGTAACTGAATTGGATGGAATCAAATTCATTCCTCCTCCTTCAGTCCTACTTTTCCCTTTTCCTCTTAATTCCATTCAAGTAAACACAGATTTCAACATTTAGCACGTAAATAATACTCTTATCCTGAAGGAGAACTGAGATTTGTGCTACTCTGTAGATTTCTCTGTCAAATAACTCTTATGTTTTTACTGGTATTGATTGTGGCAATGTAGCACAGACAGAATTCATGAAAATAATTGGTCCACTTTCTTAGCCTTTCATAGATTTGAATTGAGCTATAAGATCAATGTGACTGACCTCAAGTAATTGGGACTAATAACTTAATGATAATGATTCTTTTCAATTCCATCTATTGCAACATCCTTTATAGTCCATTGTGATAACTGCAAATGGCACATCGCTCATTTCTGGCATGATATTCCAGACGAAATGACACCTCTGATCCGATTGAAACTACCATGTATTTGGGTTTTAGATCTGATTGCCATCACATGATTGTGGATATATAACAATCTCTTCTGATGACATAAACTTCTAAACGACTAATCACTAAGTTATGTTAACATGGTGGCAAAAGGCAATTCGCATGCCCCAGCACCCCGCACTAAGTAACGTTAACATGTTACTAGGTTAGCAGGTTCTATTTTTGAAGAACCACTAAAAAATTTGTAGTAAATTTAAATCCTCATCTGAATTGAAATTGAGTTTTAAATTTCACAATTATGAGCCAAGGCAATTACCTTATCAGTAGCCGAGGCAATTTTGAGCCTGTGTTTCACTTTAATATTCAAACTTCTTTGTATAACTTTGCCCTTTTCTGCCCACTTGGCAATTTTGAGTCTGTGTTCCGCTTAATATTTAAACTTATTTGTATAGGGTAGCTCTTTTCTTTGAACTCCTTGTCAATGCTTTTTCTTTGGCAATCTAATTTGAAGTGGCAACATGAACCGAATATCTTTGTGCAAAATAAGTCTCCACTTATGCTATTCAACTTTTACAGGTTCCGAGTTTGATGGAAGTGATTTCATGGGTTCCGGTTATGATGCTTTGTGCAAAATATCTGCATGTAAGCAGATCACTTTATGAATGTAATAAGGTAGACTTGATGAACTAGCAACCCTGAACAATGACAACTTGATGGTAAAGATGAAGAAAGTGGACTTCAAATTGTTTCCGAGTTCTGTATTATATTATTTCAGGTCATTTATTCTGAGGCCTTCCTACAAACCATTCTTCCAACTGATATGTTAATTGTGATAGAGTACTTTCAGTTTTTTACAGTATTTCTGTCGACATTTTATTGTCAAGTTAATTCCTGAGACTCCCAATCCAAACCTATGAACATCAACTGGTTTTTGGTCTAATGAAAATTTTTAACATGTTATTTGAAGAATAAAATATATAAAAAAATGTTAAACAAGTATTCATTAAAAATTCACAATTACACGGAAATTAATATTTTGGTATTAAATATGGAAATATTAATTTCAAATAGTTAGTCCAACCGAATGCACTATTAGAACTCTGGGAAAAGCCATTTGATGAAGCCGCTTTGCTTGTGAAACAATTGTCCACATCCAGGTCTTTCGATAGCCACATGAACACAGACTATAAACTATCGAATTACACAGAATGGAAAGGGACATACTGCATGAATAAACTTAGCTTCCGGTGAAGCAGCAACATTCACGCCTTTCGCCGTTATTATATCATAAATTAGACTAACAACATTTAACTGGCCAGCAAAGACGATCAGTCATCTAACTTGGCAGCCGCAGCAGAGGCATAGCTAACACTGCTGTCTCGCGCACTCTTGCACTGGCTCGATTGCTCATATTGCACAAAACCAATTTTGATCTTAGCCGAGCAGTTCTTCAACATCTAATAAAAGAAGGCAATGAGATTATGACAAATCAAATCAAAGAAATCGCAAAGGAGATACAGCAGTAGTACATGGAGGAAGATGCTGATAGGATGGCGTCCACAGATTGTGTTGCCGTAGTCCTTTAGGTACTGTTTGAATGCATCCGTGTCTCCCGTCTCGATGATGTCCATGCCCATCTGGTCCAAGGCCTCGATGAATTTATAAATAGGGCCATGCTCCTTGTCGTAGTGTGTATAGTTGAAACTGTTACAATTGTACATGAGAATCAGCAAAAGGACTCCATATCGACAGAAGCATGAAATGTTAACAGCTTTACTAAGACATTATGTCCCTCAATCGTTTAGTTATTGTTGGAGGAAATTCTGTTATATGCAGGTTTAAGAACAAGTAAATAAGCAGAAGTAAGAAGTAATGTATGCAAGTGAAAATATACTGAAAAATTGAAAGGCAATATTGATTTGCAGATAATTAGCAGTACTTTGAAGGAAAAAAACTGTTGGTAACCAGCTTTAGCTATTTAGTGTCCTCTTACAATTTATTGTAAGTGTTTTGCCAACGGAGTCACAAGAAATTAAATCAAGGATCTATTTCAATATAAAAAAATGATAAAGTACACTTCCAAATGAAACTTTATTAGAATGTGAAGCTAGATTATTAGCTAACTGAGAGATCAGTACCCATGATAAATAATGAAAGGCAAAGAACGGCTGTGGTTGGCATACCTAGAGCCCCAGTGGCAAAAATCAGATGACACGGAGAAGAAATTCTTGGGATTATCCAGATACTTTGCAAGCAATTGTCCATACATAGCTTCATTTTCTGTGTTAAGAGCACCGACCAAAATGGGGACAACTTTCACAGGATAACTGTAAAATGGGGGGAAAAGTGTAATAAGCACCCTCCGAACACTGGAAATCTGGATGATCTCAAGTCAGTATAATTACCCATGAAACACTTTAGCAAGGTAAGGTAAATGCATTTCCATGCTATGTTCTGCCTCATCTACGTGAAGATCCATAAGTTCAAACTTTCCTGTTGCCTTGAGCTCATCATTTACTGTACAACGAAGAAAAATGAGAAATGAATACGAAACTCATTCCCTCGTTTAGGCAACAACTAAAGACTGTCTGATGAAAGCATCCTAGAAATTTTATATCAAAGGTAAGTGTGTAAAGAAGTCAGGATGGCAAATAAAATCTAGTTATTGTTAATAAAATCTGTGCATTTTGTAGTATGTAGGTTTTACCTTGCGTATCAACCTGCAAGTTTCCCAGAGGTGTGCTATAAATGGTGGCTCTTGTAAGGGCACATCTTGGAGTATAATAATGGTGAGACGGACCAAGTAGAAAAACTCGTTCACTGAAAATAATTGTCCACATGTTAGTGAAATGAGGAACTAGCAAATTGTGACAGAAAGTTGAACATAAGAAAAGTATATAGTAACACAGATGTCTGACAGAAAATTTAAATATCAACTTAAACATGTCCAGCAGCCAACATGATTATTTAATCTGACTCTCTACATGAAAAATATAAAGAAAACAAAAAGATAGAACATGGATATATGTTATGACCCTAAGCTTGGGATGGAGTCTATGGTCACTAAGATCATATGAAGACATGTACCTTTTCATCTTCCTATAATTGTGATCTTTTTTGGAATGCTTTTTGGAATGCGAGTTTTTTTATACAAGAGAACTAACTGACCTTGTAACTAAAAGGAGCTCAAAATTTTGATCATATGAAGGCTGTAATTTTTCTGTCTTACAATATGGTCTATTCTGAAATCAGTTTGTTTTGTACAATATAACTAACTGTTTTTGTAACTGAAAAGCAAATATTTTGGGGACAAAAGCTTCCTGGATTGATCCACCATATTTATCATTATTAAGATAAGTTTATCCATGACTGAACAAACAAAATATCATATCCATGCACTAGAGAAATCCTTACCACAAAAGTATCATCGTAGCAAGACGACCGAATATATCGTAAAAATATACTTAAATGACTCAAACCACATAACTAGTTCAATGAAGGGAAAATGATCTACCGACGTGGAAGCTCAATGTCCATTTTGAAAGCTGGCAGATAAGGTATATAACCTTTTCTCTAAAACTATGCAAGTCCCAAAACATTGAACCTTGCAATATTGACCAAGGCATATGAAAACCAGACAAACTTCTCCAGTGTACCAAAACATAACTAAAGTCACAGATGCAAGATAATGCACAATGATGTCAGATGCCCTAATCAATAGCTTGAGTTAGATAACTTCACATTCTAAGAGATACAAAGGATGGAATAGCAGTAAGATTATAAAATAGGATACCTATTACGTAATTACTGATTATCATGGGTTTGGTCAAAGAATGTAGAAAGCTTACATGCTCTCAGGGTCGATGTTAGCAAATGCAAAAGCTGCACAACGGCCTGAATATGAGTAGCCAGCATGCCTGAAAGAGTAACATGTGTATTTTTCAGCTAATTCATCATAACTATTTATCAGAATTATGACCTATAAAGATGCTGACTTACGGAGCAATCACACCTCTAACATCAGGAGATTTAGTCAGGTGCGTTGCCAGTAGCCATCTCTCAAGATCCTCATCTAGTTTCTTGGCTGATAAGAAAGTCAAAACATATATTATATGAACTGCATTGCATAGCATGCTCAAGTAAAACTTAAACGAACTAACAGATGTCTTCTTTCCAGAAATTAGGGATCAAAATGCATATTACAATTAGGGATCATAAATAAGATGGAAATTCCAGAGGGAAACTGTAACAGATCATTCAATGCACCATCGAGCAGATATAGGCCAACGGATAATTCTTAAATTGATACACATTGGAGATTATTTATTCAATTATGCATCTCAATCTCAATCTCAATCTCAATCTCAATCCAGTACATGAGTGGACGATTCAGGCACCATTCAAACCCGTTTTCAACAACAAAAAAAAAAAGGTTATTTGATGCATGAATTAAACCTTCAAACTCCCCACTTTTTCCTTCAGTCAAAGTGAGAATAGGGAAGTCAAATCGAGGAAACTCCTGGCCTAGGATTCATTGAGAATTTCTGGAGACTACTTTCTAATATAATCTAGTTATGCTACACACTTTGTCACAATCCTAGCAAGTGTTCGCATATCCAAAACCTTAAAATACTTCATTTCTTCTTAAAAGAACAATTTTACACCGAAAATTCGATCAAACTTCTACAAAAGATTTTAAAAAAAAACCGAAATTTCCGCAGAAGGATCGACATCAAAAGATCGAAACTAGGGAGGTTAGGAGGTGAGGCTCACCGTTGTCGGTGTACCAGGATCCCGCATGAACCGCTCTTCTGATCCTCTTCTCCATTGGAACCCTCGACTACCAGCTCGAAGGGAAAATCAATGATCAATCGATCGATCGGAACAAGAGCAACCCTACTCAATCGCTTTAAGAAAGGCGAAACTATGTAAATATATAAAGCATACACGATGAGTAGTTTAAATAGAATTTTTCGGCGGTGGTAAAGGAAATATCGTCAGACAGATCCGATCCAATGTCTCTTCCCGTAAGGCCTGAGAAATAAACGCTGAGACTAAATAAATATGGGATGTGGCAAGGTGTAATAAGGCCGAGACAGGGTGTATATTTGAAGGCTTGCATACGATCAAGATTTGATCCTTGCGTTCCCACCACGCTTGCCCGGTGGTTGCTAAAGCATCGGGCTTACGTGGCAGAATCGCAGCCCGTTTGAATTAACAAGGTCAATTATCCAGCGTAATTTTTATTAATATATTAATTATATAATAATATACATATATGTTTTTTTATTAATTAAGAATATCATAACCTTAAAATTATATTTTTTTCATCAATAATTATAACTTTTATTAATATTATATATTTGAATTATTTAAAGAGGCCAAATATTCTCTTTTCAATTCACTACAATCCGTATTTTTTTTAAAAGAACATTAATATAATTTATAGCAATAACTACGACAAATTTCATTGTAATTATTTAGAATCTCTTTCTTTTTTAAAAGAAATTGTCCATGAAAAAGTTGTAGAGATTTAGGAGATTTAATTGGTAAACTTAAGACTTCAAAAAAAAAAAAAAAAAAAAATTGATGAATCAGGCAGCAGACAAATTGAATCTGGGATGACCGATCCGGCCCCACAAAAGTTTCCTACCGATCATCAGGGTAAATCGGGAAGCGCTCGTGGTGATCAGTCTAGAAGCCCAGCGGCCCAGGATTCGCACCCCATTTGAAGGAAAAATTCTTACAAAATGCGCCGTAGCTGGGGATCGAATCGCGGATTCATGGGTTAAATAATTGGTTCACAAAAACATAGACAAACGCTTCCGCAGAGATAATAAAGAAAAGCTCTTTAAAATTCCGTATGGGATTAATATGGGATAAAGAGAGAGCTAAGGGTCAAGAGAGAGGTAAGGGGTCATTTCACTATCATCCTCTTTGAAAACTTTTTAAATAAAGAAATTAAATAAAATTCCATTAAAAAAAATTGAATTTCATTAAAAATTAAATTCAATTCTCATGTTTAAAATGATTTAATAAATAACAAAATTAAATTGAATTTGTTGATTTGGAATCTTTCTGAATTGAATTCAATTATTATATTTTTACTATTTTATCCTTCATTTAAAATGATACTAAGTGAGAAATAAGGGTTATTTAGTAATTTTCATTTGTCAGAGTAATTCCCTTCACAAATCAGACCTCTTTGTTTTGAAAGATTTGAAGGGAATTGAATCTCAATTCCTGATCAATTCCTGACTGAAAATGTGTTCCAAACGATGGAATTGAATTCCGAATTCAATTTCACTCCTTTCCAAATATGCTATATAGGATCCTTTTTTAGGGATTTAAAGGAACCAAAGAAAGGAGGCTTTTTTTTTCCTTTTTCTTGGGCCTGGACTGGAGGCTCAACAATGCGTGGAGGCCCTCCTCACGCGAGGAAGAGGACGGCAACCTCCATCATCGCTCATCGACCGACTCTCATGTACGCCTACTCGCTAACGCTAACCATGCTTCTTCCTCCCTCACACGCATACTAACACCAACTGCGCCTCTTCCTCCTTCACACGCATATTGTTGCCGGTCATCTCTGACAGAGATCCGAATTCATCTGGCCATATCCAACCACATCCCGCCTAGATCTGCCATTGCCGGTGTTGATCCGCAAAGATCCGAACACATCTGGTCAAATTCGGCCACATCCGGCCACATTCGGCCCAAATTCGCCACTGTCAATGTCGATCCGCAGAGATTCAGACACATCCGGTCAGATCCGACCACATTCAGCCACATTCGACCCATATCCACTGCTGCTAGCACCGATCCACAGAGAGTCGACCACATCCGGTTAGATCCATCCATATCCGCCGATGATCCATAGAGTTTTGGGCACATCAAGTTAAATTTGGCCACATCTGGCCATATTCGGCCTAGATCCGCCACTGCCGGTGCTGATCCACAAAGATCCAAACACATCTGGTCAGATCCGGCCACATTCGACCCATATCCATCACTGTCGGCACTGATCCATAGAGATCCGATGACATCTGGTTAGATTCGTCCACGTCCGGTGACGATCTGCAGAGATCCGGACACATCCAATCATATCCAGCCATATTCGGTCACATCCGGCTACATCTGGTCACATCCGGCTACATCCGGTCAGATCTGGCCATATTTGGTTACATATGGCCTAGATCTGCCACTGTCGATGCCGATCTGCAGAGATCCGAACATATCCGGTCAGATCCGTCCACATCCGACGATGATTCGCAGAGATTCAATCACATCCGGTCAGATTCGGCCAGATCCAACCACATCCGGCCAGATCCGTCCACATCCAGTGATGATCCGCAGATATTCAGACACATCTGGTCAGATCCGGCCATATCCGGTCAGATCCAACCACATCCGGCTACATCCGGCCTAGATCCACCACTGCCGATACCGATCTGCAGAGATCCAGACATATCTAGTTACATCCGGCTATATCCAGTCAGATCCGGCCACATCCAGCCTTGTAGGCACCATTAACGGAAAACACTCCGATATCTTTGACTTATTATGGGCTTTACTTGGAGGTCCTGCAATTCAGTCAACCTAGAAGACAACTCACATCCCCTCTTCCTCCAGGTCATAGCGACTTTATCAACATCCAGTACATTTCATCGGTGGCTCATCTTTCGAGGGCTCTCGGGGGCAGGATCAGGGATGTTTTATAATCAATTTACTATTTCAACTCAAATGAAAGACAAATTTGAAGTAACAAGCCCTTGAAAGCTTTAAGTGTTGGTACATGGGGCATCGGATAATCAAATTTATGTTTTGACGTTGGAAAAGGGTTTAATCTCTTGAGATTTAATGTATTTGTTAAATACGCAGGTAACTTAACATAAAATCCCTAGTAAATCAGGTGGATCAAATTTGATCGAATAATAGATAATGAAAATTTTAGCGGATCAAGTGGATTGGATACTAAACAGAAAAAGTTTAGATGAATTAGTGAGACCGGACATTTGGTAAGACGAACTTGATAGGTTAGCAGGACTAGACATCAAGTTAAAGGAAGCTATGGTGGATCAAAGGATGAGGAAGCCCAAAAAAGATCAGCTGCACTGGATGTTTGAAATCAAGGTAAGCCAGGTAAGTTGTTAAATACTAAAAATTTAAGGGGCTAAAATGCTTAAAAGCACAAAATTAAGGGCATTGTTGGAATTAACCAAATTAGAGGTGCCTTTTTGCAAAAGAGCCAAAAACAAATAAAACCCTAAATCTTCTCCCGAATTGGATTCTCTCCCGTTTCCTCCTCCTCGACGCTGAAACCGTGGGAGCAGTTCCTTCCTCGCAGCGCCGGCCCTTTGCCACTTCCCCTTCTTCTTCTTTATCATTGTCTTCTTCGGCGCGCACGAACAGTGTAGGACCGGTGCCGTCGATAAAGGTGGGGGTGAATATCGACCGTTAAAATTCTTCGGAAACTTTCGTTCGTACTGGACTCAGAGTGTTAGTGCAGCGGAAAATAAAAATAGAAACAACACAAGGACACAGCGGGATTTATTTACTTGGTTCCTAACTCCCCAGGGTCAGTACGTCCAAGGCCTATGTAGTCGGCGTGAGTCCACTATTATTCTCCTTTCCGGAATTTTGAGAGGCGGAGAAAACCCATCTTACAGTGTATAAGTACAAACAAAAGTATAGAAAAGTAAGTACAGAATATTAAATGCAAACCGAACAACTAGGGTTTGAAGCTCGGCCGATCTGGACCTCCGAAGTGCCGCGCACTTCCTCCTGAAGCCTCCCGGTCATAGAGCCTCATTTTTAGCGCGTTGTCATCGGTCAGAATGCTCAAAATCACTCACAGCAGTTGTGTTTGAAGCAGAGGGGTCGAAGCCGCTTTTATTGGCTTCCTACGGGCGCCCTGGACGCTAGGGGCGCCCCGATAAACCCGGCAAACCTTATCCCTGCGCCGACCTCGCCGCAGCTGATAAAACCTTTGACCAGGGCACCCCGGACCTCCTGGGCGCCTAGCTTGAGCCCAGTCAACGCTAATCTCCTGCTTCGAACTCGCAGCAGCAAAACAGCTTTGAACCCGGGCGCCCCGGACCTCCTGGGCGCCCCGCTTGAAGCCTATTCTGCCTACCACACAAAACACTGCTTTTCCTTCTTTAGCTTGGGCGCCCCCACTAATGGGGGTGCCCTGGATGCATGGGGGCGCCCCCACTGATGGGGGCGCCTGTCCTCAAACTTTCCATCCCAGTTACCTGCTTTGTCTCCGGTTCTTGGTACCTGCAAGATACACAAACACAAAGCAAATATACATACAATATTAGCCTTAAGGACTTGGTTCGGACTTCGGATTTCCACAAAACCCTAGGTTGAACCGACGCAAGTTCTCACCCCTCGAGAACGTGCCTTTCACCTACTCCTCTCAGGAGACGGTTGCCACCCAGTCCTTCGGGTGGACTTTTGCTTAGCTTCCGATACTTCCAGACCTCGAGACGCCCGAACCCTGACCCGTCTCTACTTCTGTTCTTAGTCATCGCTCAGCTAAGTTGCTCAGTCCCTCGGACCAAGACTTCGTGCCCAAACCCTAGGTCCAGGACTTAGATGTCCAACCCTCGGCCAGGTCTTCGTGCCCAATTCCCCGAACCAGGACTTCGGTGCCCAACCCTCGACCAGGTCTTCTTGCCCAGTCCTCGACCAGGACTTAGTGCCCACCTTCCGAGCAGGTCTTCAGTGCCCAACCTTTGCCAGGACTTAGTGTCAAATCCTCGATCAGGACTTAGTGCCCAATTCCCTAAACCAAGACTTATTGCCTAGGCTACTAGGACTTCCTTCCACTTTGGTTACTCCTCTCTTAACTCCCCTTCCTTTGTTCAATGTATCACTGACTTAAGTCTATTGTCAAACATTAAAACACTTAAAGGAGAACATCATTAATGCACCTTGCACCAACAATCTCCGCCTTTTTTATGTTTGACAATATCTTAAGTTAGATTGGCTGAAGAGACTAACTTACTATTCTTAAAAAAACAAAAAGTGATATTAGTTTTGAAAATATATTTTTGATCCTCTAGGAAAAATAAGAAAAAATTTCTAACTTTCATTCTCTCCCATTTTGAAAAACATTTTGATTAATTGATCCTTTGGTAAGAGAGAAACCGAAAAAAATTTCAAACTTAAGCACACATCTCTCCCTTTGTCATACATCAAAAAATCACCAGAAATACTTGCGCCAACAATGAGAATATTTGGTTCTTTTTGAAAATACTTAGTATAAATTTTTGAAGGCATAGCATAAAACTAAGTACTTATGTATTTTGATCTTAGAAAACTTAAACAATATTGTATTTTTTGAGAAAATACCATATTTTTGAAAGAATATTGTGAGTTTTGAAAGGTGCAAGTACTTTGAAAGATATGATGCATTTTTGAAAGATATTTTGAAAAATATAAGTTTTTCTGAAAAATGCTATGCATATTTTGCAAGTATTAACTATTTTTGAAAAAGATGAGACTTTGAAAAATATAAGTAATTTTTGAAAAGTATTATGCATTTTGAAAATATAATATTTTACTTGAATAGGTTTCTTTTCCAGTCTGACACAATCCTAGGAAATCTTGTTAACTACAAGGATATTTTCCTAAGTGTCCTGAAAATTTTCCAAACTCAAGTAAATATAAGAATAATTTCATAAGTCACACAACTTCTGAAAAATAAAATAATAGGATGTAAGTACATTTTGAAAAATGTATAAATTTTTGAAGTCATAATACTTGATTTGGTTTATCTTCCAGTCTGACACAATCATAGGAAACCTTGTTGACTACAAGGACATTTTCCTAAGTGTCCTGGAAGATTTTCCAAACTCAAGATAAACATTTTTTTAAATTGATCAAAACCAGATGAATTTTTGAAAATACTGGTAATTTTTAAAGGAAAAAAATGATAGTGTTTCGAAAGAATACTTATGTTTTTTTTTGCAAGATTTTGAAAATATAGTTCAAGAAAACATGTTATTAAATAATTCTTTTAATTTGACCTCCCCCTAAACTTGACTCAGTCCTAGGAAGCTTGTTGACCACAAGTACTCTTCCTCTGAGTCTTAAGGTTTGATTCAGATCAAAAGAATAATCTAATAATTTTCAACATAAATAATGTAAAACTCGTCAGAAGTTTGACTCAGACTACCCCTAAATCTGACACATCCTAGGAGTCTTTTTAGATCATGAAGTGGACCTTCCTCTGTGTCTTTAGGGTTTATCAAAATCAAATGAATATCAATTTTCAGGAAGATAGATTTTGAAATCACAATTTGGAAAGAAATTTTTAAAGTATAAGTCTTTTTGAAAACATATGTAATAGAAATTAAGGCGCAGTTTTCGAAAAGTCTTTTCAAAAAAAATTAAAAGAGTGAAAACACTCCCCCTGTACCCAACATCGTTTGACTCTATCTAAGTGCCTTAAGATACTTTAGTGTTGTCCTAAGAGGCTTGTGTCTAATTGATGAGTCAAACAATTTTTTAAAGGATATACTTTTGAAAAATATATAATATGTATAATCAATCAGACAAGCATAAATTCCATAAAAACATTATTATGTTGAAGCACTATTTTGAAAATATATTTTTAGAAAAATATTCTAGCAATTTTGAAAAACAATTTTGAAACATGCTTATCAATTCATTAGTCCTTAACATCTCACCCATTCTAGATGTGTCAATACAGCAAGCATGGTTGTCTTATAGGTGTATTGTGAGATGCTTGAATTATTTTCCTTAATTCATTATTAAATCTAAGATTTAATTGAAATTTGTGTTAGATTCAAATTTGACAAAGAATAAATTGAATTTGAATTTCAAAAATTGGCTTTCAGGTCTTGGCGAGGCACAAGGTCTTCTTTGGTCGTAGCCTTATTGGATCATCAACCCTTTCCTTGACAAAGCCTTTTAGAGAAATTTCATTTTCAAAATTACTTTTTGAGAAATTTTGGTCTAACTAGTTTGGATCTTGGATCGGTAGCTTCGGCTAGTTCCACCAGTCTAAACAGACCAAGTAGAGTATACTTAACCTTATTAGAAAAGGCTTCCCTAACGTACTATCATCTCACCTCCACCCAATACTAGGTTTTCAAATTTCAATTATTTTTTTCCTATAACCATTCTAAATCATGCGTAAATTTAAATATGAATGACATGACATATATATATATATATGAAAAATAGCAGATGCATGTCATGGCAGTTATGCATGAGTCAAACAAGTCAAATAATTTTATTTAAGTTTCTAAAGATGTATCAAATTCCTGATTTGATACATGTCGTGTGGACCCGCGAATATGTCAACCCACTTTGACATATTTAATTTTCTTAAATTAATTGTTGCGGTTTGGGTAGGATTTTATTTAATTTAAGTTTAAGTTATTTACGAGTTAGAGTTAACTTAAAAAGAATTACTTAAAGTTAAATTAATTAAGGATTACCTAAATTAAGAATTAATTAAGGACTAATTAATTTGTATTTGATTTAATTAAGATTTAACTGAATTAATTATAATTAATTTGAATTAAGATAATTTAATTTAATTTGAATTAGGATAATTTAATTTAATTAGGATTTAAAAAAGATAATTTAATTTAATTAGGATTTAATTTGAATTAAGTTGAATTTAAATGAAATAATTTGAATTTAATTGATTTAATTAAGAGTTAATTGAATTTAATTGATTTAATTAAGTTTTAATTGAATTTAATTGATTAAATTAAGATTTAATTGATTTTATTAATATTTAATTGAATTTAATTGATTTAATTAATATTTAAGTGAATTAATTTGAGTTTAATTTAATTTGAATTTGAATTTAATTTAGATTTAATGAATTTGAATTTAATTTAATTTTAAGATTTAATTAATTTGAATTTAATTTAATTTTAAGATTTAATTAATTTGAATTTAATTTAATTTGATTTAATTTGAATTTGAATTTGAATTTAATTTAATTTAATTTAATTTTAATTTGAATTTAATTTAATTAAGATTTAATTTTAATTTTAATTTTAATTTAATTTAATATGAATTTGAATTTAATTTAATTTGATTTGAATTTAATTTAATTTGATTTGAATTTAATTTAATTTGAATTTGAATTTAATTTAATTAAGATTTGAATATAATTAAATTAAAATATAATTTTAATTTTAATTTAATTTAATTAAGGTTGAAATGATTAATTAATAGTTGTGGGTTTAAGTTATCATTTTTATTATTTCGAAAATTTCTTCTTCATCTTTATCTATCTTTTCAAGTTTTTCTAATAATTCTGATTTATTTGAACCTTTGTGAATTTTATTAACTATGACCTTTATCTTAGATAGTTACTTATACTTCTCATCCTCAAAATTACATCCTTTAATATCCTCAAAGTAGGAGGAGTAATTTGGGCCACTAATTAAATTTTTGTAATAATTTTCAAGATTATCTATCACTAAATTATTATCTAGGAGAATTTCATCTTTATTGTCCTCAAGAATATCATCAAAATCATTTTTATCCTCAGAAATAATATTTTCAGAATTAATTTCTGGATTATCCTTAGGATTTTCGATTTCAGAGTTATACAACGGATTTTCAAATTTGAATTCATAATTATCTAAAGGATTTTCAAATTTAGAATTATCCTTAAGATTTTTTAATTCAGTTTTATCCTTAAGATTTTCAAATTTGAATTCGGGATTAATTTCAGATTTAGATTCAGAATTAATTGCATCATTATCCGTAGAATTATCAGAGTTTATTTCATATCTAAGTTTAGAATTAATTTTAGCGATTATTGAATTGGTATTATTGATTAAACAATTTATTTCTAATATTTTAGCCATATTCACATTTTGTAACTTGTCATTCAAAATATCTACTTGACTATGCAGTAATTCTAACTTATCAGGGAAATTATCTAAACTGCTAAAAGACATTGCAGGAATTTGTAAAATTTTTAGAATATAAATCTTACGTACCTTTGCTGGACACTTGTTTTTGTAGAGTCCGTATTTTCCGCACTTGAAGCATTGTACGTGATCCTTGTTTTTTCGGACTTCTGGCGCTGGTGCCCCCTTTGCCGCCGGTGATGTAGACCGAATTTTATGAGTAGGACACTAATTTTTATAGTGCCTTCTCTCCCTGCATGTGAAACAAATAATATGCAATTTAAAATTAGACATTAAAAAAAATGAACCTGATTCACCCCTGGGCTCCCCCTCAACTCCAAGCGTCGTTGCTCCGTTGGCGGTTAGTCCGGTGAAGAGCGGCCTTGCTCTGATACCACTTGTAGGACCGGTGCCGTAGATAGAGGGGGGGGGTGAATATCGACCATTAAAATTCTTCGGAAACTTTCGTAAAACTTTCGTTCGTACTGGACTCAGAGTGTTAGTGCAACGGAAAATAAAAATAGAAACAACACAAGGACATAGCGGGATTTATTTACTTGGTTCCCAACCCCCCAGGGTCAGTACGTCCAAGGCCTATGTACTCGGCGTGAGTCCACTATTGTCTCCTTTCCGGAATTTCCGGAGGTGGAGAAAACCCGTCTTATAGTGTATAAGTATAAACAAAAGTATAGAAAAGTAAGTACAGAATATTAAATGCAAACCGAACAACTAGGGTTTGAAGCTCAGCCGATCTGGACTTCCGAAGTGCCGCGCACTTCCTCTTGCAGCCTCCCGGTCGTAGAGCCTTGTTTTTAGCGCGTTGTCGTCGGTCATAATGCTCAGAATCACTCACAGCAGTTGTGTTTGAAGCAGAGGGGTCGAAGCCCCTTTTATAGGCTTCCTACGGGTGCCCTGGACGCTGGGGGCGCCCCGATAAACCCGGTCAAACCTTATCCCTGCGCCGACCTCGCCGCAGCTGATAAAGCCTTTGACCAGGGCGCCCCGGACCTCCTGGGCGCCTAGCTTGAGCCCAGTCAATGCTAATCTCCTGCTTCGAACTCGCAACAGCAAACCAGCTTTGAACCCGGGCGCCCCGGACCTCCCGGGCGCCCCGCTTGAAGCCTATTCTGCCTACCACACAAAACACTGCTTTTCCTTCTTTAGCTTGGGCGCCCCCACTAATGGGGGCGCCCTAGATGCATGGGGGCGCCCCCACTGATGGGGGCGCCTGCCCTCAAGCTTTCCAGCGCAGTTACCTGCTTTGTCTCCGGTTCTTGGTACCTGCAAGATACACAAACACAAAGCAAATATACATACAATATTAGCCTTAAGGACTTGATTCGAACTTAGGATTTCCACAAAATCCTAGGTCGAACCGACGCAAGTTCTCACCCCCCGAGAATGCACCTTTCACCTACTCCTCTCAGGAGACGGTTGCCACCCAGTCCTTCTAGTGGACTTTTGCTTAGCTTCCGATACTTC
This sequence comes from Boesenbergia rotunda, assembly GCA_024364735.1. Lineage (NCBI taxonomy): Eukaryota > Viridiplantae > Streptophyta > Magnoliopsida > Zingiberales > Zingiberaceae > Boesenbergia > Boesenbergia rotunda. The sequence continues at coordinate 258,055 of JAGFNQ010003163.1, read as the reverse complement.
CGGACCTCGAGACGCCCGAACCCTGACCCGTCTCTACTTCTGTCCTTAGTCACCGCTCAGCTAAGTTGCTCAATCCCTCGGACCAAGACTTCGTGCCCAAACCCTAGGTCCAGGACTTAGGTGCCCAACCCTCGGCCAGGTCTTCGTGCCCAATTCCCCGAACCAGGACTTCGGTGCCCAACCCTCGGCCAGGTCTTCTTGCCCAGTCCTCGACCAGGACTTAGTGCCCACCTTCCGAGCAGGTCTTCGGTGCCCAGCCCTTTGCCAGGACTTAGTGCCCAATCCTCGATCAGGACTTAGTGCCCAATTCCCTGAACCAGGACTTATTGCCTAGGTTTACTAGGACTTCCTTCCACTTTGGTTACTCCTATCTTAACTCCCCTTCCTTTGTTCAATGTATCACTGACTTATGTCTATTGTCAAATATTAAAACACTTAAAGAAGAACATCATTGATGCACCTTGCACCAACAAACAGGACATCGTGCGTCCCGTCGCTTGGATCGCGCCGCCGCCCCCGTGCAAGCAAGCCCGGCGATGTTTCCCCCTTTCCCTCACTGATCGCCTATTCTTCTTGATTGCCTTTCGGCGTCAGTCCACGACCAGCCGGTGAGTCTTCACTAAGAAGGGACATGGATGCAAGGGAAAGCTTGGTGGAGGGTTTTGTGGTGCTTCCTCTTCCTCCCGTAGTATTCGCTAGATTGGAGCAGAGGAATGTTACCGCGAAATCTCAGGTAAAGTTTAGGTGTTAGGCTTCATTCATGATGAATTTCTACTGCTTGATACATTTTTAGGAGAGATGTTCTTGTTCTTGTGATTAAATTTGTTTTTGGAATTTAGTTCAGAGTAGATTGGCATGGTGTGAGGTTCTACCGTGGGTCTTGTTTATGGAGCTTGATCTGATTTTGGATGACCTATTGAGATCTTTGTTTGCTGTTAGAGATTGGAGTTGTTGATGTTTTGTGTGTACTCATGTAGTGTGAGGATTGTATTGTGAGCAGAGGGTTTGGATGGTTCTGAGTTGCGAGTGAGTGATCTGTTAAGAATGTTTGTTGCATGCTTGAACGATACTGGTTGTTTTAGACTACTAAAAGCTTGGTAGAGGGAGTGGTTGGTAGTTTAGTTTTTGATCTTATATCACCAATGTCGTAAGTTTCCTTGTTGTTGTCTAGTTTGAGATGGGTGCTTGTGCTTACAGTAAGTTATGGAGTTGATTATGTTCGATTTTCCCTAATTGGTCTTGTTGATGTTTATTAAATAGATATTATAATTAGAATTTATTCTAATTTTATTTATATGTAGTTTAGCTATTTTATTAATGGTATAAATAGTTAAACCATGTCTTTGGTACAAGGCCCTGATTTGATACGTGTTCTTGGACGTGAGATTTAGTTGGAAAGCATTTTTTATAAGACGGGTACTTCTCATTTGTATTCTTGTAGTTCATTTACCTTAAATGCATGACTTTTTATGTCTGAGTAGGTCTACTTGACCTTGTTCTTTATTGTTTGTTATTTTAATATCGCCGTTGATACCTTTATTGCTTGGTCTTCGAGTTTAATCAAAAATTTTGTATCCGTACAGTCTCTCATTGATTTTCTATTCTGTAAAGTACCGCTTGTACGCGAGTACTTAGATGTTCATTAAACACCACTAGGATGGCTGGCATTAGAAACACCCAACCTAGTAGTTTAGTTGCATATTCGTTGGTTTCTAGTATTGGTTGCTTTTGTCGTTGCATCGTTCTTATTCGGTTGTTTGTACATATTGGTATCATGCACCATATCTGCACCGTTGCATACTGACGACTGTTGGGCTTCCATATGGTTAAGCTGTCGTCAGTCATTTAGTTGCTTCGCCACTCAACCACTCGTCGTGGTAGTTGCCAGAGTGCGGGCAACTGTCCTGTTACGCCACACTCGACCACTCATGTACAGTGAATGTTGGAGTTGTAGGCAAGCAGTGACACCCTCACCGTTGTTTCCGAGAGATATCAGAGTTGTTAGTGCCTCCCCCTTTATTCTCGGGGTTTTTGAAGTAGTTGGCTTCCCAGTGTCTTGCCCACTGAATCACATATATCAGTGGTATTCGTTGGAGTGCGTACAATTATCACAACCCTACCCACTCTGCCACACAGATGTGATGTGTTGGCGGCTTAACTGACGTCAAGAGTGGCACATGTCATTGCATCAAATGCATCTATTACATTATGTATTTTCTTGTATTTGTTGCATTTATATGAGCTATGATTGCTACATTTGATTGACATGTAAGTATGTTTGATACTATGTTATCTCGTATGTTGTCACGTTATTTTATACATGTTTAGATACCCTCTGTTTCCTAGAGACTGTACACCGTTGTATCTGTTGCTTCATATATCTTTTGATGTCATGCATTTGTCTACTCATATACCTGCAAAGTCCGCTTGAACTCACCACCCCTACCACCTATTTTTATTTCAGGTAACAAGTAGATACATTACCTAAAGCCAGGAGAGGATTCAGTTGTCAGTCCCGCAATATTGAGTCGGTTTGGAGATTTGGTTTAGTGTTTATTTTCTTTCCGCTTTTATCTTGTAGTATGGTATTTATTTTCTTCATCTGGTATCGTCTTGGAAGATTTTCATTTATCTCTTATTGGACTGCTACGCTTGATTTATACTTATGTTGGAGTTTCCTTTATATTCGGATTTTCCATTAGTTTTATTTCTGTTAAAAGACATTAAGTGTTTGAAATATTTAAGCTTATTTTATATTTATCATTATAATTGATATAAACCGCATGGTTGTGTATTTATTTTCCAGTTTTGATGGTTGAGCCATCTTATGTGATGAGTTATGTATTATTTGTCCCAACTTATCTGCCGTACAGAAGATATATTGCCTGATTTTTAAGTAAATATGTACCTCTGGGGCGTAACATAAATCTTAAAGTGATCCTACTAAAAAGAAGGCAGTGAGGTCGTGACCACATTTTGGGATGAAACATATGAATCATAGGCATCGATCCATCTAAGAAACCAACTCAAATTTTGAAATTGAAATCAGACAATTACTTAATTGTCATATTTATAACATGCATAACTTATATTTTATTGTATTTTTGTTCTAACTCGGTTTTGAAGGGTTCAATCAATCAAAAAATAAGTTCGGTTGACCAGACGATTTGGGCAACCGAACAAGTAGGTTGGTAGATCGGAAGTTGATGTGGCACAAAGGAATGACATGACAGCTGAAGTTCCTAAATCGTTGACATAACATTTGATGTGGATAAAGATAAGTCTACATGTTGACGTAGCAGAAGATAGACTAGTGCAAGGTTAAAGAAAAACCTTATGAAGTTGACGTGAAGGGAGATGGGCTTCGTCAAGCTAACATGGCAATTAGATAACAACACAAAGCAGACTCAACAAGGTTAAGATGATCGCAAAACTTGAATTAGGTGACCAAAAAAATCAAGTCAGCTATTGAACAAGGATGGAAAGCCGATGTGGCAGGTTTGGTTGACCAAAAAAGATAATCGATTAATTGAAAAAGATAATCAATCAACTGGATGAAAATATCAATCGATTGATAAAAGACTATAAAAAGGTTACGAACAGAGGGTTTAGATCATCAATTTCACTACAATCTAAGCTCTCGTCAAGTGTTCAAGCAACTTATATGCGTTGCTTTACTCTCCGACAATCTACGATAAACTTTGAATCACTAGTTGTTGGCATCTTTCTTTTAGCTTGTTGCATTTCATTATTAAAAGGTATGGTAAAATAGTACTATATCATTTTCATTTGTAAAAAGTTTCTCCACCTTTAAATTTTTTTTTTAAAGGAAAAAGTTAGTGCTTGCCTACTCATAAATGATCCACGATCGGATTACAGTCCTTGGAGTAACAATCCCAAGGGCTGTGAATCAAGTAACGATTATATGTTTTTGTCTTATTATTTTATTATTTCTGTTGAATTTTGAATTTCAAAAGAAAAGAAAAGATTTTAAAAGAAGATTTTAGGAGTGATATTCAACTCCTCTATCTCCTCTCTTCGATCATACAACCGGTATTAAGGTAAGGTGATTCTAAATTGGTTTTATAACCATTCGAGTTCATTTTTTAAAAAAAATATTCTTCTCTCAGATTTCTTTTCTTTTTTCACTTTCTATTGCATTACTTACCATACCTTAAAAAAATCTTGAAGATTCTCTTTGTTTTTGTTTAAGTTTAGTGCAATGGTCTAACAAAAGGGATACAACACCGTTTGCCCTCCACTATTAAAAGGAGAAGATTTCAGCTATTGAAAAGGGGAATGAAGTGGTACTTAAAGACCAAAATCGATATGTGGATTATTGTAAAGAAGGGTTACACATTATCGGTTGGCCAGTCCGAAATTCTACTTGAATACATAAAGTGGGACATCGACATGAGAAAGAAATTCAAAGTTGATGGAAAAGCAGCAAGGACTCTACAATGCAGTTGTTCCGAAAAGGAACGACGCAGATGGCGAGTCACCAAAGCGCATCCCACGAGGACGATGACGAGGAGAAGATGATCGCGCCCTGCGAGATTAACACGAGCGTTAATAGGAACACACCGGAAGATTTTCTGGCGGAGCCTACTCCGACGCTCAAGTCAGGAATGTGAATTCTCTCCGGAGGAAAACGAGGAATCAGAATTTTGTTCAGTTCGGAAAGCTTACCCCCCTTACTTGGATATCGAAGCACCTTATATACCTATGGGTTTAGTCACACGTGTCTCCACGCTCTCCTCCACGTTCCCTGATCATCGGTTATGTGATATCTTTTAGGTAACGGCCGTTGCGATCATTAAAGCCTTAATTGCCGTATGCAACGGGCAATAATTATCCGATGATTTTTCTGTTTTGGAAAGAGGAACGAATACTTGAAGTCGGGCTATTTGATATATTGATCTTTGGGCTCCACTCTCTCGAGTCGGCCTCGGGGTCTCATCTCCCGAGCTGACTTCGGGACCTTCATTTGTTTTACCGAGAGGGTTTCGGGGCCTGACACCCGGTTTGACCTCGGGGGCTCCCGCCTGTTCTCCCGAGATAGTCTCGGTGGCCTGAAGCTCGACCTGACCTTGGGCGTTTGTCCTCTCTAAGTAGTCTCGGGAGCCCAACCACTCGGGCTGATCTCGAGGCCCTGATCTACTCTCTCGAGGTGGTCTTGATATGACCTTGGCGCTCAGGTTCAGTGGATCCTGACACATAGCTTCCCCGTGCCACGTGTCTATCCTTGGATGCTCAACCCCATCACAAGTCTCTCCCTTCAAGTCTAATCGAAGGAAAAGTGGCTGACTGATTAGACTGGTGATACAACGAAGGGAAGCTATGCATCTATGGGTCCATATATCCATTACTTTTCCTTTGGCGGCTTGTCGAGTCTGAGGAATTGAAACATTCGCCCCTTGGCCTGAGGTAGTCTTTTGAATTAGTCCAAAAGTCCTTGTGAGTTTCGAGGCGAGACAATGATAGTTGTCTATCACCCATTAAAAAAGCATGGGGTCTCTTAATGGCGACAAAACATCTCTGTGAATGTAGTCTTGCCACGTGATCAGATCTTTTCTTCATGATCTCTTGCTGATACGCGTCGCAGGGCCATATCAAACGACGACCATAAAGAGAGGTGACGCCTCGAGATGGGCTGTCATCGCCATTCACGTGCCATGCACCCATTGTCCACACGAGGGTGACTTCTTCCCTATAAAAAGGGATGCAGAAGCGTCCTTTTGTCTTCTTGCATTGCCGGCTATCAGAGATTTCGCGTTCCATTTCTGTTCACTAGAGTTCCACCTCGTTAAGACTTCTTCTTCAAGCGTAAGTCTCATTCGTCCCTCTTCTTCTTCTTTTCACTACCATGGGTGGGGAAGGCAAGAGAAAGAAGACTCAAGGTGAGGAAGAGGTTTACCATTCGGAGTGGTACGAAATCATTTCCTCTAGGGTTAAGTCTGACACCCTCCGAGCCTCTTACGAAACACACGACATTCCGACGAAACTGGAGGTAGAAGTCCCTAAGCTAGACAAGTCCCCTATAGAACCTCCTGGGGTTTTCACCTTTTTCCTAGGGCAGGTAGCATTGGGACTCCGCTTTCTTCTTCCACCTTTTTTCATGAGCATATCTTCGTATTTTGATATCCCTTTACATCGGATGGCTTCCAACACCTTAGCCCAAATGGGCGGGGCGTTCATCCTTTACAAACTCATCGACATTCCTTTGACCCCTCGTTTTTTTCACTTTTTCTTCCTCCCCACCTTAGCGTCTAGGGGGGCTTTCAATTTCACGACTCGCCCCAACCATAAGTTTATAGGGAGTCTTCTTTCCTCCCATAAGGGATGGAAGGAACGTTTCTTCTTCATCCGACTCCCTGAGCGCTCTTTTGGCCCCATTCGCTGGAGAGAAGACCTACCGGTCATTCCGAAGCTAGGCAACTTTCAGCAGGATCCGGGATATCAGCGGGCTAGGGGTATCCTGGCCGGCATGAAGTTCAACGGACCTCGCCTGGTGCAGTGTGAAGAACTCCTGTACCGGGCTAGGCTCAGCTCTAAAGCCACCTGCATTAGTCACAACCTCGGTAAGTTTATATTTTTATAAATGCTCGTTGATTCTAACTAATATCTTGTTGTCTTTATATTGCAGAGGACGTCATGCTGTCCCGGGCGCGATGAATAAGCTACTTAAGTGGGAGTAGGCCAATGATTAAGCCATCGCCCCACCTCCAACTGCTCTCCCCGTGGTCGAACCTCCTGAGGGCTTCGAGCAAATCTTCGGCGAGGAGCAGACCATTACCCAGCCTTCGAGCATTGAAGTGGTGCCTGAGGGGGGAAATGACGCCAAGGAACTGCTAGTTTAGGCTCCTGCCCCGAAGACAGGGCCTACCGGGAGAACGAGCCAACATCCGACCAAGCGGCCGCGCCTCATTCTGTCTCCTGAGGAGGGGTGGAGGAGGAAAGCACTCCAAAAGACCTCAAGAAGAAGCCAACGGCCCCTTCGGCGGACCCGCGAAAGAGAACCCGCCCAGCCAGGGTTGTGGCAGACGAGGAGGGCACTGTTCCTCTCTCCAAGCAATTCGGGAGGGTGACGTCAATTGTTGCAGCATCGGAGGATGCAGTCGAGAGCCATTCAGAAGTCGCTGATACCTCCCGCCACACTCAGGGCAAGAGGGTGAGGTTTATCGAGCCCCTTCTCACAAGTGCCCACCTATGATGGAAGGCAAAGGTGGTGGAGAAGGTGGCTTCCATGGACCCCCATCCATTGGTGTTAAAGGAGGCCCCTGCTGAGGGTCCTACTTCTGAATAAGCCTCCAGCACAGAAGAAGACATCCCGAGGCCCTCTAGGGTGCCCGTCGAAGCTCCCAGCGTCCTCCATCGCACCGAGAGCTCATCTTCTCGGGGGTGGGGGGGGCTACGAAACCACGCGAGGGAAGACCACCAATGAATCAGTTGGGCTTCTCTCCAGCCTGCATGAGTCCCTTCTCAAGGTAAAGGCTCGTTGCTATACTCATACTATTGTCTACTTTTACTAACTCCTGGTATTTGCTTTTGACTGTCTTTCCCTGGGCAACCGCCTATCCTCCGAGCAAGAGAACCACGCCTTGCGCCACCAAGTAGTTGAATTAGAGGCGGAGATCCATCGAGCTTGCGAGGAAGGCCTGATGCAGGTAGAGGTCATCAGGGGCCTTCGGGCTAAAGTAGAGCACTACATGGACTCCCTGCTGGCCTTTGGGTCTTTACTCCACAACGTCAACCACTGGGTGTTCCTCCTATCGGAGCTGTCGAAGACCCTTACCAACGAGATAAGCCATTTGGCTACAAAGAAGGGTCACTCCGACGAGCAGGTGGCGAAGCTATCGGAAGACATCCGCTTGCTGCAAGAAGACTCGGAGCGAGCCCAATCGCAACTTCAAGAGAGTGCAGAGCGGCTTCGAGAGGCGTAGGCAGATCGGGATTGACAAATCTCTACGGCGACCGAGCTAAGGATTGCACGGGACCAGACCGTGGAATCATTGAAGACATACAAGGCTGATGAAGAGTCTCGGCAGGCGGAGGCGAAGGCAGCGTCCAAGGACTTGTTTCTTCAGTCCGACGAGTTTGAGGACCTCCTGGCTAGCCAAGTGCTATAGTGGTTGAAGCAGGGCTTCAACGGAGCAGTCCATCAAATTCGACGAGCGAGAGTGCTGAAGACGGATACCGACCTCAGCTTCCTCAGTGTCAGCCAGACTTGGGATGAGGTGTCGCTCGAGGAGAATAATCTGTAGCTACCTCTTCTTTTGTATTTTGCCTTTTATATATTTTCTTTTTTGTTTTCCAGATGTACTTCAAATATAATCATCCATTTTGAATGAAACATTTTTGCACTATTGTCTTGTGTACTCCGAGTGTATGACTGAAACCTTTTGTACTTCAAGTGTGCCTAATATGCATTTACTTTCTACTTCTTTTCTTGATTACCTTTGCCTTCTGTGTCTCCCAATAGCTTAAGTTTGTCTTCTTTCCCGTCTCTTTCCCCATACGGGCTCCATTGCATGCATGCATGAGGTCTAAGATCAGGGAAAGGACGAGGCTTTAAGATGTGGCTAACCGACTGCACAGGCAAGGGCAGGACTCCTCCTGTTTAATATTTAGTCCAGGCCGATGTACCTCTGGTGTCGACCACAAAGTTAGGAGACATAGGTCCAAATTATACTCGACAACACTGTTGGAAACGAAATGGCTATAGAGGGGGGGGGTGAATATAGCCAGACACTCTAATCGCCCTCTCTTTTTAACTTTCTTCTTGTGATCAGATTAGTAGTAGCGGAAACAAAATGCAACAGGAAGAATAAACCAGAGAAAGGAATCAAACCAACGCTAACACAGCGATATATAAGGTTCGGGGATAACTTATCCCTACTCCTTGGCGTGCCCGTGAGGTGGGCGATCCCTTGATCGTCGGCAGATCAAGCCCCGGTGAACTCCGGATAGTAGCAGCCTCCTTCTCGGTGGAGAAACCTCTCCACAAGTGATCTCAAGAAGATACAAGTTAAGCACAGAGACACTCGAGAAGACAAGCTCTCAAAGATGTAACAAGATCGCTCAAGCACAAAGCAACAGAGAGCACGAACACAGCCCAGCCAAACTTCCCAAGTTTTTGTCTTGTTCTCCTCCGCTCCTCTGCTTCCAGCTTCGTCACTTAAGCTCAGCTCACCATCACAAGCTTCATCAGCATCACTGAGCCAGCCTGAACCCACTGACCTCCCTGAGCACTCAGTCTACTGAAGACCTCCTCTCCAGCTGAGCCTCCGTCAGTCGCCAGCTGCGTCAGTTGCCCGTTGAAACCTGAGAACGAGAAACAACCAAACCTGCTCAACGGAAAGCCTCCCATTGACCCTCCTTGAGTGTTTGAATCACCTGCTATCACCTGCACACTCCAACAGAGGCTTAGCAATGCATATCAAAACATATCAGCAGTGTATCAGAGAATCGGCAGTGAAAACAGACGCGATCAGAGCTTCTGACAGCGTATTTGAATTATAGTTCTGCGCCTGATCGGTCACCAGACCGATCAGGGAGGAGCCTGATCGGTCACCAGACCGATCCAGCAGTCTTCTGCATATCAGGCTCCAGCCTGATCGGTCACCAGACCAATCAGGCTGAAACATTAATCAAATCCTAGCTGCGCCTGATCGGTCACTAGACCAATCAGGCTCCTGCCTGATCGGTCACCAGACCAATCAGGCTCCAGCCTGATCGGTCACCAGACCAATCAGGCTTGAGTGAACAGTGATTCTTTAATCAAATCCTAAGTCTCTGATCGGTCACCGGACCGTTCTGGACCTGATTAGCAAGGGAACTCAACTCACTGTTCGCTCCCTGATCGGTCACCAGACCGATCAGGAACTGTGCAGTGAGTGAAACACACACTCCCTGATCGGTCACCAGACCGATCAGACATCGCTGGATCGGTCACCAGACCGATCCACGAAGGAGCAGCGTGCCAACTCCCTGATCGGTCACCAGACCGATCCAGGGACGCAGACCTAGCCTTCCAAGCTAGGATTTCATTCACCTTAGCCCTCCAAGCTAAGGATTTTTCAATCTAACTCTCCAAGTTGGGAATTTGCACCTAACCCTCCAAGTTAGGACTTTTCACCTAGCCCTCCAAGCTAGGACTTTTCACCCAACCCTTCCGAGTTAGAACTTCATCCAACCTAGCCCTCCATGCTAGGATTTTTCACCTAACCCTCCAGTTGGGACTTTTCACCTAACCCTCCAAGTTAGGACTTTTCACCTAGCCCTCCAAGCTAGGACTTTTCACCCAACCTTCCGAATTAGAACTTTTCACCACCTGGCTTCACTCACCAGGACCCGGCTTCACTCACCGGGATTTCCAACACCTGGCTTCACTCACCAGGACCCGGCTTCACTCACCGGGATTTCCAACACCTGGCTTCACTCACCAGGACCCGGCTTCACTCACCGGGATTTCCAACACCTGGCTTCACTCACCAGGACCCGGCTTCACTCACCGGGATTTCCAACACCTGGCTTCACTCACCAGGACCCGACTTCACTCACCGGGGTTTCCAATCACCTGGCTTCACTCACCAGGACCCGGCTTCACTCACCGGGATTTCCAATCACCCGGCTTCACTCACCAGGACCCGGCTTCACTCACCGGGATTTCATGCCCAGTCCCCGACCATGACTTTAACCCAAATTCGCTCAACCAAACTTAAATCATTGTCAAACACCAAAACAACAACCGGGCCAGACTGCATCAACAATCTCCCCCTTTTTGTTGTTTGACAACCCGATTTAAGTTTAGGTATCAATCAATTAAAGTCCATTCAATTCTCATAAGGGAATCATGATCCTCCCCCTATAATAACCATAAACTTAATCAATCATTTTCTCCCCCTTGTCAAACATCGAAAAGGGTATGATTATTAAGTTTGAACATACCTCCCCCTCAAACACGGGTCTTTCCCCAAACCCAAAATAATCAAAGATAAATTTCGAATTACATATGAAAACATATACAGAATAATATCATGGTCAAACATGTATATGTTTCATATGACAAGGAAGTTAAATGATGATTTTGGAATTGCATCTGAGAGGCATATACCATAAATGTATCATGACAACAATGTATATGCATCATACGCTAAAAAGCGTGAATTTCACAAGAAAACATATATAGAATAATATCATGGTCAAGAATGTATATGTTTCATATGACAAGTAATAATGCAGCTTCACCTGACTTATGATTGATACAGAAAAATTTCTGATGTATCTATGAACAATCAGTTTTTAGAAAAATTTCTGTAATTCTGATTCATTCAAGATGAGACTGCATTAACATTCGAAATTTCATGTGAAGACATATACAGAAGTATATCATGGTCATATACGTATATGCTTCACATGACAAGTAAGGAATGTTGGATCGTGAAAACCGATAGGGGGGGTGAATCTCGGTAATCGTTCTTTTTCGGAAAACTAAGAGTAAGTGCACAGCGGAAATAACGATAAGAGACATAGCACAAAGACACAGTGGTTTTTACTTGGTTCGGAGCCTGTGTCGACTCCTACTCCAAGGCCCACGGTCGTTGACCGTTTACTTTGGGCAATTCTATATTCGCGCAAATAGGTTACACAATTTTAATTACAAAATGAGTGCAATAAAATATAATAAATTAAGTACGCTCTTCTTTACCGACGTCCGGAGTAGGTCGACTCTTTCGGTGCAGCGGGACGTCGTCGGCTCTAGGTGAAGCGTTTCTGGAGCAAGGCATGAGCGTAGAAGAGCTTTGATGCGTTGAGAGAATTGTTGTTCGAAGCCTGGGGTCGAGGGCCCTTTATATAGGGCCTGGGGGCGCCCGGGACGTCGGGGGCGCCCCCCACGTAGCCTCTGATCCGCAGGGCTCTCGGTCGCGTCTGATCCTCTGGATCCGCTTTGACCGGGGCGCCCGGAGCGGTCGGGGCGCCCGGGTTGACCGGGTTGACCGGGTCAACTCTTATCTTCTGGCTTCGAAGGGTTTCGGTTCGAGGTGTGCGCATGGGGGCGCTCGCAGCGCAGGGGGCGCCCGGGAGCAGCGGGGGCGCCCGGGAGCAGCGGGGGCACCCGGAAGCACGGGGGCGCCCGGCCCAGCATGTATTCGAACCCCCTTTTGCTTTACCTGTTTTGTATGGCCCTTGGGGGCGCCCGGGACACTCCGGGCGCCCTACTCAGCCTTGCCTCTCTCCTTTGAGGCTTTCTGAGCTGCAGACACACATTCCTTCGGTCCTGCATCCAGGGTTAGTCCAAAACACAATAAAACATAGTGTTAGATTATACAGCCTTAGCTGTCTTGGTTCTGACTTTGGGCCTCCCAAATGGAGCCCTAGGTCGAACCGACGCCTACTGTTCCCTCGACGGGGAGCGCGTCCTCACCTACTCCTCTCGGGAGAAATTACCTGATGCCAACCCTTCCTCTGGTTGGACTTTTGCCTGACGGTCCTTTGTCAGGTCTTGTAAACTGGCAGCCCTTCGCCAGTTGCCTAGCAGTCCTTCGCTAGGGCTTCTGTCCTAGGCAGTCCTTCGCCTGGAGCCTAGCAGTCCTTCGCTAGGGCTTGATACTGGCAGTCCTTCGCCAGTTGCCTAGCAATCCTTCGCTAGGGCTTGGTTTCCTGCACACTCAAGTAACAACATTAGATCACAAATAATACTTAACTTTGAATCCTTTGCCAATATCAAAACAAGGTTCGATATGGTGCTTCCTGCACCAACAATCTCCCCCTTTTTGATTTATGGCAACACAATTCAAAGTTAAGTAAAAACTTATAACAGTTAATAAAAGAAGGTAAAAACACAATGAAGTATAGAAAAAAAACACAATGAAGTATATCAAAAAAAAAAAATTTATCTTCAAAATTTTTTTTTTCATACTCCCCCTAAAACCCTGAATACTTGCAAAATCCTTAACTTTGACCTTTCCTCCCCCTTTGACATATATCAAAAACAAACATGGGTGTTCAAGGTATCTAATAGGGATTTTTGAGTTTTCCTAAGTGCTTCATGTCTTTAACAAAGTGTTTTTCAAAAAATGGAGTAAAAGCATTTTCACTAACAAAACTTGTTTCAAATTTTAGGCAAATTTTTTCAAAATTTAGGCAAAATTTTGAAGCTAGATTTCCCTTAAACAAAGTTTAAAATTTTGAGAATTGGGAATAAATTTGTTTACTAAGGAAAATTTTACTTAGGAGAAAAATATGTACTCAAAAAATTTGAAAACACTTAGAAATACTTCGAAATTTTTGAAGCACTTGTTAAAAAAAAATTCCTTTCTCTCATTCCTTTTTCTCCCTCTTAATGTGAAATTCTTCTCCTTATGTTTTAGACCATTCTAAGAAAAACTTTCTTTGAAAAGGGGAAAAAAATTTAAGAAAGAAATTTTTAATTTCACTTTTTCTACTCTCCCCCTTGGTCTTATATAAAAAAAAATTTGTAAAATATATTTTGAAAGAAATTTAAATTTGTGTATCAGAGCTTGTGAAAAAAATTGAGCGAAGTAATGTCAAGCTTGTGAAAAAAATTGAGCGAAGTAATGTCAAGTGTTATGATAATTTTAAAAAAATTTAGAAAGACTGAAAAATTTATGTTCAAAATCATAATTGGAGTCAAGTGTATATGATAAACAATAAGTGTACTTGATCTGAATATTTTGAAAAATGCACAAGAATGCAAGTACTTTATTGAGCTTTTGAAAGGCATAAGTATTTTGACAGATATTATGAATTTGAAAAACATAAGTACTTTTAAAATATTAAAGAAAATTACTAAAATTACTTGACTTATCTTTTTGAAAGTACTTACACATAATCTTTTACTTGCTTTGGTTTCTTTTCCAGTCTGACACAATCCTACGAAACCTTGTTAACTACAAGAAAATTTCCTTAAGTGTCCTGGAAATTTTCCAACTCATGTAAATATTATTTCTAAAAGAATTTTGATAAGCCAAAATGATAGTATTTTGAAAATATATGCAAGTACATTTTGAAAAATGTATCAACTTTGGAGGCACAATATTTTACTAGACTTGGTTTATTTTTCAGTCTAACACAATCCTAGGAAGCCTTGTTAACTACAAGGACCTTTCCTTAAGTGTCCTGGAAAATTTTCCAAAGTCAAGTAAAAATTAATTTCAAAAGTATTTCAAAAATAATTTTATAAGCCACAAAAACATTTAAAATAATATTATTTTGTAAGACAAATGTTTTCGACACAATTTTGAAAATATAGTGTATGAAAACATATTATTTAGAAATGTTTAATAACTCTTTTAATTTGACCTCCCCCTAAACTTAATACAGTCCTTGGAAGCTTGTTGACCACAAGTATTCTTCCTCTGAGTTCTTAGGGTTTGGTTCATGTCAAAAGAATTATTTAACAATTTCAAAGATAATTGCCAAAGAAAATACTTGTTAGAAATAATTTCAGTTTAGACTCCCCCTAAATTTGACACATTCTCGGAGTCCTTATAGATCATTAAGTAGACCTTCCTTTGTGTTTTAGGGTTTACTAAAATCAAAAGAATAGTTTTGAATACTTGCATGGTAATATAATTTTAGAAAATTCAATTTGAGCAGAAACCCTATTAAAAAAAACATTTTGAAATAATAATGGTAAAGCACAATTTTCAAAAGATACAGTGATTATTTGAAAACATAGTATTTTGTTTTAATGATTTGAAAAAGTGAATATAGAGAACTGAAAAGGAGAAATGATTTCAAAAAAAAAGGTGGTTTTTTTAAGTCCAAAAAAAAAATATAAATATCTAAGCCCAGATTGCAAAAAAAATATCCTAAGTAATCCCCAAGGTGACTTTTTGTCATACTTATTTTTCAAGAATAAGTTGTTTGTTTGAAAGAAATATTTGTATAATGGTAAAGGAAAGAAATAAATGTTAAGAAATATATTTCAGGATAGTGAATAAAAACTTGATTTTAATTACGATGATTTGAAACATTAACTCTTAGTTAAAAAGTTAACATTGATTTAATTGAATTCATTTGAAGTTGATTTAATTGAGTTATTTTGAATTTGATTGAATTGATTTAATTAATTTAATTGATTTCATTTAGATTTAATTGAATTTAATTGACTTAATTAAGATTTAATTGAATTTAATTGACTTGATTTTGATTTAATTGAATTTGATTTTGATTTAATTGAATTTAATTGATGTAATTAAGATTTAATTAATATTTAATTAATATAATTGATGTAATTAAGATTTAATTGATTTAATTAAGATTTAATTAATTTAATTGATGTAATTAAGATTCAATTAATTTAATTGATTTAATTAAGATTTAATTAATTTAATTGATTTAATTAAGATTCAATTCAACTTTTAGATCCTAAGCATCTCACCCATTTCTAAGTGACAAAACAGGATATCCTTAACTGTTTTGTAAGATGCATTAAATTTTATCTTTTAATTAAAATTAAAAGCTATGATTTGATTGAAGCTTGTGTTAGATTCAAGTTTAACAAACGACAATTTGAAAGTAAGTTTCGATAATTGGCTTCCAGGTCTTGGCGAGGCACAGAGGCCTTCTTTGGCCGTAGCCTTATTGGATCAACAACCCTTTCCTAGACAAAGCCTTTTAAAGAAATTTTATTTTCAAATTGCTTTCTGAGAAACTTTGGTCTAACTAGCTTAGGATTCGGAGAGGTAGCTTCGGCTAGTTCCACCGGAATAAAAAGACCAAATAGGGTACTCCTTACCCTACTTGACTCCTTAGTCAGGTTTCCCTAACGTACTATCATCAAACCTTGTCCTAATACTAGGTTTTTCAAGTTTCAATTAATCAGGTCCTTAACCATTTCTAGTTCTAAGAAATAAAATAAAATAAAAGGCAACACTCAATTAAAGCAAAAAAAAATTGATCTAAGTTATATCATAATAGAAATAAAACTCTAGATTTTCAAAAATAGCATGGTTGTGAATTAAGTTTTCTAACGTATTAATCTTAACTAATTTATATGAATTAATTACGTTCTTTGAAATAAATATTAGATTTTCAAATATTAAAAACTTACCTTTTGATTCCCGTTTGGGAATCTCCCCCTTGATACTTGCCGTCTTTCCTTTTTGTGTCTTTAGTATCTTGTAGTGATCACGAGCTGATCGGACCGGTTTGGTCTGATCTCTTTCTTTGTCGTCAAATTCTGAGTTTGTGTTGGACTCGGGTACAGGTTGAATCTTCTTCTTTGGTGGTTCTCTTGGAGCTTTCCCTGCACTAGAAATTATACCTTCCTCGACCATTATAGTATTTGTTTGATTATCTAATTGTAATTCAAAAAAGGATTCGAGATTGGTTACCATTTTTGTCTTAGTCAATTCGTCTTCTGACTCTGGCTCGAGTTCGCAGTCAGGTGCTAACTCTTCTAATATCTCAATTTCGGAGCTCTCTTCGTGTAGATTGGTTAGTTTCTCCCAAATTTCTCTGGCACATCTGAATGGACCTACTAGTTCGAGTTGCTCCTTGGTTAGGCCACATTGTAGGATTGCTGTTGCCCTTGCATCGGTCTCGATTTGGTTGAAGGTTTGTTCATCCAGTTTGTCCCATTCGATGGATAACTCATCTTCTACGGGAAGAGAGAATCCCGTTTGGATGATCCGCCATAAGTCCATGTGGGTCTTCAGAAGGGACTCCATTTGTCTTCTCCAAAAGCTGAAGTTCTCGCCGGAGAATTACGGTGGACGAGCACTGTTCCACTCTTGGTTGGCCATTTAAAATAACCTCTTGCACACAAAAAGAAACAACAAAGGTGTACCAAGACTTGGTCTTGGATTAGTAGTGCGGGAGAAGGAAGAAATAGCCAAAAAAAAATATTGCACGAATTTCGAGGCGAAATAATAATAAAATAATAATAATAAGTTATGACAAATTTTTGAAAAATATTGATTTTGTCAATTCTAATTAATAATGAAAAAGTAAGAATTTAACGTTTAAAAAAATTTGCTCGAATTAAAATAGCACGAATTTCGAGAAAAATATTAAAATAATAATAAAAAATTTTATGACAAATTTTCAAAAATTGTTCGTTTTATCAAATCAGACTTATGGTGAAAATATGACAAATTTAAATATACCTACAGATATTATTTATTTAAAATAAAGATCGAGTGGTGTTGCACCAATCTCGATTAACAAGAAAGTAAAGAAATTAAAAATTATTTTAAAAAAAATCCGAAAATACTCTCAAATTGGTGGTTGCACCAAGTTTGAGCTTCCCCGCTCTTATACCACTTGTTGGATCGTGAAAACCGATAGAGGGGGGGTGAATATCGGTAATCGTTCTTTTTCGGAAAACTAAGAGTAAGTGCACAGCGGAAATAACGATAAGAGACACAGCACAAAGACACATTGGTTTTTACTTGGTTCGGAGCCTGTGTCGACTCCTACTCCAAGGCACACGGTCGTTGACCGTTTACTTTGGGCAATTCTATATTCGCGCAAATAGGTTACACAATTTTAATTACAAAATGAGTGCAATAAAATATAATAAATTAAGTACGCTCTTCTTTACCGACGTCCGGAGTAGGTCGACTCTTTCGGGGCAGCGGGACGTCGTCGGCTCGAGGTGAAGTGTTTCTGGAGCAAAGCACGAGCGTAGAAGAGCTTTGATGCGTTGAGAGAATTGTTGTTCGAAGCCTGGGGTCGAGGGCCCTTTATATAGGGCCTGGGGGCGCCCCCCACGTGGCCTCCGATCCGCAGGGCTCTCGGTCGCGTCTGATCCTCTGGATCCGCTTTGACCGGGGCGCCCGGAGCGGTCGGGGCGCCCGGGTTGACCGGGTCAACTCTTATCTTCTGGCTTCGAAGGGTTTCAGTTCGAGGTGTGCGCATGGGGGTGCCCGCAGCGCAGGGGACGCCCGGGAGCAGCGGGGGCGCCCGGAAGCACGGGGGCGCCCGACCCAGCATGTATTCGAACCCCCTTTTGCTTTACCTGTTTTGTATGGCCCTTGGTGGCGCCCGGGACACTCCGGGCGCCCTACTCAGCCTTGCCTCTCTCCTTTGAGGCTTTCTGAGCTGCAGACACACATTCCTTCGGTCCTGCATCCAGGGTTAGTCCAAAACACAATAAAACATAGTGTTAGATTATACAGCCTTAGCTGTCTTGGTTCTGACTTTGGGCCTGTCAAATGGAGCCCTAGGTCGAACCGACGCCTACTGTTCCCTCGACGGGGAGCGCGTCCTCACCTACTCCTCTCGGGAGAAATTATCTGATGCCAACCGTTCCTCTGGTTGGACTTTTGCCTGACGGTCCTTTGTCAGGTCTTGTAAACTGGCAGCCCTTCGCCAGTTGCCTAGCAGTCCTTCGCTAAGGCTTCTGTCCTAGGCAGTCCTTCGCCTGGAGCCTAGCAGTCCTTCGCTAGGGCTTGATACTGGTAGTCCTTCGCCAGTTGCCTATCAATCCTTCGCTAGGGCTTGGTTTCCTGCACACTCAAGTAACAACATTAGATCACAAATAATACTTAACTTTGAATCCTTTGCCAATATCAAAACAAGGTTCGATATGGTGCTTCCTGCACCAACAAGGAATGCATCTGTATGACACATAGTCCTGATTGGTCTCCGTGACCGATCAGGTCTGTTGATTACGTGATACAGAAGGATATTTGATTAGTCTGGGAAGCGATCAGATTTCAGAAAAAATTTCGGAAACTCTGATACGTTCCTGATCAGACTGCATTAACAATTTGCATTCCGTAACAGTGAAGTAGACTCTATTAATATTCGATATTTCAGAAAAATTTCTGAAACACGACATTAAGAACAAGAGTCATGACTCAAACAAACCCTTTCTTATGAATTTGAACATTCCAACATAGGTTTGTATCAAATCACTATTAAGTACCAGGTTTGTATCACGTGAACAATTTTGTGCTTCCTTAGTACCAGGTTTGTACCAATGGATGATCAAATATGTTTCATTTGTAAACGGATTGTATCAGATTTGTGTGTGGTAGTATGGCTAGGTAATCTGATACAACTCGATGCAAAGTGATTGGTCTGGAAAGTTTTTGGATCAAATTGGAACGATCTGGGAGTTCCTTGATCAGAGTTGATCTGATCGGTCATAGGACCGATCAGGGTGATCCCTGATCGGTCGCCAGACTGATCAGGGTGAGTCCTGATCAGACGACAGTTCAGAAACTCTGAAACACTTCTAAACCCTAATTGAATTAGTTTTAACTCCATTGATCCTAAAGGGTTTCTCTTAACTAAAATCCATTTCCCAAAATGATCAACATGATTTGTGTCAAAGCATGATCAGTAATTTCTAAGAATGAAATTGAGTATCAAAACATGTTTGTATCAAAGCATGATCAGGTTCCCAAAATCTAAGTTGGATACTTCAAAACAGATTTGTATCAAGTCAATGGATGATCAAGTTTGTTCAAAACATACTTGTATCAAATTATTATCTAACTATGACCAGATTTCCAAAACATGCATGCATACAATCATTTAACCAGAAAATTCATAAACATGGACAGCTTACAAAATCATAAGCATGGATAGCACACAATCCCTAGATGCATATTGCTATTTGGCAAGGATGAGCTAGTTACTTTTCTCTTTGTTTTGGAAACAAAACTGATCATAGTAAAAGTTTAACACAAACGTAAACTACACTTATGCATGATTAATTATGTTCCAAGTGTATTCATAACATGCTTGCTTCAATCAATTTTGGTAACTCATAGATCTAGATTTGTCCCAAGTCTAGAATCCTAATTCTCCATTCTATTGATAGTTCATAGATTGGATTGGAGAATTCATAGTCCCACATTTCTATCAAGTTCATGATTGAAATCAAATTTGCATGCCATAGATTAATGATAACAGCACATAGAGTAAATCATGACATACTTGATCATGTTCACCTCCAACACATTAAGGAAGAACTTAAGCCTAAGATATATCATCATAAGCAATCCATGGTAAAAGCAAGTTATATGTCGATCTAAACCATTCATGCACTATACATAATTTTTCCAACACTTGTAGATTTATTTTGAAACATGGAGATACTATTGTTCATTGCATGAAAAGTTTCCTTATTGCCCAAATGAGATTTCATAACTCACTAGCCAAGAGATCATATTGTTATAAGGGCTAAGACAATGAAGATCAAAGCACTTAATTTGAACATTCCATAACCAATCATGTGAATGACAATTTTTTTTTTTGTTGGTCATGGGTTTGGAGCACCAAATATCAACCTCCCATGTTGATAGATGCTCCCCCTCAAATAATCCTTATACAATTCTAAAGATAGCGGTTTTAGGTGTAGGATCAATGCACGTGAGAGGGGGGGTGAATCACGTGACTTTTTAAAAAATTAGAGCGCTTTAAAAAGCGTGCACAGCGGAAAAAATAAAACACGAACGAAAAACCAATACAAACGACACAGGTAGTTTTACTTCGTTCGGAGCCTTCGGCGACTCCTACTCGAAGGCCCAGGTCCCTCGGACCTTTCCGTTGGGCAATCCACTAAAACTCTCTACCGGTAAACCCCGATAGAGTAGGCGAGTACAAAAGAATTGAAAGTGTGACAACCCCACACTTTCAAGTAATTAAATGCAAGAAATAAAAATTGCGTTACCCAACAACTTAGAAGATCTCCTAGATGGGCTCAGATGTTGGGGTTGAAGTTCCTGCAGCGATCAAACGTGAACACGTCGTAGCTTGGACCGCAGCAGGAGAGTTTGGAAGAGAGAGCACTTGAAAAGCTTTTTTTTCAGAAAAATATTTCGATCTATCTTCAAGCTCTACAGCAAGGCTTTTTATAGAGGGGCTCTCGAGCTTTTTGGGTCTCATCCAGATCCTATTCACGTGTGCTCCTTATCCAATATTTGAAGCGGCACAATCCAATCTCCTGCGTCGACTGGAATTTTATCCTCACGTGGCTTAGCAATTAAAAATTAATTCAAAGGATACTTTGTTTCTATCCTCATGCTTCACCGAAAAATATGAATTAATAAACAATTAAATAAGATGTAACAAAATGGATAGGAATTAATTTAACAAGAATTGAACAAGTTTTAGCAAATTAAAAATTAATTCAAAGGAGATTTGTTTCTATCCTCATGCTTCACTGAACAAAGCATGAATTAATAAACAATTAAATAAGATGTAACAAAATGGATAGGAATTAATTTAACAAGAAGTGAACAAGTTTTAGCAAATTAAAAATTAATTCAAAGGAGATTTGTTTCTATCCTCATGCTTCACCGAACAAAGCATGAATTAATAAACAATTAAATAAGATGTAACTAAGTAATTAAACAAAATGGATAGGACTTAATTTACACAAGAAGTGTTTTGTAGCTTAGTCCATATATCAAACAAACCCTGTAAGATAATGTTATCAAATATATTGAAGTAAAATATATTCATAGTTAATTAGACCCCGTCTCCTAGACCAGGATCTAACCAGGCCTCAACTTAGATCACCCAAATGGGTACGTCTAAATTGGACCGCGCCTAAAGTCCCATAAATGGACTCGTCCTCACTTGTTCGCTCCTCCAGTGACTTACCTCACTTACCCTTTGTGCAGCTTTACTTGACTTCTTGACCCACCAGGACTTCCTGCCAAGGCTCAACCACCCTGGTCTTCCTGCCAAGTCTCAACCAACTTGGTCTTCAGCCAGTTGTCAGGTCCCGCGGACCCAACTGGACTTCCCGCCAGGACTCAACCATCCTGGACTTCAGCCTGGTGTCTGGTCCTAAGTCTTTCAACCCTGCACACTTAGTAAAGAGGTTAAAAACCAACAACCCTAACTTTAACCACTTTGTCATACATCAAAACCCGAGTTTGACCGTTAGTGCAAACTGCACCAACATTAGGTACCCAAATTTTGGGACCTAAAGAACCTTCAATCAAAGACTTTGGCACCCATGCCTTAGTCTTTTTCTTTCTAACCTTTTGAACCCTAGAGTTATTTTGTGATTTAAAATGGGTTCTAGACATCAATGACATGAAACTTGATTCTTTAGGTTGGTAACCTAAGCCAACCTTATTGTAAACCACTTTTTGTGAATTTAGTATCATGTCTAGAGTTTTAGAGCTAGTTGAAAATTTCTCAAGAATATTCTTGAGGTTTTCAACTTTGCTCTTTAACTCCTTATTTTCATCCTCAAGGAATTTGTCATGCAAATCATTAATGTCCTCAACCTTAGAGGGTTTCAATTCTTTTACCTCCAACCTTAATGCTTTGACTTTGGCCTTAGATTTCTTAAGCATTTTGGTTAAACATGCGATAGCTCTATAGCATTTGTCTACCTCGGGAGAGATTACCTCTTCATCATCCGAAGATGATGAAGGCGCGGTTGAGGAGCTTGATTCGCTATCACTTCCTTCATTTGAGTCTTCTAAGGCCACTAGAGCCACATGACAGTGAGTCCTCT
The DNA here is from genome assembly GCA_024364735.1 of Boesenbergia rotunda. NCBI lineage: Eukaryota > Viridiplantae > Streptophyta > Magnoliopsida > Zingiberales > Zingiberaceae > Boesenbergia > Boesenbergia rotunda. The sequence continues at coordinate 235,590 of JAGFNQ010003163.1, read as the reverse complement.
CCTCCATTTTCTTCTTTTTATCACTTGCCACTAAAGCCAACCCTTTCTCCTTTGGGCTTGTGTTAGAGATCTCATGTAATTCCATTTCACAAAATAGATCTTCTAACTTAACAATTGAAAAATCCTTGGAAACCTTGTAGGCATCCACCATGGATGACCACAAAGTATTCCTAGGGAAGGCTTTGAGTACATACCTAACTAGGTCTTATTTTCCACCTTTTCATCGATGGAGTGCATGCCGTTGATGATTTCTTTGAACCGACAATGAAGCATACTTACAGTTTCGTTTTCTCCCATTGTCAAGTTCTGGAGTTGGCTGAGAAGGAGGTCCTTCTTGGCAGTCCGGGTGTCTTGAGTTCCTTCATGGAGCTCAATGAGTTTGCTCCATAAGTCTTTGGCACTTGTGAAAGGACTCACCTTGATCAACTCCTCCTTGGTCATCCCGCATTGCAGGGTGACCACAGCTCTTGCATCAGCCTCACTTTTCCGAACTTGCTCTGCCGACCACTTTGAAAAATCCAACTCTTTTCCTTCAGCATCTTTAGGAGTGGAAAACTCCTCCTTGACAGCAAACCATACGCTGATGTTGGTTTTGAGATAAAACTCCATCCTCGACCTCCAATATGAAAAATCAGTGTCGTTGAGGAATGGAGGTCGGTTTGTGCTGTAGCCTTCTCCTCCCATGGCCATCTTGTTGACTCTCGGTTGTTAAGCCGTAAACAGAGCCCCAAGCTCTGATACCACTTGTTGGAAACGAGATGGCTATAGAGGGGAGGGGTGAATATAGCCAGACACTCTAATCGCCCTCTCTTTTTAACTTTCTTCCTGTGATCAAATTAGTAGCAGCGGAAACAAAATGCAACAGGAAGAATAAACCAGAGAAAGGAATCAAACCAACGCTAACACAGTGATATACAAGGTTCGGGGATAACTTGCCCCTACTCCTTGGCGTGCCCGTGAGGTGGGCAATCCCTTGATCGTCGGCAGATCAAGCCCCGGTGAACTCCGGATAGTAGCAGCCTCCTTCTCGGTGGAGAAACCTCTCCACAAGTGATCTCAAGAAGATACAAGTTAAGCACAGAGACACTCGAGAAGACAAGCTCTCAAAGATGTAACAAGATCGCTCAAGCACAAAGCAACAGAGAGCACGAACACAGCCCAGCCAAACTTCCTAAGTTTTTGTCTTGTTCTCCTCCGCTCCTCTGCTTCCAGCTTCGTCACTTAAGCTCAGCTCACCATCACAAGCTTCATCAGCATCACTGAGCCAGCCTGAACCCACTGACCTCCCTGAGCACTCAGTCTACTGAAGACCTCCTCTCCAGCTGAGCCTCCGTCAGTCGCCAGCTGCGTCAGTTGCCCGTTGAAACTTGAGAACGAGAAACAACCAAACATGCTCAACGGAAAGCCTCCCATTGACCCTCCTTGAGTGTTTGAATCACCTGCTATCACCTGCACACTCCAACAGAGGCTTAGCAATGCATATCAAAACATATCAGCAGTGTATCAGAGAATCAGCAGTGAAAACAGACGCGATCAGAGCTTCTGACAGTGTATTTAAATTAAAGTTCTGCGCCTGATCGGTCACCAGACCGATCAGGGAGGAGCCTGATCGGTCACCAGACCGATCCAGCAGTCTTCTGCATATCAGGCTCCAGCCTGATCGGTCACCAGACCAATCAGGCTGAAACTTTAATCAAATCCTAGCTGCGCCTGATCGGTCACCAGACCAATCAGGCTTGAGTGAACAGTGATTCTTTAATCAAATCCTAAGTCTCTGATCGGTCACCGGACCGTTCTGGACCTGATTAGCAAGGGAACTCAACTCACTGTTCGCTCCCTGATCGGTCACCAGACCGATCAGGAACTGTGCAGTGAGTGAAACACACACTCCCTGATCGGTCACCAGACCGATCAGACATCGCTGGATCGGTCACCAGACCGATCCACGAAAGAGCAACGTGCCAACTCCCTGATCGGTCACCAGACCGATCCAGGGACGTAGACCTAGCCTTCCAAGCTAGGATTTCATTCACCTTAGCCCTCCAAGCTAAGGATTTTTCAATCTAACTCTCCAAGTTGGGAATTTGCACCTAACCCTCCAAGTTAGGACTTTTCACCTAGCCCTCCAAGTTAGGACTTTTCACCCAACCCTTCCGAGTTAGAACTTCATCCAACTTAGCCCTCCAAGCTAGGATTTTTCACCTAACCCTCCAGTTGGGACTTTTCACCTAACCCTCCAAGTTAGGACTTTTCACCTAGCCCTCCAAGCTAGGACTTTTCACCCAACCTTCCGAATTAGAACTTTTCACCACCTGACTTCACTCACCAGGACCCGGCTTCACTCACCGGGATTTCCAACACCTGGCTTCACTCACCAGGACCCGGCTTCACTCACCGGGATTTCCAACACCTGGCTTCACTCACCAGGACCCGGCTTCACTCACCGGGTTTCCAACACCTGGCTTCACTCACCAGGACCCGGCTTCACTCACCAGGATTTCCAATCACCTGGCTTCACTCACCAGGACCCGGCTTCACTCACCGGGATTTCCAATCACCTGGCTTCACTCACCAGGACCCGGCTTCACTCACCGGGATTTCCACCACCTGGCTTCACTCACCAGGACCCGGCTTCACTCACCGGGATTTCATGCCCAGTCCCCGACCAGGACTTTAACCCAAATTCGCTCAACCAAACTTAAATTATTGTCAAACACCAAAACAACAACCGGGCCAGACTGCATCAACAAACACTTCCTCAGCATCATGCCCGAGCTAATTCGTCTCTGATCAGGCCCCTTTGGTACTTCGGCCGGGTCTACCGGCATCGGGCCTCCTCGGCGGCATGAGATGTTGGGATTTTCCTACTTTTCCTGACCGGGCATCCTCGGTGCCACGACCAAGTCTACTTATCTCGGGCATCCGCTGCACCATGAGAAGGTAGGATATTATGCTCCACTTGGTCGGGCATCCTCGACACCACGACCAGACATACTTATCTCGGGCATCCGCAGCATCACGAGATGGTAGGAGTGTATGCTCCTCCTGGTCGGGCATCTGCAGCACCACTACCAGGCCTACACACCTCGGGCATCCGCAACACCATGAGATGGTAGGAGTGTATGCTCCTCCTGGTCGGGCATCCGCAGCACCACGAGATGGTAGGAGTGTATGCTCCTCCTAGTCGGGCATCCGCAGTGCCACGACCAGGCCTACACATCTCGGGCATCTGCAGCACCACGAAATGGTAGGAGTGTATGCTCCTCCTGGTCGGGCATCCGCAACACCATAACTAGGCCTATATATCTTGGGAATCCGCAGCACCACGAGATTGTATGATCTTTAAGCAATTGCGTTCGATCTTGGTGAGATAATTCGCTTGCTTCTTTCATTATTGAAACTGCAAGATAGTACAAACACGCATACAAATACATATGCTATCTCACAAGTCTCACCGAGTACGATATGGATGGAGGTAATTGGCATGCTATGGCCTCTCCAGCTTCTTGCCCTTGTCCTCTTGTAGATAATAGCTACCACCGGTGAGCTTCTTGACGATCGTGTAAAGTCCGTTCCACTGTGGCTTGAGCTTTCCAGGGTCGCCGACCGGCTTGATTCTCTTCCAAACATTGTCTTCGATTTGAAAAGCTCGGGTGATCACTCGGCGATTATACGCTTGCTGCATACGTTGCCGATACGCGATCGGTCGGGTAGCTGCCTTGTCCCATACCTCTGCCACCAGGTCCAAGTCAATCAGTCGTTCTTGATCATTGTCTTCCTTGTTGTAGTGTTGCCGCCGGATGGACTCCTCGCCGACTTCCACCAGAATTACCGCCTCCGCTCCATATACGAGATTGAAAGAACTTTGGTCTGTTCCCTCTCTTGGAGTGGTGCGGTATGACCAAAAAATTCTTGGGAACTCTTCTACCCAGCTGCATCCGACGTGGTCCAGCTTTATCATGAGCCCTCTAATGATCTCCTGATTACGACTTCTACTTGGCCATTGCCTTGAGGATATGCAACTGAAGTGAAGACTTGGTGAATACCCAGTCATTCACACCATTCTTTGAGTTTGCGTCTTTCAAACTGTCTGCCATTGTTCGACACCAATTTGTAAGGAATGTCATACCTGTTGGTGCAAGCAGCACCTAAGTCGAACCTGGGTTTTGATATTGGCAAAGGGTTCAAAAGTTAAGATATTATTGTGATCTAATGTGCTCACTGAGTGTGTAGAACGAAATCCTGGCGAAGGGCTGCTGGGCACCTGGCGAAGGACTGCTAGGCATCGAACCCCTATGACCTGGCGAAGGACTGTTGGGCACCTGGCGAAGGGCAGCTAGGAGTCTAAGACCTGGCGAAGGACTGCTAGGCACCTGGCGAAGGACAGCTTGGTACCGAAGACCTAGCTAAGGGCTGCTAGGCACCTGGTGAAGGACTGCTGGGCAAAAGTCCAACCGGAGCAGCCGGTTGGCAAAAGGTATAAACTCTCCTGAGAGGAGTAAGTGAGGACGCGTTCCCCGTCGAGGGAACAGTAGGCGTCGGTTCGACCTAGGGTTCCATTTGGGGGACCCGAAGTCAGAACCAAGACAGCTACGGCTGTAAAAAATTATCTAACACTCTTACCTTGTTGTTTTGGAACTAACCCAGGATACAGGACCGAAAGAACGAGTTTCTACAGCTCAGAACGCCCCAAAGGAGAGGGGCAGCAGCTGGGCAGGGCGCCTTGGAGGTCCCGGGCGCCCCCAAGGTCAAAGCAAACAACCAAGCAAAGAGGCGCTTCGAAACTGCACTAGGCAGGGCACCCTCAAGCTCCCAGGCGCCCTGGTGGTCTCGGGAGCCCTGGATGCCTCGGGCGCACCAGGTCCAAGACAAAACAAGTGATTGAAGCGGAAGCCAGTAGACCAAGTCAACCGGGGCGCCCCCAGTGCCCCGGGCGCCCCGGTCAGCTCCGAGCCCAATTCTGAAGGGATAAGCGCTGACCAAGCTTCGGATGAGAGTTCTCGGATCCGAAGGCACGTGTCAGGCACCCCCAGGAGTGCTATAAAAGGGGCTCGACCCCCAAGGCTTCAGAATTAACTTTTCTAACGCCTCTACGCTCTTCGACTCAAGCGCTTTGCTCCGGAAACCTCCAATCTCGAGATTCAAGCGCCGCCGCCGACCCTCCGCACCGAAGTACGATCCACACCTGGCGTCAGTAACGAAGAGTATAACTGTTCTTTTTATTGCACCATTACTGTACAAATCTTTGTAAAAACTTGCACGATTATAGAATTGCCCGCAGTAAACGGTCAAGGACCGTGGCCTTGGAGTAGGAGCCGACCGCGACTCCGAACCAAGTAAAAATCCTTGTGTTCGTGTCTGTTTTGTTTTAATTTTCCGCTATGCATTCTCTTTTTTAATCCGAAACGTTTTCACGATATTCACCCCCCCCTATCGTGTTTTCTCGATCCAACAAGTGGTATCAGAGCGGGGAATCTCAAATTTGGTGCAACCACCAATTTGAGAGTTTTTGGGATTTTTTTTAATTTTTAAATTTTTTTTCGATTGAACTTTTTTTCGATAATCGAGGTTGGTGCAACACCACTCGATAATTTCTTTTAATATCTTGCTCCCGCACTGCTAATCCAAGACCTAGTCTTGGGATAGTTTCTTTTGTTATTATTTCAGTAATTACTAAATGGTCATGCAAGAAGGATTTAGTACAGTCAGACCACCACTTTTCAGTGGGGAGGATTTCTCCTACTGGAAAAGTCGGATGGAAGTCCACCTGAAAACTCAGGTGGACATATGGATAATAATCCAGTCTGGTCTGGAAATCCCTAAAAATGCTGACGGAGCGCCACAATCCTACACCGAATGGGATACCGCCCTAAAAAGGAAAATCGAAGCTGATGCCAAAGCAACCCAGACACTCCAATGCGGCCTAACTAAAGAAGAGCTGAACCGGGTAGGGCCATTCAACAGTGCAAAGGAACTCTGGAGTAAGCTAATTGAACTGCATGAAGGGACCTCCGACACCCGAATCAGCAAGAGGGACCTACTACTAAACAAGTTGTACACAATCAAGATGAACGACAGCGAATCTGCAGCCCAGCTTCACACCAGAAATCAGGAGCTGATGAACGGTCTACACACAATTGGTCACAAGGTAGAAAACCGTGACCTGATCAGGTATACCCTTAATGCTTTCCCAAGAAATACTTTGTGGGCATCTATGGTAGATGCGTACAAAGTTTCTAGGGATTTGTCTAAAATTAAGTTAGATGAGTTATTTTCCGAGCTTGAATTACATGAGCAGACTAACTGCACCCTGGCCGAGAAAGGCATTGCTTTTATTGCAGGTAAAACTAGAAAGATAACCAAAAAGAAGCCTCAATCTGCACCCGAGTCTGACTCAGACTCAGACTTAGAAGACAACAAAGGAGATCGAGCCAAGCTGGTCCGGCTTGCCCGAAACTACTACAAGGAGTTGAAGAATCAGTCCAACAGAAGAAAAGTCAGCCGAAAGAAGGAAGAATCAGCTGAACCTTCAAATGAAAAGACCAAACCAAATGTGACCTGCTACGAGTGCAAAAAGAAGGGTCACTACAAGACGGAATGCCCCAATCTGAAGGAAGCCAAGAAGACAAGAAGGAAGAAGGCTCTTCAAGCAACGTGGGACGAGTCTTCCTCCGAAGAAGAAGAAGAGGCCCCACAGTCGAACCTGCTCGCTCTGACTACTTCGGAGGAAATCGAGACTGAGTCAGAATCGGAATCGGACGACGAAAAGCTTACATTTTCAGAGGACGGCGAAATCATTGTAAGTAGATTTACAAGAATTCAATTAACTGAATTAATTGCTTACCTTTCTCGCGACTTGGCGAAAGCCAAAATCTGAGTTGAGTCTCTCCGCAGGAAGTAAAACTCCTGAAAGAGGAAGCTGACTCTAGATCCTTAACTGAGAAGGTTCAAGAAGGAACCTCTACTCAAGTTGAAAAACATGAGAAAGAGAACTCCTTCTTGAAAACTCAAGTCAAGGACCTTAGAGCAGCATTAGAACGATTCACTTCTAGTTCCAAGGGTCTTGACATGATCCTTGGAAAATAGAAGTCGACTCTAAATCGATCCGGGTTAGGCTATCGAACCAAGGCAAGACAAAGGTCATACTATGCTGTACTGAATCAGTCTAGACCTAAAATTCAGGCATGGGTACCCAAACTGTGCCTGAACAATCAAAATGGATCAAATCAGTATTGGATCCCCAAGGACAAGATTCATATCTTGCCAAACCATTATCGTGGCTTTAGTCCAGGGGGAGCCAAATTAAAAACAATTTTCATAGTTACATGAATTTCTTTTCTTGTTTTAATTTGCATGATTGCTTGTCTACTTATTTTTTGCAATTTATCATGCTTAGATTTATGACTGGTTAGATTTAGGACTGAACCAATTAATTGAAATTTGAACAACATAGTATTGGGTGACGGTGAGAAGATAGTACGTTAGGAAAGCCTCTTCTAATAAGGTCAAGTATACACTACTTGGTCTCTTTAGACTGGTGGAACTAGCCGAAGCTACCGATCCAAGACCCAAACTAGTTAGACCAGAATTTTTCAAAAAATAATTTTGAAAATGAAAGTTCATTAAAAGGCTTTGTCAAGGAAAGGGTTGATGATCCAATAAGGCTACGGCCAAAGAAGGCCTAGTGCCTCGCCAAGACCTGGAAGTCAATTTTTGAAATTCAAATTCAAATTATTCTTTGTCAAATTCGAATCTAACACAAATTTTCAAGTAATTTTAGATTCAAACACTTTTTTTGAAAATAAATTCAAAATCAATTATTTTCAAAATTAATTTAACTTTTTCAAAATAAATCATGATTTTTTAAAATAATTCTGTCTACTAAAACCTGTCTCACAAAAACCCATAAGACAAACGTGATTGATAACTCTAGATTGGGTGAGACAGACTAGGCTGTGAAAATCAATTTAGGCTATCCTTAATTCTAATTGGATCCAAATCAACAAAACTCTTTATGTGTAGGAACATAAAGATTTGGACCAATGGATGTTGGATAGCGGGTGCTCTAGACACATGACTGGGAATAAATTGAAATTCACCAAAATCAAGTTCAAGAACCTAGGCTCAGTAGCATTTGACAACAATGCTACACTCAAGATGATTGGGTCAGGTAACATTGAACTTAAATCTGACTTTGTTATTAAAAAGGTTCTTTTGGTTGAAGATTTTAAATTTAACCTGCTTAGCATAAGTCAATTATGTGATACTGGCTATGTAGTTACCTTTACCAACTCTAACTGCCTGATTAGAAACTTATAAGACTCAGAAATCATGCTTAAGGGCTCTAGGAAAAATAATGTTTACACTATAAACCTACCCCTAGTATCTAAATGCATGTTAACTCAGTTAGAAGAATCAAACTTCTGGCATAGGAGATTAGGACACACTAATCTAAGATTAATTTCAAAAATCACCTAACTTGGCCTAATTAAAGGTATACCTAAAATTAAGAACCATGAAAACTTAATATGTAAATCATGTAATCAAGGTAAACAAACCAGGTCTAATCACAAACTAATTCAATCTGATCTAACTCAAACCACACTTGAGCTCCTACACCTTGACCTACTTGATTCACATGGAGCCAAGTCACTAAGCGGAAACCAGTACTGCTTAGTAATTGTTGATGATTACTCTACGTTTACCTGGGTTAGGTTTTTAAAGACCAAAGATGAAACCCTAAACCTATTTAGTGATTTTTGTAAGTTAATTGAAAATCAAAACGATACCAAAATCAAAAGACTTAGGAGTGACCACGGGGGAGAGTTTGAAAATCAACGATTTGAGAAATTTTGTAAGGTAAATGGGTATATACATGAATTTTCGTGTCCTGAAACCCCCCAGTAAAATGGGATAATTGAACGGAAAAATAAAACCCTACAGGAAGCCGCTAGGGCTATGCTCAATGAATTTAACCTAGCTAACCAATTTTGGGCAGAAGCAATTAGTACAGCTTGCTACATACAAAATAGGGTCCTAATTAACAAACGACACAATAAAACACCCTATGAATTATACTACCATAGACTTCCAAACCTACATTACCTAAAAGTTTTTGGGTGCAAAGTCCATATCCTAAATATCAAGGACTATCTAGGTAAATTTCAGTCTAAGTCAACCCCAGGCATCCTCTTAGGATATTCAACAACAAGTAGAGCCTATAGGGTTTACAACAAACAAACTAAGAAAATTGAAGAAACAACAAATCTAATATTTGATGAAGAAATCAACTCAAAATCTGATAATCTAGATCTAAATTCATCAAATACTGATCAAGAAGATAATGAACAAACTGTTGAACATTTAATTGAACCTCTAAATGAACTAACTATTGAACCAACTATTGAGTTAATTGAACCAACCTAAGTAGTTGAACTAAATACTGAACCAAACCGACTGGCTGGACCTGAGGCTGAACCAAGTTCTAGAAAAACTAAGAAACCCAGACTCAGTCACCCAACTGATCAAATTGTGGGTGATCCAATCTTAGGAGTCAGAACTAGGTCCGCCTATAGGAATATTAGTCAGATAGTAATGATTTCAAAAATTGAGCCTAAGACTATAGAGGAAGCCTTACTTGATCCTGATTGGATCATAGCAAAGCAAGAAGAGTTAGCCCGGTTTGAGAGGAACCAAGTTTGAGAACTAGTACCTAAACCTGATGGCAAATACATTATTGATACTAAGTGGGTGTATAGGAATAAGCTAAATGATCAAGGAGAAATAGTGAGAAACAAAGTTTGCTTAGTAGCCAAAGGGTTCAGTCAAGTAGAAGGGTTAGATTATGACGAAACCTACGCCCCAGTAGCTAGACTTGAGTCCATTAGGATATTGTTAGCCTTTGCATCCCATAAAGGATTTAAACTCTACCAAATGGATGTAAAGTCAGCCTTTCTAAATGGATTTATTAAGGAAGAAGTCTATGTAGAACAACCTCCTGGTTTTGAGGACTTAGGAGGTGCTTGGTACGTGGTATTTGAGCTCTGCAAAGGGAAAGGGAATCAATCCGTCTGTTTGGTTCAATGGTATAATTACGGAACAGTGTTTTGATTACGCTATTCGATGTATTCATCCATTCCTCCCCATTTTGGGGGGAATGAAAACCCCCAAGCGCCGCGATGAATCCCAAGCTAACAGAAGACCTCAAGCAAACCTAGAAGAAGCTCCGAAACTTTTCTCCCCAGCTAGCAACTCCAAAGCGTTGCGATCCCAGATAACTCCACCCTGAACGCAGCTCTTGCTCTCTCCATAACCTTCGTCTTCTTCAATAAATCCGCGCCATCAAGATTTCTGCCCTAATCACAGATCGTCTCAAATGTTTTCTGCAAAAATAGAGTTTTAAAGGAGAAGATCGAAGAACGGCATCGCCACGAGAAAGCCGCTTCAACCACCGACGTCATTGGGCTATCGCTTCGACTTCACTTTGAGGTTTCCTTTCCCTTTCTTCTGCTTCAATAATTTCTGGACGGGGAAGAAATCGTTGATGATTTTGCACAGATTTTTTGTTGATTTCTACAGAAACGCAGATTTTGAGTTCTTTATTACTGTCCTAAAATTGTAGTTTCTGCAGAAATGCAGTTTTTGTGATTTCTGCAGTGCGTTTCTGTGATTTCTGCAGGTTTTGTTGATTTCTGCATAAACGCAGTTTTTGTGATTTCTGCAAGTTTTGTTATTTCTGCAGAAACGCAGTTTTTGTGGCTTTAGGTATTATGGTTTACCTTTCCCAATTGTATAATTTTTTGGGTCAGTGTAAATTAAAGTATGGATTTATTTTGATATTTGCATATAGGATGCTACTAGATTGTTATTATTTTTGTTTTTTTAAATGGTGACCAATTAGCTTACTCCTAGTGTGAATTAAATATTTTTATGTTATTTTTTAAAATTATGATGTAAAATAATAATAATATTTTATATTTTTAATTAAATAGAATATTATATGTAATGAATGAGATGAGATATTAATATTAATTAATATATAGGCAAACCAAACACGATCAATGATAATGGTAATGATTACACAGTCCTAACCAAACAACACTTCGTAATCAACCATACCCTTTCCCATTCCCCACCTCAATCAATCCCATTCTCATTCTCATTCCTCCGTTTGAACCAAGCGCACCCTTAGAAAGACCTGGCCATGTTTACAAGCTCACTAAAGCACTTTATGGACTAAAGCAAGCACCTAGGGCCTGGTATGAACGCTTATCAACCTACCTAATTTCGAAAGAGTTTAAACAAGGACGAATTGACTCAACCTTATTTATTAAGACCTTAGGAAAAGAAATCTTTATCACCCAAATCTACGTCGATGACATAATCTTTGGGTCCACCAACACAAATTTCTTAAAAGAATTTGTTAAAATAATGGAAAATGAATTTGAAATGAGCTTAGTTGGTGAGCTCAACTTCTTTCTAGGGTTACAAATTAAACAAACTAGGGATGAAATTATGTCCATCAATCCAAATATGCTAAGGAGTTAATAAAGAAATTCAAAATGGACAACTCCAAAAGCATAAATACCCCCATGGCCACAAATGTAAAAATAGATAGTGACTCTGATGGTAAACCAGTAGACCTTAAACTTTATAGGAGTATGATTGGAAGTCTACTGTACCTTACAGCCAGCAGATCTGATATCTTTTTTGCCGTAGGAATGTGTGCTAGATACCAAACTTGTGCTAAGGAAACACACTTAGCAGCCCTAAAAAGAATACTTAGATACATTAAGGGCACCCTAAATGTAGGGTTTTGGTATCCTAGGACCTCAACTTTTGACTTGTCAGGATACTCGGACTCTGACTATGCTGATTGTAAACTAGATAGAAAAAGTACAAGTGGAAGCTGCCAACTTTTAGGAAATAGTCTAGTAAGTTGGTGCAGCAGAAAACAACACTGTGTAGCTCTATCCACAACTGAAGCTGAGTATGTTGCTTTAGGAGAGTGTATAGCATAACTCTTATGGATGATGCACACTCTTAAAGACTTCCAGCTCAGCTACACTCAAACTCAGGTCTATATTGATAATATAAGCTCAATTAATCTAACTAAGAATCCAATCCAACACTCCAGAACCAAACACATAGAAGTTAAACACCACTTTGTAAGAGATCACGTAGCCAGGGGTGAAATAGTCCTTAAGCATATAAACTCAAAATCAAACCTAGCTGATATATTCACCAAACCCTTACCTGAGTCTGAATTCAGCTCACTAAGAAGGCAATTAGGGTTATGCTTGGTAGAATAGGTTTACTCTACTTCTGTGTTTCTTTTAAAACTGTTTTATTACTTATCAGTTTCTACTTAATTTGATTTTTTTAAAAAAAAACCAATTTTTTCTTTCGACTTAGTTTTTTTTTGAAAAAATTACCCCCTTTAAAACTAGGGATTTTTCGCAAATGGACTTAGCTTAGGCCCTAACCCTAGAACTGCATGCACCTATAGATCTAGAAGCCAGCATCTCACAAGCACCTTAGGGTACTTTTGAATGATAACCTAGAATGGGTTGAGATGCTTAGGTCTTTGCCTTGATTCAAGATGCTTAAGTCTGTGCATTTGCAGTAATTGGGGCACTAAATACCAATAAACAGTAATCAAGTTAAGTGTCAAGCTTAGAAAATCTAACTTGAACAGAACACTTAACTTGACTAACCCTAGCGAAAGCTACTGTTTATAACAGTTAGTAAGTAGTTAATTGGGTTAGACAGGACCCGAAAGAGATAATTCAAATTTATTTGGTCCAGTTTATATCTTGAATTTGTTCAATACAACACCTTACTTCTGTTGCTATAATGTTTTGCTATATTGTTTTTTGATATATGACAAAGGGGGAGAGATTGGAAAGAGAGAAGGTTTAAAATTTAGAGAATGTTTAAATTTTTTTTTTAAAATTTATTTATCTCCTTTTTCAAAAAGTAAAATCCCTTAAGTCAATTGCACAAAATTATTTCTAAGTACTTAAATTGTTTTCAAAATTATTTGTAAGTACTTGGCGTAAGTCAATTTTCAAAATTACTTAAGCTATTTTTAAAAAGTTCTCTAAATACTTAATTTAAATTTCACTAATAGAAAAATTTCTAAGTTTAATTTCAAATTTTTTCTTGAAAACTTTCTAAAGTACTTGGGAAAATTTTTCACAACTCAAAATATGGTAGAAATTCTTTTTAGTTTTTGTAAGTACTAAAAACTTCAGAAGAAGTTTAGAGAAATTTCCAAAAGTGCAAAAACTGAGTATTGACTTGAAAATTTTCTAAGTATAAATTCTCTAAGTACAAATTTTCCAAGTGCCAAACTCAAAAATTGTTTTTGGAAAATAATTTCTAAGTTACATTATTCTCCAACCCAAAATTTTGTTTGGAAAATATTCTCTAAACTTACATGTTTTTTTTTGGAAAAGATTCTAAGTGTTGAAAAATAATTTCCCTTGTAAACTTAGAAATTTTTTTCAAACCCCGCGAACCTTTGAAAAATCTAGGGGGAGATTCCATCCAGGGGAGGAAATGAAATTGGAATTTTACCTGTGTTTTTAACTTAACTTTTTGAATCGGGTTGCCATAAATCAAAAAGGGGGAGATTGTTGGTGCATGCAGCACCTAAGTCGAACCTGGGTTTTGATATTGGCAAAGGGTACACAAGTTAAGATATTATTGTGATCTAATGTGCTCACTGAGTGTGCAGAACGAAATCCTGGCGAAGGGCTGCAGGGCACCTAGCGAAGGACTGCTAGGCATCGAACCCCTAAGACCTGGCGAAGGACTGCTGGGCACCTGGCGAAGGGCAGCTAGGAGTCTAAGACCTGGCGAAGGACTGCTAGACACCTGGCGAAGGACAGCTTGGTACCGAAGACCTGGCTAAGGGCTGCTAGGCACCTGGCGAAGGACTGCTAGGCAAAAGTCCAACCGGAGGAGCCGGTTGGCAAAAGGTAAACTCTCCTGAGAGGAGTAGGTGAGGGTGCGTTCCCCGTCGAGGGAACAGTAGGCGTCGGTTCGACCTAGGGTTCCATTTGGGAGACCCGAAGTCAGAACCAAGACAGCTACGGCTGTAAAAAAATTATCTAACACTCTTACCTTGTTGTTTTGGAACTAACCCTGGATGCAGGACTGAAGGAACGAGTTTCTGCAGCTCAGAATGCCCCAAAGGAGAGGGGCAGCAGCTGGGCAGGGCGCCCTGGAGGTCCCGGGCGCCCCCAAGGTCAAAGCAAACAACCAAGCAAAGAGTCGCTTCGAAACTGCACTAGGCAGGGTGCCCTCAAGCTCCCGAGCGCCCTCAAGCTCCCGGGCGCCCTGGTGGTCCCGGGCGCCCTGGATGCCTCGGGCGCCCAGGTCCAAGACAAAACAAGTGATCGAAGCGGAAGCCAGTAGACCAAGTCAACCGGGGCGCCCCCGTCAGCTCCGAGCCCGATTCTGGAGGGATAAGCGCTGACCAAGCTTCGGATGAGAGTTCTCGGATCCGAAGGCTCGTGTCAGGCGCCCCCAGCATCCCGGCGCCCCCAGGAGTGTTATAAAAGGGGCTCGACCCCCAAGGCTTCATAATCAACTTTTCTAACGCCTCTACGCTCTTCGACTCAAGCGCTCTGCTCCGGAAACCTCCAATCTCGAGATTCAAGCTTCGCCGATGACCCTCCGCACCGAAGAACGATCCACACCAGGCGTCGATAACGAAGAGTATAATTGTTCTTTTTACTGCACCATTACTGCACAAATCTTTGTAAAAACTTGCACGATTATAGAATTGCCCGCAGTAAACGGTCAAGGACCATGGGCCTTGGAATAGGAGCCGACCGCGACTCCGAACCAAGTAAAAAAATCCTTGTGTTCGTGTCTGTTTTGTTTTAATTTTCCGCTACGCATTCTCTTTTTTTAATCCGAAACGTTTTCACAATATTCACCCCCCCCCCTCTATCGTGTTTTCTCGATCCAATAATACCTACAGACTATATCTCTCTAGAGGATCTTCATCACGACGACCTTCGTGATGTGCGCAAGTGGTTCCGCTTCAACCCATTTGGAGAAGTAATCAATCAGCACTAGAAAGAACTTCTTCTGCTGAGTCCCGATTGGAAAAGGCCTACAATATCCATTCCCCATTGATAGAAGGGGCAGGAAACAATGGAGGCTCGGAATAGCTCAGTTGGGTGATGAGTGATATGCTGATGCTTTTGACATGCCTCACATCCAGCGACGAACTTGATGGCCTCTGGTTGCAGCGTTGGCCAAAAGTATCCAGCCAAGATAATCTTCCTAACCAAGGATCTTCTCCCAATATAACTCCCGCAAATGTCTTCGTGAATCTCTCGCATGATGTAGTCGGCTTCCTCTGGACCGACACACTTGAGCAGAGGTCGGGTAAATGCTCTTTTGTATAGCTGCTCCCTGACCAGCGTGAACCTAGAAGCTCGGCGGCGAAAAAACCGAACTTCTTTATCGCCGGCGGGTGTAGTTCCGTTTCGTAAGAATTTCACATAGGGTTTTCTCCGGTCGGGTAATGCAGCATCAACGGTCTCCCCTTCGATCTGGACAACCATTCTTCTATAACGCTTGACTCATCCAATATCCACGAGGTAATGGAGCTAGCCCACTTGGCTAGCTAATTTATATATTTATAGGTAAAAAAAACAATTATATCAAAATTTAATCCATACACCTTCTATTTAAATTGTAACAGTTTAACCAACCACACTACCATTAACTATTTTATTTATTAGTTAATTATTTAATAACTATTTCTTTTATTATATTATTAATTAAAACAACAATTTCTTTATTTTTATATTAATTTATAATCATTTATCTCTAAATAATTTTATATATTAATTAATTATTTAATAACTAATTAAAATTTTTATTATATTAAAATTTTTAACAAGTCCAACAATAATCGAATTTGACAAATAATCTTATATTTTTTTAAAAAAATAATATAATAATCTTGAATCGAAGGATAATAAATCGTATATGAATTATGAGTCGATAATTTTGAACGATGAACTCTAATCATTTTATACGGTTAAAATTGAAAATCGATCTTCCCTGAATAATTGAATCGACGGTTCAAAATCGTGCAACTGTAGATTCTGAATCGTGAGGCCGGAGTGGGGGCAGAAGAGTGAGTAGTTTTGTGGTTGATTATGAAAGAGGCGATTGTTGGTAGAAAGCGGCTGTATTACGTGGCAGCTCCCATGTCCAATATAGATTCATGCGGTGGCAATGCCGAAAAATATAGCCCGCAACTTTAGGGTTGGTGCAGCTGCCTTGTCGTCCAATTAGGGGTTGGTGGAGATTTTTGGGGCGATGGCCTATGGATTCTTGTGGAGCCATGGCGTCCTTTCCGTTGAGGAACGGAAAGACCAACCTCATCCCTCGAAGTTTTTAACTTTTTCGTGTTCCAGAGGCGGGAGACAAGATTTTGATTCGAAGAGGGCGCTTGTTTCAGATAAGTTTCCGACTCTCTTTCCCCAATGGTTTCATGATGATTCTAGTGAAATGATTGGGTCTTCGCTACGAGTTTGGGATTTTAGTTGCTTCAGGTTTCGAGGGATTGTGTGAATGCCTATTGGATGCTTGCCAATTGTTCTTGTCGCTGCTGCGTTCATTTTGCTTAATTTTTAAACATTTGAATCTCTACTTCCTGGATAATAATTTGTTTCTGAATTGGAAAAAAGATTGATACCAGCGGAAATATGGAGATGAATAGGCCATCTCTTAGGAATAGGAGTGCCTCAGCTAGACTGAGATTGCCAAGCTCGAAAAGCATCCCAACTTTCGACCGCTGTGCCACGTTCGTCAATGAAGACACAACGGTCTTTATGGAGATGGCTCAGCACAAGAAAGAAGAAGGCAACAGGTTGTTCCAGAGGCGGGAGTATGATGACGCACTCATGAAATATGAGAAAGCCATTAAGCTGCTTCCAAAGAACCATATTGATGTTGCAAACCTTCGCTGCAACATGGCATCTTGCTATATGCAGATGAACCCTGAGGATTACCGCCAAGCAATCAATGAGTGCAACCTTGCACTCGAGGTCTGTCCCAATTACAGTAAAGCTCTAGTGAAAAGGGCTAAGTGTTTCGAAGCTCTGAACAGGTTGGATTTAGCCAGCAAGGATGTGGATTTAGTTTTGAGTTTGGAACCAAACAATATTGCAGCATCGGAGATTTCCGAGCGAGTCAAAATGGAGATTGAGGAAAATGGCATAACGTTGGATAATAGGGAAGCTTCTCCACTTCCAGAAACTCCTATAGAGAAACAGAAGCTAAAGAAGAAGAAGAGCCACAAGTCGGTGGAGAAGATAGTGGTTGTGGAGGAGAAGCATGTTGAGACTAAAGAAGAGCCCATGAAAACTGTGAAGTTAGTCTTTGGGGAAGACATCAGATATGCACATGTACCAGAAAATTGCACCATATTGCAGTTGAGGGAGGTCATTGATAACAAATTCCCAAGATTGAAGGCTTTCCTTATCAAATTCAAAGATCAAGATGGTGACTTGGTCACAATCACTACATCCCAAGAGTTGAGGTGCATAGAAGAATCTGCAGACCCACAAGGATATATTAAGTTGTTCATCATAAAAGTAAAACCGGATGATCCTTTGTTTGAGGAGGCTATAAAAAAGGGATCACCTAAGAAGAATAGCTTTTCTGAAGACAAGTCCTCTTTAGTTTGCATCAACGACTGGATTGTGCAATTTGCTCTACTATTCAAGAACCATGTTGGTTGTGATTCTGATGAGTATCTGAGCCTTCATGAGTTAGGAATTAAGGTATACTCAGAGGCAATGGAAGACACCACTACAAGTGAAGAGGCACAGGAAGTTTTTGCACTCGCTGAGAAGAAATTCCAGGAGATGTCAGCTCTAGCTTTATTCAATTGGGGCAATGTGCATATGTTTCGGGCAAAGAAGAGGTTATGCTTATCAGAAGACGCTTCAAAGGAGTCAATGCTAGTCATGGTGAAAACATCTTATGAGTGGGCTCAGTCTGAGTATGTCAAAGCAGGAAAGAAATATGAAGAAGCTTTGAAACTTAAGCCCGACTTCTATGAGGCTCTTCTTGCGCTTGGATTGCAACAGTTTGAGCTAGCAAAGCTTTCTTGGTGTTTCGCAAAAGGAAACATGGCA
The DNA here is from genome assembly GCA_024364735.1 of Boesenbergia rotunda. Taxonomy (NCBI): domain Eukaryota; kingdom Viridiplantae; phylum Streptophyta; class Magnoliopsida; order Zingiberales; family Zingiberaceae; genus Boesenbergia; species Boesenbergia rotunda. The sequence goes on along the minus strand of JAGFNQ010003163.1, from coordinate 217,411 downwards.
GATGTAGAGAATGGTCCTTCCACAGAGGTTCTAACACTGTTCAATCTTGCCGAAGAGAACATTGAGAGGGGGACACAAATTTGGGAAGAGATCGGAGAAGAAAGATTAAAGCAAGGGTCTAAACCCAGTGTGGAAAAGCTAATGTTGCAAAAGATGGGTTTACAAGACTATTTCAAACATCTGTCAAATGATGAAACAACAGAACAAGGTTTTAATATGAAGACTCAAATGAATATATTTTGGGGAACTATGCTTTATGAGCGATCTGTTGTGGAATTTAAATTGGGCATACCACTTTGGGAAGAGTGTCTCATGGCAGCAATGGAAAAATTTACTGCGGCAGGGGCTTCTCCAACAGATATTGCTGTTATGGTTAAAAACCATTCTGCCAATGAAACTACTCAAGAAGGTAAAAGGTCTAGACCCTGTTTGAATGCATTTCTTTTTTTTTTAGAAAAAAGTTGTGTTAAGTGAAAAGAAAAGTTTAAGAAATGAAAGAGGATTTCAAATTTTATCTTAAAAATCTAAAAACTTGTTTGGTAGATCTTAGTATCAATTTCACAAGTTGGAAATTATGTTATTGTGTTTAGATAGTAGAATGGTATATTTCAATATCATATTCTTCATGGAAAAAGAGAAAACGTGGCATGGTTTTATTTTCATTATAAGAATTACTATTTTTTAAAAAAATATTACAGTATTGAATATTTTTAGAGAAAAAATGGTATGATTTTATTTTATTTTATTTTTTATATTTAGAAAAAAATGAAAGAATTGTTTTCATGAGTGATAAGGCTTGCTTGTTGTAGTTGTAATAGTATCTCTTTCCTATTACATATGCTAGTTTTGTATGCCCATCACTGATGTTAACCTATAATTAATTCTTTGTATTTGGTAATTTGTTGTAAATAAAGAATAAAAAGTAGGAAAGATAACTTTACATTGGCAAAATCTTTTGGATTTTTTTTTCATTTATTTTGGTTTTGAGGGTTATGCTTCTAATATGTTTTGAGGCTTCTTTTGACTTCTGCCAAAACGAAAATTAAAACTTAAAATTTTTTAGCTTCTTAAATCACTTTCAGTATCTCATCTAGATCTTTTGGTCTCCCTCTATTCTGTGCATCTTCATCTTTACTTAATTTCAATTGCACATGCCAATATTTTCTTAACCTATTTATCCATTTTTTTATCTCTTGGACAACCACTTAATTGCTCTCAGATAGTAACCTCATATGTTTATTTTTGCATTTTTATCTTCATTACATTAAGTTTTTTTTTTCTGTTATTTTTAAACTATCATCCTTCGTACTCATAGATATCTTTTTAGTCTATGGGTTGAGCACTAATCTATCATGTAAAACTCCAAAAGCTCTTTATTTTAACCATCCTCTTTTTATCATATCAATGATATATTTTCATCAACATTTGTTGAAAAAATATGTCCAAATATATAAATTTTATAGAAATTTTCAATCTCCATTATTCATAACTATTTTCTCGATTCTATTCATATATTGAAATTATATTTATTTACTCATTTTTTGTTTTTCTTAAAATTTTTAGTTCCTAAGTTGCTCCCCACAATTATCGCACTAGTTTAATACGTTCATACTTACGTGAATATGTCTAATATCATATGCAAACAATATATAATAGAAGATTTATTTTGAAACTCATCTTGTATTCATGTAAAAAATATAAGGACTGACATTTGAATACTGCAAATTTCTATTTACTGTAATATTAATCTTTACAGTATCATATCCTTCTTCTTTCAATCAACCACTACAAATTTCTAAGCACTATATCAAATTTTTTAGTCAATAAAACATATGCACATTCTTACTCTTTTTTCTATGTTTGTCCATCAGCTATGTTATCAATCAAATAAAATATATATTTATTCTCCTAGACCTGAAACCAAGTTGATTTCAATGAAATTTGTAAATCAATCTTAATTGATTAATATTTTACTAGAAGTTGCGAAAAGTTTTTAGATTTGTGTGATTTGGTTATTATTGATAGTCATCTAACCCTCTGTTTGGATGGGATGAGAGGAGGTTCATTAATGGAATGGGAAGGGAGGAGAAGGAAGGGAAAGAGAAGGTAACTTCCTTACACCCCGATTTGGAGTATAAGAAAATAGGTCATTTGAGGGATAAGGGAGGGTAAAAGTGCCTCCCCTCACCTCCTTCCCTCACCTTCTTCTCAATCAAGGGTAAAAATTAGCTTTCCATTATGTAGGAAACATCAGATAACAACCAGCAATTGAGATGCAATTATTATCAGCACAATAATTGAGAGTATTAGTATTCATATTATTTAGTTCTGCATTTACATGTACAAGTTTTGTTAAACTGTCTTCTCATTAACCAACATTTCCTTAGACATGAACTCTAATTTGGCTTGTGTGATTTGACATTTTTATTCAACTAATGTTAGCTTGATGCAAATTTCACAGCTGAAGCCTATAAAATCTTGAGTATCTTGTTAGATGGTAGTTGTTACTGAAGTATGCATGATTATCCTGTGATGCAGATTTATGTTTCAAGATTGATGAAATAGTTCAAGCATGGAATGAGATGCATGATGCAAAAAGGTGGCTAAGTGGTGTTTCATCTTTCAGACTTGAGCCTTTACTTCGCCGGCGGGTTTCCAAGTTGCACAATACATTGGAGAACATATGATGTTTATATTTCTGAGAATGTTTTACTACTTATTGTGTGTTATCATAGGTAATCTTCTCTACTAAAGTTCTTCTGTACATCTACTTTTCATATATACTACTATATTGGAGCTTAAAGAAGTATCTTTTCTTGTTGGTTCAAAAAGAAGCGACTTTTAAACACAAAATGTTATATCAAAACAAATCAATACTACATTAGGATAAAAGTTATATTAGTTTGAAGCAACTACTTTCTTTACTTTTATTTTTTCTACCAGACATTGTTGCTTCAAGTAGATATTGTAGATTAAAGAGTTTTCGAAATATCTCTGAAACAAATCAAAGAAGAACTAAATCATTGATGATAGTTTATTAAACAATTGTCTAGAACTCTCGTTACTAGAAGCATGTTGGCTGCACACTTTTGGTTGCTTTTTAAAAGTTATCTTTTCTAATACAATCGTTGTTCTTGCAGTTGCAGGTCTTTTTGCTTCATGTATATCTAGTTTCCTCACAGTGACAACATAATTGTTTCCTCCATGCATCGAGTTGGAGACTTTATTTTTCTCCGGATTGAAGTCTGATAGAGTTTGCCATCTAGTGATCTTCATATTTGTATCATACAAACACTTTTTTTTTCTTTTCTACCAAATTACATATCTAACATTGGTACAATGAGATCATTATTTCTCAAGCTTGATCGTTATTTGAACTATGGCATTTCATTATCTTATTGTTATATAGATATCAAATTTATTAGTTCTTTGTGATGGCCAATAGGTTGGATAAATATATAATCAATACAATCTATGTTAGTTCTTAGTGATGATTCAAAATGTTCTACGACCAACTGTCCTATCCAAAGAGATTCAATAAATCAAGACAATTATCACCATTTTAGTAGAGGCGAAAATAAGTATTTATACCACTATGAGTGTGGTGGTAAAACACTATAAACAGAAAAGGATTAGCGTTCGAAATCTAATATTTGAGTTTGCATAATCTGTGTTTCATATTTATAAATAACTATTTGTGTAGAAAGCCTAGAAAGTCGAAATGAAAATTCTAAGGAATGATGATAGTCAATCAAAGAGGTAAAAGAGCAATGAAAATTGTCTTTTCTTCTTATTTTGCTCGCATAAGATTAGCCCCTTCAAGAAAAAACTTAGCCCATACCATATATGGAAGATTCTCAATAAATCAATTTATACGAAATTAAACACTCCTATGAAAATGTGTTGAACTTCAGTCCAATTAGGGTTAAATGAATCAAGCGCTCGTGAATTATTCGGAGCTCGATTCGATAGAATCTCATTTAATAAAGTTCGTTAATATTAACGAATCAAACTCAAACTCAACAGTATTCGGCTCGTTAGCTCGTGAACAGGCTCGTTAATAAGCTCGTGAGCTAGTTGTAAAATATAAAATAATATTTAACATTAAATATATAATTTACACTTTTACATTAATAAATATAAAATATCCAATAAACTCATTTGTATGAATAAAATCATAATTTAGTAAATATTTTATATTTTTTAGAATATATAATTTATTTTTTCAAAAATTGATGAATAATTTAATTAATAATTTATATTTGGTAAATTCGTTTAGGGCTCGATTAGGCTCGAATATGCTCGCAAGCAATTACTATATTCGATAAATTAAGCTCGAGCTTGGCTCGATAATAAACGAACCAAACTCAAATTCTCAGATATTCGGCTCGGCTCGGTTCGATTACAGCCCTAAGTCCAACCTAATCTCCTATTTGATTCCAAATTAGTCAAATTGAGTTTTTTTTTATAAAAACTTAACCCCTACCCTAACCACACATCCAATCACTCAACTAAAAATTTCATTGACAATGTCTCCAATACAATACATCAAATTTTTTTTCTCCCAATGATCATGCCAAAGCTTATGATTTAAAACACCGATATTTGTTTTTAAATAAAATACAATTCCTTACAAATCCCTTTTCTTTAAAATAAAATAAATATCCTTGTTCTTTATTGGAGTGGATTGAAACTTATATTAGAATTAATAGTAAGTAATACTCAACTAATTTTTTTTATTAATTAACTTAAGGAGAGTTAGCCCTCTAAACAAAATAATTTTTTTATTAAAAAATTCTTCCTAAATTTTAACTTAAGGAGAGTTAGCCCTCTAAACAATTCTAATTTCATGTATTAGTATAATTTTATCTTATAATTATTTTTCTTTCTAATATTGCACATTAGACTGTCTTAGTAGTTGAGTTTAGTGGTGATAATGGAGTAGAGTATAAAAAGATTTTTTTATCCGATTAAATAATCGAGTAATTGGGCATGAAGATTATCAAGTTCGGATATAGAAGAGAATATGGTAGAATCCTATCCCTACTCAACTCGAATATCTAATTTATATATATACACACTAAATAAAAATTTCTATTTTTTCAAATTTCAAACAAAATCCAAAACCCATCCGGTACCTCTTCAATTTGAATTTACTATTTCTTGATGTTTAGTTTTCTAAATTTTATCTTTAATTTTTTATCTTTATTATTTTATTAAGAATTTGATAAATACTCAGCTTCATCGAAATCATTCAAATTTGAAAAAAAAAATAATTATAGATGATAATAAGATGTTTAAGTAGGGTATGAATATTGATTCTTTTATGAGTATGAGGCTAAGGATAAAAGTTAAATCATTATGGAGATGAGGATGAATATAATAAATAAAATAGAGATGGAAGATATAAAATTAGATTCAAATCTGATCCATATCAATCCTAGTTGAGTTTTTACTTGCATAGGAAAGGGGTTACAATATTGGTCCCATAGAAGAAAAAAAAAGATTAATTAAGTTGGTAACGTTGAATCTGGGGTAACCAGTTCGGTTCCATGGAAATTTTCATCGGCCGCAGGGTAAATCAGAAAGTGCTCATGGTGCAATCCAGAAACTCAACATCCCATGGTTGTGCATCCCATTTGGAAAAAAATTCCATATTTACCATAGTCAGGGATCGAACTGTGAGTACTTGGCGAACACCTCTCCATAGGTTGTGCCACATCCCCATTTGCTAAAGAATGACTCCAGGACAAATAAAGTTCCTATCTGTAGGTCATTTACATTTTTTGTCATGTCTACCCATCAGGTCAGGATGCCGGAACCTGTGAGATAGTCGATGTACTCCTTGCGGAGGAACAATTAGGTTGACCTATCGATGAATCTGGCCTTGATTGCCACTTCCGCTGATGTTCCATAGCCCTCGAGAGCATATTAGTCCCATGGAAGAAGGATCAATGTCACTCCCCTAGGGCCTATGCTTGCTTGAAAAACGGGCAATATCTTCCCTGTATGGCGAATAATCTGAAACTTAAATACATACATCTCACACCATAGATATATAGCTCAGCTAACATGGTTGGCAACAACAGAAACAACATAAATAAAATATCTCATAACCACGCAATATAATATATAGTAAGGAAAAAAATTACACATCCCAATTAAAACTCAAGTTCAACGATACACATACCAAGTCCATATATACATAAACATAATAGTCTAATAAAAAAAGTGCAGAATAAAAAAAATATGAAAAAAAAAATCAAAATGCTCGATACCATGGGACTGACAACAGATCTTCTCCTAGCTCCAAGTAATGCAATTACTGACTACCTGAAATAGAATTAGATATAAGGGGTGATGAGTTTGGCCGGACTCTGAGATAATCAGATAGATAAACGCATAACATATAAAAAGATACAACAAGTAGTAGAAGTAACGGTATATAGTCTCTGAAACAGAATAACATATATAAATGTGAAAAACTGAATGAAAGTGCAATAATAACTCATACATGTATGTCAATCAATGCAACAATCATAGCTCAAACAAATACAGTAAACACAAGAAATGTAAGATGGAATAAAGTGCATGATATAATGACATGTGTCACCCCTGACGCCAGTCAAGCCGCATACATCACATCTGTGAGGTTGAGTGGGTAGGTTGTGACAACTGTACGCACTCCAATAACTACCACTACTATAAGTGATTGAGTGGACAGGATGTTGGGGAGTCAACTACTCCAAAACCTCAGAAAAAGGGAGAGCTATCAACAATTCTGCTATCCCTCGTAAACAATGAAGAGAGTATCAATTATTTGCCTACAACTCCAACATCCACTACCTATGAGTCGTCGAACGTGGCATAACAGAATGACTACTCCAAAAAAACTAAAAACATGTTAGGGGTGCACAGACTCGTTAGTAGCATAACTTTTTATGATATATAAATCTTGAGTTTATGAGTAATAAATTGATCGGTAAATTTGGGTGGCCAGAAATCTACCACCCAGAATGTATTTTTATAAATAAATAAAAAATAATTTAATATAAAAATAAATATAAAAAATATAATTTAGAATGAAATAAATAAGAAATAATATAATTGGGTTTAGATATTTTTAAAAATGATACTAAAAATTATAATGGATTTATATATTTTTATAAGTTAAAAAATTAATTTAATATGAAATAAATAAGAAAGAATATAATTAATATAAAAATAAATAGAAAAGAATATAATTTAATATGAAAATAAATAAAAAGGATAAAATTGGAAAATAATATTAAATGAAATTTTTAACTATATTTATTTATCTATTCTAATTCATCCGTGACTATTTAGTAATATTCTAAATTGATCTGTAAATCAGTTGGTGTCTAATTTAACGGTCGGAATATTCATAACAGTAAAAATGAAGATTTCAAAGTCGTGAGAGAGCCACTTTGAAAAATCCAACAAATAGATAGATAGCAAATTGTTGAGAGTCGGGCACGCCCCGCACGGTTTCGTGCGCTGAGGCCCACCCATCGGATCTGGGGGCGAGGCGAAGGAAGCTTCATCGCAGTTTTATCCGAAGACACTCAGACGTAGAAGAAGACGAAGTCACGAGGTTGGGTTCGTGGGAAGCAATGGGGGAAATTTACGCCTTGCGTACTCGGTACTCGCGTTGGATTCCCAGTAAGTTCCTCGAACATTCTCCGAAGGATAGGCAATTGATTATCGTCTCTCGAGATCCATAAGTTTCTCTTGAAAAATCCTTGTCTTGGCTATGGGCTTTGCTTCGAACTAACAGATCCGAGGGTTTCGATCACGGAAAGCAGTGGCTGGGGATGGAAGGGAGGAAGAGCGAGAAACGGAGGTCGGACGCTGATGAGAGGGATGGCTTACAGCTCCAGTCAAAGAGGGCAAAGATTCCAACTCACGAGAGGTAGAAACTTCACAATTTGAGCAAAAAAAAATGGAAAATTTGTTCTTTTCTCAGCTCGAAATAAGTTGTCGTTGAATTATAAGGTTAACGTTCTTTTCTGCAGTGTCATGTTTGGAATATCAAAAAAGGATTATCCGCAGCGTCTCATCGGTCTGTCATTAGAGCCTATGCTTCGTAAAGTGGTAAGGAAAATCTCTGTCTTATTTCATATCTTCGAATCAACTGCTCAACCTGCCATTCTTTAGCTCGACTGCTGAGTACTCCAACTCAGCCGAGTGTCTCAAGCAGTCCGACAATGTCCCTAGTCCCCTACTTTGGCATTGTCTCCTGAGTTTCCCCACTCAACTCTGTCTCCCAAGTCACCCTTCGGTCATCCATGTCGTCCAGTAGCTTAACCTCCTGAGTCATCGAGTACCACAATTCAGCCAAGTGTCTCGAGCAATCCTGACTCAGATCGGTGTCCCAAGCACTACTCCTAACTTAAATTGGTGTCCTGAGCATTCCTGGCTAGGATTGGTGTTACTTGACTCATCTCGGTGCAACTCAACTTTCCGAGCATCCTAGTCCAGAACACGTATTCTCAACATATGTGATCTCTGGGCTGACTAGATAAGTCGGTTATTTGAATTCAATATTTCATTTGTAATTTTGTATTGCCCCGTTCCAACAAAAACTACATTTCAATTATTAATCGACTCCTTTTCATTTTTATTTTTGATAAAATTCTCTTGAGATGAATCAAAATGTGGTTATAATATTCGTTTTGTCTTGAGAAATATTCGTTGAAGGTTATTTACTCACTACCAAACTTACTAAACTGAGCGGTTTATCTTGTTTCTAGCAGTAACATGAATTAATTTTTTAGCTTGATTAAAGATATTTTAATCTTTTGCCACTTTGCCTTCTTGTTAGTTAATCTGATTCTGTTTTGTTGTTAAATAGGTGCGTGAAGAAGTCGAGCGAGCCCTAAAAAATGGAGGTCCTGCTAAGATTGGCGAAAGGTATAATTATATAACTGTTGCATCATTTGCTCGGTAGAAAATAAGCTGTATAGTTATCATTCCATAGTGGCCGCTGAGTAGAAAAACAACCATAGTTTACAAGAATACAAAGTTCTGCAAGACTGTAGAGATGTAAGCAGTTATTAACATTTCCACTACAGATCATTTGTCAATTGCATTTGGCTCACTCAGTATTGTACTAATTCATATTGAAATATTGAACACAAGAACACCAAGATATAGAAAAGAAAGAATAGGAAAATAACTAAAGAGAAGACAACTTCTTTATCATTGATAGATTGTCATAGGCTAGCAAGCCTATTTATACACATTGTCACGATAATATATAAAAAATATAATGATAAATATGTTAATATATTATAATAAATATAGTAATATATTATCATAAATATGATAATAATAAATATAGAAATAATGATAAAAGAGAAGAAGATAAAAAGAGGAATAAAATTTGATGTCCTTGAAAGTAAGAAAAGGACAACAATATTGCTCTTGCTATGAGAAAAACAAGAAGAGAAAGAAGAATGGTTGCCGGGAAGAGATGAATAAAGAGGAGGGATTTTAATAGATGTCTTGGAAGAGGGAAGAGCTTTAGAGCAAATATTGAGAGGAGAAAAAGATTAACATGAAGAAATTTTATGATATAAGGTTTTTGCAGAAATAAAAGAAAGAAGAAAGAGAATAAAAAAAGGAAAAGAAAAGAGAGAAATCAATAAGATAAGAGGAGTTGAGAAACGAGGGATGAGATGGAAGAAAATAAGAAGCTAGTGTTATGCCCATATCGCTAGATAATAGGAAGAGGAGATCGAGGAGGAAGATGAGAACCGTGATGATTACTACTAGGACGAGGGAATTGAGGAGGGCACATTCCAGTTTGCCTCAGAAGGAATCAGAGGTATCCTCCGAGTAGGCGATGATAGTCGTAGAATGGTACTAGAGGGACAAAAACATAGAATAGAAAACAAAACTGGGAAAAACCATGTTGAGAAATGCAGGAAGAGCAAATCGAAAATAAAAGACAATTATTACTAATTACGATGACAACTAAGGAATAGAAAACGGATTTGAGAAGAAAACACTTGGGAAGATGCGTAGGGATGGAAAAGTAGCATCTAGACTTTTATGCTACGTGTTCACATTGGGAAGAATAGAAAATCCAAGGGAAAATTGAAATCTAGAGGGAGGAATAGAAAATCCAAGAAAAAATCCAGCGATGGAAAAAACATCTGAGGAAGAAAACTAAAGGGAGAAGAAAAAATAAACGATAAAAATCTTATCAAAGATGTTAAAGAATTCCTTTCATTAAACATTACAAGATATAAGCCCTATTTATATACAAAGTTAAGACCTATTCTAAGAAATAATTAGAACTCTATTGTAGGAAATAAGTCAAGATTCTATTCTAAGGACTAATTTGTATTTTAGGTAAAATACAAATTATGATACATCAAATTATCCCTAGCTATATTTACAATATTCTAACACTCCCCCTCCAGCTGGAGAATATAAATCATATGCACCCAGCTTGTTACATATGTAGTCAATTCGGGGCCCTCTAAGTGATTTAGTAAATATATCTGCCAGTTGATCATGTGAGTTAACATAACTAGTAGATATTTCTCTTTGACAAAGTGACAGTCGACTTCAATATGCTTTTTCGCTCATGAAAAATTGGATTTGAGGCGATATGCATGGCGGTTTGGTTGTTACATATAAGTGACATTTGTGTAATCTCTCCAAATCTTAGTTCCTGAAGCAACTGTTTGAGCCATATAAGCTCTTGATTGGCTATGACCATAGTTCGATACTCTGCCTCTGCACTATATCTTGCTACAACATTCTGCTTTTTTGCTTTTCCAAAAAATAAGATTATCTCTGACAAATATACAAGACCCAAAAGTAGATCTGCTATTAGTGGGAGAACTTGCCCAATCTGTATCAGAATACCTTATGACTCGAGTATGTCCTTTGTCTCCATACAAAAGACCCTTTCCTGGAGCGTCTCTGATATATCGAATAATGCGGATCACAGCATCCCAATATTTTTTGCATGGAGAATTGAGAAACTGACTTACTACACTTACTGCAAATGAGATGTCTGGACAAGTAATAGTAAGATAGCTTAGTTTCCTTACTAATTGTCTGTATCATTCAGGATCTGGAAGAGGCTCTCCCTGATTTTGCAGGAGCTTGACATTAGGATCCATAGGGTTGCCAACTATCTTTGAGTTTAATATTCCTGTTTCTTCCAAAATACCGATTGCATACTTCCTTTGGGATATGATAATCCCATCTTTGGACTGTGCTACTTCTATCCCCAAGAAATATTTGAGTTTGCCTAGATCCTTTGTCTGGAAATATCTGAAAAGATGTTGTTTCACCTATGAAATCCCGAGATGATTACTACCTGTGTTGACAATATCATCAACATAAACCACTAAGTAGATGCAATCAGTAGATGAGTGACGATAAAAGACAAAATGGTAGGCCTCGCTTCGAGTCATGCCAAACTATTGAATTATAGTATTAATCTACCGAACCATCCTCTGGGTGACTGCTTAAGGCCATATAAAGATTTTCATAAGCGATATACAAAGACCAGAAGACTCCCCCTTAGTAACAAAACACGGAGGTTGCTCAATGTAGACTTCCTCGAGCAGGTCACCATGTAAGAAAACATTTTTGATGTCCAACTGATAAAGAGGCCAATGTCGAATCGCAGCAATAGATAGGAATAGACACATAGAGGACATCTTGGCAACAGGAGAAAAAGTATTCCCATAATCCAATATGAAGATCTGAGTATAACTCTTAGCGATGAGGCAGACTTTAAGCCAGTCAACTTTTCCTTCTGGACCAACTTTCACCGTATATACCCATCGACAACCAACAACTGATTTCCCTGGTGGTAGAGGAACGAGGTCCCAAGTCCCACTGCTTTGTAAGGGACACATTTCGTCGAGCATAGCTTATTTTCATTCTGGATGGGTAGTCTTTGGAAGAGAACAGATGACAAAGAGGAAAAACAAGAATAATAGGAAGGAGAAAGATGATGATAACTCAAAGAAACATAATGAGAAGGATTATGAGTGGAACGCATACCTTTTCGAAGTGCAATAGGAATATCAAACTCAAGAGATGGGACCGAAGGAAGAGGCGAATGACTTAGCTCCAAAGTTGTCTCCATGGTAGTGTCAGTGCTGGGCGGCGGCAAAGCAGGACGAGGATGATGCTGATAAACCGGCAATGGAGGAGGAGATGGGGCTAGAGGTGATAGAGAGTCCTCCGGAAGGTAAAAGATAGACACTGGTGTAGGCGTAAAAGGAGAAAACTCGGATGGAGATGAATTAGGCCCAAAAGATAAAACCGAATCACAGAACGTAACATCAGCAAATATAAAGTACCGACGGAGAGTAGCGAAATAACACTTGTACCCTTTCTGAGACTATGGGTACCCAAGGAAGACACATTTATGAGACCGGGGAGAGAGTTTGTCAATGTCATGATCAAGTGCATGAGCAAAATATATAGAACCAAAGACCCTAGGTGGTAAAGGATGAAGAGACTGATGAGGATAAAGTACATGTTGAGGTATTTTACCTTGTAGAGTGGAGGAAGGCATGCAATTGATGAGATAACACGCAGTAAGTACGGCGTCACCCTAAAACCGATGAGGAACATGAGAGTGGAAAAGAAGAGTCCGGGTGGTCTCGAGAAGATGACGATTCTTGCATTCTGCAACTCCATTCTGTAGGGGGATATGAGGACAAGACGCCCTATGCAACACACTATGAGACGCCAAGAATGCCCGAAACGAAGTAGATAGATACTCATGCGCATTATCACTTTGTAAGGTTCGAAGAGAAATATCAAATTGAGTTTTGATTTCATGGAAAAAAGATTAAAAAATAGAAAATAATTCTGAATAATCCTTCATCAGATATAACCAAGTATAACGGAAAAAAATCGTCTATAAAAGTAACAAAACATCGAGACCCCAATGTAGAAGAGATACGACTCGAACCCCAGACATCAGAATGAACCAAAGCGAAAGGGGGCGTAGCCTGACTCACAGTGTGAGGAGAAAAAGAACTACGAATATGTTTTCCTAATTGAAATGACTCACAAGCCAAAAACTCTAATTGAGAAAGACTAGGATGTAATTGTTTCAACTTATCAAGACCTAGATGTCCTAACTGAGCTTGATAAGAGGAGATGCCACCGCCGAACCAACAAGAGAGGGTCGGTGAAGCCAATATAGGCCATGAGACTCACATTCAAAGCCAATCATCCTCCCCGTACTCCGGTTCTATAAGGAAACAGAAGTTTTAGTAAAAGAGATGACACAATTAAGAAACCGAGTAAGTTGACTTATTGATAACAAATTAAAGGGAGCTTCGGGAACATAAATAACATTATGAATAGGGAGAGACGGAGAAGGATGGACAATACTAACACCCTGGGACTGAGTTTGAGAACAATTTGTCATGGTGACAAAGGGTAAATAACCGAAAGTAGCGAGAGAAGAAAAAAGAGATTTATTACTAGTGATATAATCGGTGACCCCAGAATCAAGAACTCAGGGATCCGTAGATCGAGATATCCCAACAAAGGAATTACCAGTGTGTGTTACGACAACAATGGAATCAGAAGCCTGTCAATCCTCATACCATTTCAGAAAGTCGCCATAGGAAGGCGGTGGGGTTAGATCCGGTGGCAATTGTGAAGTGGAAGCTGAAGAAGTGAAAGAACTCTGGACGATCTGAGCAGCACGAGGGGGTCAACCATATAGACTCCAACATTTATCAATCGTGTGTCCTGGTTGGTGGCAGTGATCACACCAAGGACGTCCTTTGCCACGCTTACGGGGTGGAGGTCTGGTGTTGCTTCGAGAGACCAAAGCTGATGAGTCAATAAGAATGGAAGGAGGTAACGTCAAGACTTTGGTAGAGACACGAAGGAGAATCACCCAGGTACTGTCCATGGTAGCTTCTGTGGGGCTGCCCAAAATCTGATCACGAACATGAGAATAATCTGTGGGCAAACCATATAAAGCTAGAGACATAAAAATTTCTTTTAATTTTCAAGCTCTGTAACAGGAGTAGCCGCAGGTGGAAGCAGTTCATTAAAGTCACAAACAAGGCTAGAGACTGAACCCAGATAAGTTGACATAGAATCCTTAATCTGATGGGCACTGAGGATGCTAATGAGATCTTCACAAACTTGATAGAGTCGCCGAGAGATGTTTGTAAAGAGTTGTTAAGCCTGTGTCTAAACAGTTTTACAGGTTTTGTGAGTGCGGAAGACATCCCTAAGAGATGAATGGATTGTGGCTTGGATAATACAACACAACTGAGCGTCAATCTTTGTCCACAAAGGACGATCGACGACTTGAGCATCCTCTTTGGTTTGGGTGAGATGTGTCTCATAACTTTGTCCAATAAGCCAAAGCTCAATGTGAGAGGCCCAAGAGGAGTTGTTTTTACCATCCAACTGCTCGGATCGGTAAAGATTGAGATATTTGGCTTTGAAGTGTCAGAGGTAGTCATTGATCAGTTTTGGGTTGTTGAGAGGTTGTCGGCGTCAGGAATAGGCGTTGGAATACCCACGCGACGGAGGAGCCTTCGGTGTTCGATGGAGGAAAGCACACTGCGGAGAACAGCACATGGCGTGCAGGAAGAAGCCTTCAGCACACCTCAAGATGGAGGTCACGAGCCGAGGAAGAAAAGAAAGGGTTGCCTTGAGTGAGCAGGTCATGGTGAGCGACGCGATCGGGTGCAGAGAGAAAAAGATCACATGTGGAGAGCGACGCATTATCGGAGCTGGCGACACGAGCAGGAGAAGAATAGCAGCTTCGGCTTCTCTAGAGAATAACAACTTTGGCTTCTCTGGAGAACAGCAGTGTCACGTCCAGGAGAAGAATAACAGCGTCACGTGGAGAGAGGTGAAAAGAGAAGTTGCGAGCAGGATAAGTCGCGAGAGGGGAAAAAAGCAACGGATTGACTAAGATTTAGGACAAAAGAGAATTTTAGGGTAAAGGAAAAAAACCTTAAACCTTGCGCTCTGATACCATGTTAAAGAATTCCTTTCATCAAATATTACAAGATATAAGCCCATTTATATACAAAGTTAGGACCTATTCTAAGAAATAATTAGAACTCTATTCTAGGAAATAAATCAGGATTCTATTCTAAGGACTAATTTGTATTTTAGGTAAAATATAAGGATACATCAAATTATCCCTAGCTATATTTACAATATTCTAACAAAAGGAATTATGAAGGAGGGTTGATGGGAAAAAGAGGAAACGGGGAAAGATTTTTATTTTTATTTTTTATTTTTTTAAAAGAAAAGGTCAAAATAAAAGCAAAACAAAAGAGGTTAAAATAAAAACAGAAAAAAACCCGAAAGAGGTCGAATTAGAAGAAGAGTGATTCATGAAAGAAACGTATGATTATGGCTTTGAGAAGAAAACTTTAGAGGAGCTTATAGGCAAGGTGAAAGAGAAGGCGTTGATTGTGAAGAAAATCGTCGAAGAGCTAGCAAGGAAAAAGAGAAGGTCAAAGAGACCACAAAGAATGCGGCTAAGAAGGCAAAAGAGACAACGAAAGCCGCCGGGAGTAAGGCCAAGGAGAAAGCCGTGATGATGAAAGAAGCAAACGAAGAGACCACAAAGGCGACCGGAAAGAAAGTCGAGAGAAGGCGGTGCAGTGAAGGAGGCATCATAGGCTGGACTTCAAGCCATGAAGGAGAAGGTGAAGGAAGCAGTGTAGTCGGTGAAGGAGAAGTTACGTCGCCAACGAAGGAGAACGTCACCGGTGGATTATTTTGGAAGGAAAAAGAAAGAAGAAATAGGTACGAAGGATCTTAGCTCTGATAACATATTGAAATATTGAACACAAGAACATCGAGATATAGAAAAGGGAGATAACTAAAGAGAAGACAATTGTTTTTTTATTATTAATAGATTGTCATAGGGTAACAAGCCTATTTCTACATACTGCCACGATAATATATGAAAAATATAATGATAAATATATTAATATATTATCATAAATATAGTAATATATTATCATAAATATGATAATAATAAATATAGAAATAATGATAAATATGGTTTTGGATTGCAATCCAAACATGGTAAAGTATCGGTAATTGATATCAATTTCTAAATCTCCTGAATTGCTATCTTTATCATCATTAATTCATACTACTCAGCTTCAAGTGTTGTTTTTCTCTTAACTGGATGAGGTCTTCCTCGATAGATTTGTGCTTTATCTCGATGAACTAGTACTTTTTTATTGCATCTGTAGGTGGAAGTCATGTTGGTTTCCTTTTAATGAAACATCTAACATAACTTATGGAAAAATCAGGGGTGTGCCAAGACAAATTGAAGGGCCGAATGGAAGAAATCTACAACTTCACTTCAAGACAAAATTAGCTCTGCCTATATTCTCTGGTGGAAATGTTGGTGGGGAAAATGGAGTTGCAATTCAGGTTTTATTACGCGATGCAAACACCGGACTTGTTGTAACCTCAGGACCAGAGGCATGTTCAAAACTAGACATTTTAGTTCTAGAGGGAGACTTTAACTATGAAGATGGTGATAGTTGGATTGAAGAAGCTTTTAATACTCATAAAGTTACACAGCGCGAAGGAAAGAGACCACTGCTAGTAGGGGACTTGCAAGTTACATTGAAAGATGGAATTGGTACCCTTGGAGAGCTTTCTTTTACTGATAATTCTAGTTGGGTCAGGAGCAAAAAGTTCAGGCTTGGTGTGAGGATAGCCTCCGGTTACAGTAATGGTATTCGTATACGTGAAGCAACAACAGACGCATTCAAAGTTAAGGATCAAAGAGGAGAAGGTAGGTCCAAAATCGATTGTCTATTTGTGCACCTTCCTCATGCCACCTTAATAACATTTTTATCCAATGTTATCCTAGTATACAAGAAACACCATCCGCCTAGCTTAAAGGATAAAGTATGGAGACTGGAAAAAATTGGCAAGGATGGCCAATTTCACAAAAGGTTATCTGAAAATGCTATTTACACAGTTGAGCATTTCCTTGAGAATTATAATCAGTGCCCCCAACGACTGCGCGAAGTAAGCTCGTGTTTGCACACGCTTGCAGTCTACTAGGTTGATTATTTTTCACCTTTTGTCTCATAAATTTCTTGTGTTTTCAGATCCTTGGGGGTGGTATGTCAGGTAAAATGTGGGACAGTCTTGTGGCGCATGCCAAGACTTGTGTGTTAGATGATATGCGTTATGTATACTATCCAGATGGAACTAACAATCAAGTCCCCCAAATGCACTTACAAGCTTCACTTTTCTCAAATCAGTATTCAGTTGAAATGGGAAAGGCAGTGGGAGGTGAGGAACTTACTATTTTCATAATAATGGTTGTGCTTATTGTGCAGAAGATGGAACTTATGCCATATAGTAGGGATACTTTCTTTTTATATTTCATTTTTATGGCATAGTTTCTATTGCATTAATTTTCTAATCACACCTTTCTTTTATCTATTTGTTTGTCCACTAATCCTATATGTTATCAGTATCGATCCCTAGAACTATCATAAATTCCTGAAACTAAAGCTTCTTCTAAAATGCTTTCCTTTAAAGTGTTGTTCAAAATGCCTTTGAACTTGAATTCTTGAAATTTTGCTTCTTTAGGAGTCCTGACATTCTTTTTTTTTTTCTTTCAGGGGGGGCCATGTCTGCTCCATATGATGGAATTCAAGCTATTGGATACACACACCTTCCTCAAGATGAAGGTTCCCAAGCTCCTGTGCTGATTGCAAGGGCATCAATTGAGCCTCAAGAGAAGCCGGCTGACTCCACATTCCAGGCCCAATTCATGGCAAGTGATTCTGCATATTTAGGATTGCATCCAATGGGTCAATCCATGGCACATCCAGGGCTACAAATGCTTAAGAGCTTCAACATGGATGCTCTTTCTGAAGATGAGATCCAATTATCAAACCTTGGGAATGAGGAGTTATTCTCTGTCTATAATGGTGTTGCTTCCACGAGTAATCAGCACAACGACTTATCCGACTTCTCTTACATGTCTCCACTCTTCCATTTCTCCAAATTTGACAATGGTGAGAGCCGTGCATCCAATATTAGATTTGCAGACCTTCCTCAAGATGAAGGTTCTCATGCTCCTATGCTGATTGCAAAGGCATCAATTGAGCCTCAAGAGAAGCTGGCTGACTCCACATTCGAGACCAAATTCATGGCAAGTGATTCTGCATATTTAGGATTGCATCCAATGGGTCAATCCATGGCACATCCAGGCCTACAAATGCTTAACAGCTTCAACAGGGATGCTCTTTTCGAAGATGAGATACAATTATCAAACCTTGGGAATGAGGACTTATTCTCTGTCTATAATGGTGTTGCTTCCACGAGTAGTCAGCACGATGACTTATACGGCTTCTCTTACATATCTCCACTCTTCCATTTCTCCGAATTTGACAATGGTGGGAGCCGTGCTTCCAATAAGGCTACTGTTGGTTGGCTCAAGATGAAGGCAGCCATGAGATGGGGGATCTTCATCCGAAAGAGAGCAGCCAAGAAAAGAGTAGCTCAACTTGTTGAGGTGTAAGACCTTCACCGATCTCTCAAAGCTACAAAGTATATATATACATAGTGTTGTCAACCTGAATCTTACATTTAAATTGATGTAGAATTAATTTGGTTTGGTGATTGCAATTGAAAATGACACTGCAGCATTTCATGTACCCTCTGATCATCTAAACTAGTGTAGTTTTTCTATCCCATGAGATAATGTTCATTAACTTACATTTTTGTTGGAAATATTTCAAGGTTGAGGTGAACCCTGCTAATATCTGCTACTGCAAGACTCAGGACACCATGTGAGGCTATGTTCAGTGTCTTTTATTTAAGTAAATTAAATAAAAGAAGATTACGAGTTATATGAATTTATGGAGGCACACTGAACTACAGATGAGAAATTATTTCTCATTCAAATACTAATTGATAAAAAAATCTTTGATGAGTAAAATTCATAAGATTTTAAATCATGATTGAGCTTCCAAAGAGAGATGAACACACAAATATAGATTCCATTATATTGAGTAATATCTCAAAAAGCGGAGTCAATACCATATGGCCAGGATCATGTTGTAGAACACATGAACATATTGCATAACACATTGCAACTCACATAAGCACTTGCGATGACCGTCGGGCACTACTATAGCGCCGATGTGGTGCACACGAGGATACAAACTCACCAGCACGTGCACATGTGATGAGTGTTGAGCTGTAGCTCCAATGTAATGCATATGAAAACACAAGCTCGCTTACACATATGCAAGTGCAGTGACCATTGAGCACTGCTGCAGCATCAATGTGCGGCATGTGAGGACACAAGCTCACTTGGCACACATGAGAAATAATATGACACTACTAGTGCAACCAAGTGACTTTGTGACTAATAAGTCCATCCAAAGTAGACTGTTGAAATTTGGAACTAAGTGATCAAAAGGCTCAGGGATAGTTGCAACTCAACAGATACAACCTATTCAAAGTGCATGGGCTTGTTAATGAAAAAGCCATAGATGACTTTAGCAGTCACATGGAATTTAGTAGAATTCACATCCAACAAGTTTCTCCAACTGTCCCTCTTGCAACAAACTCCTCTATCAATTAAGATTTGGCCACTGAGATTTCACAACTATCTGAATCCATGTGATGGATTCTTGTGATCTTATTTCCAAGAAGATGGTTTGTGGGCTCTTTTGCAACGTAAAAGAAAATTTGCTAGACTCGATTCATAACAGTCGTGTGAGTGAACCAAACCTTAAAAAAGAGACTGCACACCTTTGCTATCTATTCTATTGTTTCTGGCATAATTGTGTCTCTCTTGAATGGTGAGTTTGCCAACTCTTTAGCAGCTTGACACAACAAGATGAAGGATAGGCAACGTGTATTGTGACTCCTCAATTAGTCAATGAGCCACTTTAGATGGGTTAGACACTCCTTAGACAGACGGGATCCTCTGTCCTAGAGGATCCCTTTCCCGCCTGTCCCACACTCGTCGACGATGGCCGGCGAGTCGTCCGATCGACGATCAGACACTATTAATAATTTTTTATCGTCGTTCCGAATCAAACGATATCCTGGGATAACGGTGAATGAGTCGGAATCGCCGTATTACAATCTCATCGGATTTGATGGTGAATATGGCGAGATCGCAATTGCGACAATACCCAACGGGTTCACCGTATCTCCTAGGGAGTTTTGTTCGGGACGACGGCCGGAGACCGCCGATAGTGTCTGATCGATGATCAGACGACTCGTCAGCCATCATTGACGAGTGGGACAGAGGGACAAGGATCCTCTGTGGGACAGAGGATCCAACCTCCTCCTTAGAGGGTAGACATCGCCAATGTGAGTGGGTGACACCACAATATAATTATTGGACTTATGATTATTGATGATGCCCTCTAAGGAACAATAACTTTCACCTTGAAATATAAGCACTTTAAATTTTGAGACTACGTGAACCTTCAATACCTTAAAATTGTTGGTGCAATAATTCTCCTAGCTAATTGCTCAGATTCGATAGGTAATTTTAAGTGTTTGGTAAAGGTTTAGGTTTATCTTCTGTTTTGCTGTGTGCACCAAGTGTATAAAAACTTTGTAGCACATGTAGCTCGAATAGCTTGACATGTGGTGATTGAGTAATTGTGTGATGGATGACTTGATGTAGTCAAATTGGATGGATTATTTTCAATAATTTAGAAGTTCATTACAAGGTGGACTAGGAGATGATCGAAAGAGGATGGATTGAGGCATTGTAAGGATTAAAACATTCATGATGAGATGGACTCTAGAATGAAAGCATGTTGCAGCTATTGGTTTAGTGCTTGACAGCCTATGACGAGGCGAACTACAGAGGAGGTTGGCAAAGGATAACTTGGAGCATCCGAGAGATTAAAAATTCCTAGCGAGTTGAATTGTAGGGCAATTTGATAGGAGATAGGCTCTATAAGTGAATAATGAAAGATGACATGTGGAGCAAGTTTGGAGTGCATGATACACTTGAGGAATGAGAGTTTGATGCATGGCGAACTTAAGGGCAACGTAAAGCATCAACAACCTTGAAGACCTAGAGGTAAGAGAGACATGAAAGATTATTATGAGTGAAATGTAATCTTGAGTTTCTCTTTAGGCATCATCATCGAGAGACTATGTATTTAGTTAAGTAGCGTTAGACTACCTAATTGCATGAGTGAAGCTTTAACTAAGGGAAAATATGTTTTAGGTTGTAGTTACTAGTTAGTTGATGTGGGGTGGATATTCAGCCACATGGGTAAAGAGAACAAATCCTCTTCCCGAGATTCTCTCTGTCCCCGTGTCTCAACTCGCCGACGATCATCGGCGAGTCCTCCGATCGTCGATCGGACACCACCGGGGGGCGGCCCCCCGAACAAAACTATACCCTAGGGGGTACGGTGAACCCGTCTGGGATTGTCGCAATTGCGATCTCACCGAATTCACCGTCGAATTGGCGAGATCGCAATTGCGACGATCTCGACCAATTCACTGTTCTCCAAGGATATCGTTTGATTCGGAACGACGATCGGAGACTAATGATGGTGTCTGATCGCCAATCGGAGGACCCGCCGGTCATTTCTAGCGAGTTGGGACACAGGGACAGAGAGAATCTTAGGACAGAGGATCCCATTGACAGGTGCTTTTGATAATTTCAGCGCTTTTCCCTTTTTAGGGTTGGGCTTAGACAGGAAAAAAGGGGCTCCCCTTTCTCACTCAGGGGGTTGCCACACCCTCTCTCTCTCTCTCTCTCTCTTCTCTCTCTCTCTCTCTCTCTCTGTTTTCATGGGCTTAGCTGGAGTGGTTAGTGCGTGGAAGTTTGTCACTTGAGGGTGTGGGTTCAAACCATGGGATAGTTAGGGTGTAATTCCTTGGTCCTCGTGTACCTCTTCCCACCATGCACTAACTTCTCCAGTTATCGTGATTTACCTCCTTCGTGTTAGTTCTGGGGCGGGTTGACGGGGATGTCGGGGGCGAGCAAATTACCTTTTTGTCACTCTCTTAGCTTCTGCCCGTTGGCCTTCAAGTGCCACTAGCCGCCTCCGAGCCATTTGTTGCTGCCTCCGAGCCTCTTGTCGCCACCTCTGGCCTCCGAGAGCCCGTCGTCACAACCGACCCTCGAGTTCCTGTCATCATAGTCACCTCCCCTCTCTCACGCGAGGGCGCCGCCACCCTCTCTCTCTCTCTCTCTCTCTCTCTCTCTCTGTCTCTGGCCATGTCGCCGCCTCAGTCAGACGCTGCCAAGACGCCACCTCCCTTTCTCCGTCCGTCGTTGGCCACCGTTGTTGTCGCCGATCAACACCCCTTCCTTCTTTTCCTTGTCACCGCGCCCTCCGCCAGGCTCTCCCACGCCACTAGTCTAGCCACTGCCGCCTCATTTCGATCGTTGCCACTACCATCATAGCCTGGGTAGATCACTCGCTGTCGTACGTCTCCGATGCTGATCCAACATAGATCCCTCACTGTCGTACGTCTTCGACGTTGTTCCACCTCCTACGCTCTCACCTTCAGATTCGATCGATCGGCGGGCCATCTTCAGAGCTAGTCGTTGTTGCGGCCTCCTATTACCGCTACATCTGGGTTGCTCGAGCCGCATCCGTCCTCCGAGCCCTCGTTGTTTAGGAACCTCATTGTACTCCACCTTTGTTGCTGCTGTACTCCCGTTGTTGTTGTACTCCATTGGCATCCGAGCCCCCGTAGCCGTCCGACTCCTGAAGCCCTCACAGATCCAATGCTTCATTCAGTTCCACTGACGTTGATCTAGCTAGTCCACCTGATCAAATAGTCTAGGGGGAGGGGTCAACTCCCGATCGGATACTCTAGGGACCCAGCTCCCTGAGTGGATACTCCAATGGTTCCAACATGCAGACTGACTTGACACATGGAGCAATGTGGTGGACGTAGTGTAATCCTACGAGATTTCCTATAGTATCATTTATGGGTGATGTGACGTCCATATACAACGATGGGATATTCTCTTTACCAGGACATGCAAATTTGTTAGAAGTACATCATCTCCTCTAACGGTCTTTGATATGGCATCTTACCCTTGCAGGTTGTAAAAAGTCGTGCCCCTCAGGCCAAGGTACACACCCGCTTAAAGAGATACATATTACTTTACTACACTGATTATCTTTTCCATTTTTTATATTGTCGGAGATTAACTTGAGCATCGGAGTGGAAGGCTGGGGCAACTTGGCCTCCATTTAATTCCTACTCTTGCTCTTTGTTCTGCATAGACTTTTTCGGTGATGGGAGTTGTAGCGACATGGCCTCTCTAGCCCCATCAGACGGCTCTCTAGGCCATGCCCTACGACCTTCCCACATCCGGCGGTGGGTTTTTGCATTCCCCAGATTCGAACCCTTGACCTCCGGGACAAGTACAATAGTTCCTTGAATCTGGTAGCCAAGTGAGCGCTCACTTGGCTACCAGGATTCATGAACTCTAGTATTTAGTATGGAGGTCTAGAGTTCGAATCCTGGGCAAGGCAAAAATCCACTGGCCAGGGGTGGGAAGACCTAGTGAGTAACGACACGGCCGACGGTCGACAACTAAAGGGGCTAGGTTGTTGGGCCGCCAAAAATGAAATTTGGCCGCCCAAGGGGCCGAGGGGTCGGGTCGACGGGCCGGGTCGTTACAATAAAAAGACACCTTTTTATTGTAACGACCCGGCCCGTCGACCCGACCCCT
This sequence comes from Boesenbergia rotunda, assembly GCA_024364735.1. Taxonomy (NCBI): domain Eukaryota; kingdom Viridiplantae; phylum Streptophyta; class Magnoliopsida; order Zingiberales; family Zingiberaceae; genus Boesenbergia; species Boesenbergia rotunda. The sequence continues at coordinate 193,671 of JAGFNQ010003163.1, read as the reverse complement.
CGGCCCCTTGGGCGACCAAATTCCATTTTGGCAGCCCAACAGCCTGGTCCCTTTGGTCGTCGACCGTCGTTACTCACAAGAACTTCCAACCCCTGGCCAGTGGATTTTTTGCCTTCCCCAGGATTTGAACTCTAGACCTCCAGGATAAATACTAGAGTTTATGAATCCTGGTTGTCAAGTGAGCGCTCACTTGGTTACCAGGATTCATAAACTCTAGTACTTATCCTGGAGGTCTAGAGTTTGAATCCTGGGGAAGCCAAAAAATCCACTGACCAAGGGTGGGAAGTTCTTGTGAGTAACGATGGTCGACGACCAAAGGGACCAGGTTGTTGGGCTGCCAAAAATGGAATTTGGCCGCCCAAGGGGCCGAGGGGTCCGGTCGACGGGTCGGGTCGTTATACTTCCTCTTCTCCCTCTTGGCCGAAACCCTTTTGGGTTCTTGGTTGTCTTGTGAACTACCTCAAGTTGCTAGCACAACTAAGGTAGTTCTTTCCGAAGTTGAGAGATCGTGTCTGTGTGGATACGAATAGAAGCACAAACACTTGAACGTGCAAGAGATCCGGCGCATCTTGGACGAGCGAGATAAGCGAAAGGGCACGCTCCAAAGGTATACATTGTAGATAGATCTATTAAATAGATGAACTTTGTACGAATTTTTCTTTCGCATGGATCGTTCGAAGGATCTTATTTCTGCTGTGTTTTGTGTTTTGATGCCGAGAGATCCCAACAAATTGTACCAGTTGACTACGACCCAAAGGGGCCTCGCCCTCCTTCAAAGTAGAGGCGTGACAAGGAGTCTCTCGTTTTGTGTTATGACATGTTTGTACCATCATAAACGTCTTTGTCTTAAGTTCTTACATACAGTCCCAATTATATTATGGTGAAATTTGGATGCTTGTTATCGAGCGCTCCTTGTCCCCCTAGTCCAACGGCACAAGTTCCTGCCTAATGTTAACATGCGGTAAGAGGGTGCGGTTTAGTCCCGAGACCCCTCAAGTGCTAAAATGAGACTTCGCAATAGGTAAAAGTGGACATACTGTGGACTAAGAGAGGTTATTAGAGAGAAAAATATACTCCATCCTTTGATTACCAATCTCCTTTAATAGCTTCTACCGAGTAATGACTCTCGTTATGATATCCCTTTTGCAACAATCATGAACCTCCATTGATAGTCATCTTCTCATAACAGCCCAATATTCGTCCCTCCATAACGACTAACGTTCATCATTACTAGTCGCCTTCGTTACCGATCGTCCTCCTTAAAATGTATCATCTTTAGATCAAGTCCTCACCAACAAACATCCCTGAACTCCCTCAAGCCTGAATCCCAAATGCCGAACACCAAGCGATCTGAGTTCTTACACACTCAACTCCCAACAGTCAAGAACCCATATAGCTCTTAATTATGTACCCGAGACCCGAGTGCCGAACACCATATCCATCTCTTTTTGGGTCCGACTTGGCCGGATCCAACCTTCAGTCAACCCACATATTCTAACCTCTCGGACTTGCCACTCCTTAATCGTGGATTATTGACAGTACCTGGAGAAATCGGTGATTATACAATCCATGACAACAACAATGAAGGCAACTAACTTCTGTTTCCTTAAAGTTAATTTCCTTATGATCAGTTTTTCATCTACAATTCCCGTTCAAAGTTTTGGACAATAAAGCTCCACAAATTCGATAAAAAAAAATATTGAAAGATAAGATAATTAATAAACATAGAACAACTCTGCCTTCAAAACAGTCATGGTTCTTTTGTATTAGTTGTTGTTATTGTTTTTTATTTTTCAAAATTCAGATTAATTAAGCAAAATCTCAAGAGAACAAAAATACAAAGCTATGCTACCATCTACATTTTAGAAAGAAAAAAAAAAGATGCAACTTAGAATGCATATAAAGTAGCAAATCTCAAACCCAACCGATGCCATCACCACATTAATTAATATAATTATTATGCCTCACTCGATCTCGGTTAATTCTTCTCCCTCAACTGCGTATCTATTATATATATATATATATATATATCACTGCATTGAACGGCCGTCGTCGTACTCCTTCAGCTCCTCGATCCTGGCGACCGCCTCCCCGAGCTCGCACCGCCTCTCCATGTCAGCTTCGGAGCAATCCAAACCGATGCGCAGCAGCTTAAGCATCTCCCCCTCGCCGCCCTCCGTCCCTTTCATGTTCGCGTCGAACACGCAAGTCGTCTTCTCCTCCTTCACCACCGAGTTGACCCAGCTAGCCAAGTCGGTGCCGACGCGGCCTTGCTTCAGATAGTTGGCCGGGAACTTGCCGGTGAGGATCTCCAGGATGAGGATGCCGAAATTCCAGACGTCGGACTTCTTGGAGGCCTTGCCGCCGCCGGTGCACTCGGGGGACTTGAAGGCCACCATGATCTGCGAGGCGTGCGATTTGTTCATGACAGGGACGAGGGCGTAGTCGGAGAGGATGGGGTCGAAGGAGTAGCTGAGGAGCACGTTGGAGGACTTGAGATGGCCGTGGGGGACGGTCAGCACGAGAAGCTCCTCGTGGAGGTAGGCCAGCGCGCGGCCCACGCCCTTGACGATCTTCAACCGGCTCGGCCAATCCAGTGGAGGAACACTCGATCCTTGACTCCCTGAACGACATTGTCCTAAAATTTTAGAACAAAAAATAAAAAAAAACAAAAACAGAGAAAACCTCGTCATTAATTAATTTGTATGAGCATCGATCGAGCTACCATGGAGCAGGTGAGCTAAGCTGCCATTGAAGATGTAATCTGTGACCAGCAGCTTCTCTTCTCTTCTGTAGTAATAAGCCACAAGGGGAAGGAGATTGGGGTGGGAGAGCCTCCCCAGTCTCCTCATGTGCTCGTAGAAGTCCTCCCTTCCGGTTCCGTTCATCTCTTTGAATCTCTTCACCACGACTGCAGGGCCATCGGAGAGGATGGCCTTGTAGGAGGATCCAAAGCTGCCACTGCCGAGTACCTCGGCGGATGCTTTCAGTAAGTCTTGGATATTGAACTTGACTCTGTCTTCCTTCACGAATGTCAACCTTCCCTGTTCTTCCTTTGGGACTTTCTTCCCGCTACTACTGCCTGAGTGCACCGAGCGCTGGTCTGCGCTGTTGACCTGCCGATCGATCAGTTTGAAGCGAATCGAATCGGACAGTAATTATTTAAATAACTAAACATTTAGATAACAAAATAACATCAATATGGAAATTTATTGTTACCTGAACAGGCTCGGTCTTGACGGGTTGGGTGGTCGGAAGCACCGCCGGCTCCTTGTGCTTCTTCCGGCCCCGGCAAAAGATTAAGAACAATGCAATTGCGACCAATAAGATTGCGATGCAAATGAGAATGATTCCCACGATAAACACGGGCGACAACCTCCTCGGAGACCCGCATTCATAACTCAGAGGCGCACCGCACAGATCTTCATTCCCTGCCAACGCCCAAAAAAGCACATATGCCAAAATTTTCAGATCAAGATCAAATCGATAAATTGTATTTGTAAATCCAATTCTGGTTGGGTTATGTTTCTCATTTATTTAATCAAAAATTTTTGATCCGATTATGTTTGATTAATTCTCGATGTAATTTGATGTCGAGCGAATAGCCCTGATTAATTAATTAGTCAAGCTCACCGGCGAACCAGCCAGGCTTCATTTTCTTAAAGCGCCTCGGGATTGGTCCCTTGAGGTTGTTGTACGATAGGTTCGCCAACCATATCCCAGACTGCTGGAAGTTTGGGATCAGGCCGTCGAACTGGTTGTCGTCGAGCCGTAGCTCCAGGAGTCGCGGCGCTTGCGCCAGTGAGCTCGGGATAAGCCCGGAGAATTGGTTCCGCGAGAGGTGCACCTTCTTGAGCCACTTCATGTGGGCGAATAAGCCGTCCGGCACCTCGCCGGAGAATCTGTTCGTGGAGAAGTAGATGGAGCGAAGGCCGGGGAACTTGGAAAGGTCTGGGATGGCGCCCTCGAAGCTGTTGTTCTTGAAGCTGATGCTGCGGAGCACCGGGAGGCCAATGAGGGCGTCGGTGTTGAGCGTGCCGGCGAGGCTCATGTTTTCGAGCTTGACGCCGCGGACGCTGCCGTCGTGGTTGCAGAGGACGCCGGACCAGAGAGAGAGATTAGCACGGCAGGGGGAGGAGCCGGGGACCCAGTTTCGGAGAGCGGCGTCGACTCCGGAGGCGGAGGAGGAGAGAGCTGCCTTGAATTGGAGGAGGACGTCTGCGTCGGCGGCCGCGGAGGCATGGGACTGCCGTGGGACGGCGAAGGTGAGGAGGAGGAGGGGAAGGAAGAGCGCCCATGGCGTGGCCATGGCGCCGGCCGTGAAGCTAGCTTAGGTGCGGCGGGGGCGAGCAATGAGAGACGTCGTCGGTGGCGAAGTCGGGGGTGGCGGGGGAGGGGATGGATTTAGATGGTATGGCGAAGAGCAAGGGAGGAAGGTGGAGGGATCCCTAATAATAGTTTTTTTTTGTTTAAAAGTTTCTATTAATTTAATTTTGGAAAAGAATAACGAAGAGTGAGAGTTTGATGGTCGGTGAGAGGAAATTGTTTTTCTTTTAAAAAAATTGAAAGGTAATGTTTAGGGTTGGGAGGAAGTTAAGTTCACTTGGCACATTCTAACAACTTGTAACAACAGAGAGAAAAATAAATAAAAAAATAAAAACTAATTAATCATTTTTCCTAAATAAGTGTGGAGGATCGATCCAAAAGTCTAACATCTCAGATTTCTATTCTATTTAGAAAATTTTTTTTATAAAATATATAATAATTAGGGATCCAACTGTTGATATTTAAAATATCGTCTTTTCGTTATATCATAATTCGAGGGTATTATTATTTTAAAATATAATGTTTGTGTTCGTTAGTGGGTTTGATCGGGTATGCAACACGTGAGATGCGCGTGTTATTTTAATTGAAATGATAAATTCTCCTTTAGGTGGTGGTTTTCACGTAGAGGAGGACAGCAAAGAGCATAACATAGTCTATCTATTTTATGCGATTTCATATCCAAACAGCTGTTCTTTTCGATAAGTTAAATCATCAATCAGTTTCTGATATAAGGAACATATTATTTTTAAATATTTTTACCCAATATATATCGAAAAATATATGAGGTGGAAAACCTTCTAGTACATCACAATTAAGATTTAACTCATAGGTCCGTTTGATTGGGGTTATCTATGATAACCTTAGTTATCCATCCAAGGTTATCAATAAAAATTGTATTTGATTTAGATAATCAACGATTCCCAAATAATGATCGATGTTCGACACGTCAATAAAAGGGCATGCAACTCGGAATCGGAAAACTTTAGGAAAATAAAGTTTTTCTTGATTCCCAAATTATGAAATTTATTTTTTCAAAATTATCCTCCAATATTTACCTTAGCAAAAGAGGCATTATTCGCGGGCAACTGTCGGCAACGACAACGGGCGACCGGCGACCGTAGCCTGCGACCGGTGACCGTAGCCGACGACCGTCGACGGGAGACCGGAGACCGACGACCGGAGACCGACGACCGACGACCGTCGATCGGCGACCGGTGACCGCCACCCCGTCGCCGGCGACCGGCAACGACGGTCGGCGATCATTATTCGCGGCCGACGACCGGGAACGACGGCTGGCAACCACCGCAGGCGGCCGACCATTATTCCCAGCGGACGACCAAGCTACGAATATCTATATAATATCATTTTACCTTTTATTTTAAATTTATAAGTATATAATATTATTATACTTAAATTTAACTAAATGGTAATACGATAAAATATTGTATTATGTTATAGACTATTATCTCTAAACAAATAAGATTTTATTTGATTATCTAAATTGAACTAAATAATTTCAGGTTATATTTCATTTCTATTACTTTGATTATGTGATTATCCGTGATTACTATGTAATCACATAACTAAACCAAACGCACAATACTTCACCATCCAGAAGACTTCGCAACACTGTAGCACCTTTACTTGAATCATTATGGTTGATATTATCGCTTGGTTGATGGATCTTTTCACATTACAATTCACGAGAAAATAAACATACCAATGCATAATTCATCCTTCATCCTGTTCAACTGTCAAAAATACGTACCCTTGGATTTGAATTTCTTTTGCATAATATTCTTCTGGTGTAACGTTAGATTTCAATTTAGAGACGACAATTTATCAAAGGACATACATAATAATTAGAAATTACCAAAGAACATCCCATGATTTGTATTTTATCAAAGGGCGTAGCTCTTTAAGTGAACTTCCTTTTATACCCCTCCTGCTATGTACTGTTTTTCTTTTTCTCTCTCAGTAATAAATTCCGAGACGTCTGCACATGCAACGTGACTTAATTACTGATTTTTATTTTAAAATAATATATTATAGAATCGACGCTAAATTAAAAAATATAAGGTAAAAATTGAAAAAATCATTTAATAAATTTCTCATCCAACGTGATGAGATTTATTTTATGGAATCGGCGACCGTCGACCGTCTACCGGCGACGGTCATAGGCATGAGATTTCAATTTATAGAGGTTAGCATGAGATTTTTAAAATAATATATTTAGATTTCAATTTATAGAGGTTAGCATGAGATTTTTGCTAATTTGTATCTTCTCAAGATTGTAAGATTTTATTCTTGAGTGGAAATCCCTTCGTTGGTCACTATTTATTCCTTACGAGGTTTCATCCTTGTTTGTTGAGGCTTAACTTATACCTTTATTATTTTTTTTAAAATAATGATTTAGCGGAATTCATTTGAGGTGGCGTTATCGAGCATGTCGTAGGCCAATATGTTTTAGCATTGTGCCTTTATTTGTAATATCACACTTAAAAATTATTACATGTGCACATGGACTTATATTTAAAATTGTATTTGTATGAGATTGTATTTACATGCAAGATCAAAAACAAAATTGCACAATATAATCACCTTGCTCTAGCCAAACTAATTTTGTTCATACAAGGCGAATTAAAAAATTAGAAGATTCTTAAGGAAAAGTGAAATTTCCCAAAGTCATGTTCTAAGAATATTATGATGGATCTTCAGGAGCACTTTCTAATTTATTTTCGTAACCGATGAAAATTTTTCATGGGACCTAATCGACCTCTAGAATTAATCGATTCGAAAAATTAAAAATCTAAATTATAAAATAATAATAATAGAGAGGTTGACAATGAGATAGCAACATGAACAATAATTTGTTTAACGAATTTGCAACAATAAAACAAAGTCCTCAACAATTTAACTAATCGCCTCGAAGAGTAACAACTTGATTCTAGCCGTGTGTAGTCGGTAATTGCAACTCTGGCTTCTGTCAAGGAATCTATATATAATTGAAATACGATGAAAATGTAGGATCACATTCTAATTTATTCTTGTAACCGATGAAAATTTTTTGTGGGACCTAATCGACCTTCAAAATTAATCGGTTTAAAAAATTAAATATCTAAATTATAAAAAAAATAATAGAGAGGTTGGCAATGAGGTGACAACAACAACAATAATTTGTTTAACGGATTTGCAACAATAAAGCAAAGTCCTCAACAATTTAACCAATCACCTCGAAGAGTAACAACTTGGTTCTAGCTGTGTGTAGTTGATAATTGCAACTCTAGCTTCTGCCAAGGAATCTATATATAACTGAAATTCGATGAAAATGTTGGAGCACTTTCTAATTTATTCTCATAACCGATGAAAATTTTTCGTGGGGCCTAATCGACCTCCAAAATTAATCGGTTCGAAAAATTAAATATCTAAATTATAAAAAAATAATAGAGAGGTTGGCAATGAGATGGCAGCAACAACAACAATTTGTTGAACGGACTTGCAACAATAAAACAACGGCAATTTACCAAAAGACGTACCCAAGAATTGATATTTATCAAACGGCGTACCATGGTTTCATTTTCACCAAAGGGCGCACTTAATAATAGTGAACTTCCTCTTATATCCCTCCTGTTATCTACTGTCTTTCTCCTCCTCTCTCTCAGTAACAAATTTCGAGACGTCTGTAGATACTTTTTCAGACTTTTATTTTAAAATAATATATTATGAAATCGGCGCTGAAAATGTTGTAAGGTAAACATTAAAAAAATATTTCAATTAATAAATATCTCATCCAACGTGATTTAAAAATATAAATAAATAATTTTTATATTTGATTAATAGAAATTTATATATTAAATAATATTTAATATATATATTAATATATATATATATAATATTAATAATATTTAATAAATATATTAATATCTCATTCCATGTTCTATATTAATAAATATATTAATTAATATATATAAATATATTAATATATTAATATATATAAAAAAAATTGAAAAAAACGTTGGCCGAAAATTTAAAAAAAAAAGCGTGTATTGATTTCAGGCCCACGCTGGGCCTGAAATTTTTTATTCCAAGCCCACGTTGGGTCTGAAATCTTTTGATTCAGGCCCGACGTGGACTCAAATTTTTTTTCTATTTTAAAAATATATTAATATATAAAAAAACCTATCAAAACACTTAATTTCATATTCAAACACAGGGCATGAAGTCATCCCAGGAGGGTTTGAAGTCAAATAACCTCAGATCCTATAAATAATTAATTTAATAAATAATAATTAAATATAAAAATATATTTTTAAAATTAAAAAATTTTCAGTGTCCTGGTGCCTGAAGTCATCCGACTTCAGGCCCTCCATCATTGATATAAAAAAAATATAAAAAAATATAAAAAGGTTTAATATATAATTACATATTATATAGGAGTGGTTTAGGTATATCAGTGAGTTTGGGTGCCGAAACATCTAATAGGAGTGGTCTAGGAGATGAGATTTTGGGTGTCGAAACATCTAATCTTGATGTATCACCAATGCTATAGGAGTGGTTTAGGTATATCAGTGAGTTTTGAGCAAAACTCACTGATGGACTTACAATGTTTGGAATTTTGAAAACTCTATATCAGTAGACAGGGTTGAGCTAGGAGATGAGATTTTGGGTGCCGAAACCTCTAATCTTGCTGTATCACCAATGTTATAGGAGTGGCTTAGGTATATCAGTGAGTTTTGAGCAAAACTCACTGATGGACCTACCATATTTGGAATTCTGAAAACCCTATATCAGTAGACAGGGTTGAGCTAGGAGATGAGATTTTGGGTGCCGAAACCTCTAATCTTGCTGTATCACCAATGCTATAGGAGTAATTTAGGTATATCAATGAGTTTTGAGAAAAACTCACTAATGGACCTACCATATTTGGAATTCTGAAAATCCTATATCAGTAGATAGGGTTGAGCTAGGAGATGAGATTTTGGGTGCCGAAACATCTAATCTTGCTGTGTCAGCAATGCTATAGGAGTGGTTTAGGTATATCAGTGAGTTTTGAGTAAAACTCACTGATGGACCTACCATATTTGGAATTCTGAAAACTCTATATCAGTAGATAGGGTTGAGCTAGGAGATGAGATTTTGGGTGCCGAAACCTCTAATCTTGCTGTATCACCAATGCTATAGGAGTGGTTTAGGTATATCAGTGAGTTTTGTTCAAAACTCACTGATGGACCTACCATATTTGGAATTCTGAAAACCCTATATCAGTAGACAGGGTTGAGCTAGGAGATGAGATTTTGGGTGTCGAAACCTCTAATCTTGCTGTATCACCAATGCTATAGGAGTGGTTTAGGTATATCAGTGAGTTTAGCTCAAAACTCACTGATATACCTAAACCACTCCTATAGCATTGGTGATACAGCAAGATTAGAGGTTTCGGCATCCAAAATCTCATCTCCTAGCTCAACCCTGTCTACTGATATAGAGTTTTCAGAATTCCAAATATGGTAGGTCCATCAGTGAGTTTTGCTCAAAACTCACTGATATACCTAAACCACTCCTATAGCATTGGTGATACAACAAGATTAGAGGTTTTGGCACCCAAAATCTCATCTCCTAACTCAACCTTATCTACTGATATAGGGTTTTCAGAATTCCAAATATGGTAGGTCCATCAGTGAGTTTTGCTCAAAACTCACTGATATACATAAACCACTCCTATAGCATTGGTGATACAGCAAGATAAGAGATTTCGGCACCCAAAATCTCATCTCCTAGCTTAACCATGTCTACTGATATAGGGTTTTCAAAATTCCAAATATAGTAGGTCCATCATTGAGTTTTGCTCAAAACTCACTGATATACCTAAACCACTCCTATAGCATTGGTGATACAGCAAGATTAAAGGTTTCGGCACCCAAAATCTCATCTCCTAGCTCAACCTTGTCTACTGATATAGGGTTTTCAGAATTCCAAATATGGTAGGTCCATCAGTGAGTTTTGCTCAAAACTAACTGATATACCTAAACCACTCCTATAGCATTGGTGATACAGCAAGATTAGAGGTTTCGGCACCCAAAATCTCATCTCCTAGCTCAACCCTCTCTACTGATATAAGGTGTTCAGAATTCCAAATATGGTAGGTCCATCGGTGAGTTTTGCTCAAAACTCACTGATATACCTAAACCACTCCTATAGCATTGGTGATACAGCAAGATTAGAGGTTTCGGCACTCAAAATCTCATCTCCTAGCTCAACCCTGTCTACTGATATAGGGTTTTCAGAATTCCAAATATGGTAGGTCCATCAGTGAGTTTTGCTCAAAACTCACTGATATACCTAAACCACTCCTATACCATTGGTGATACAGCAAGATTAGAGGTTTCGGCACCCAAAATCTCATCTCCTAGCTCAACCCTGTCTACTGATATAGAGTTTTCAGAATTCCAAATATGGTAAGTCCATCAGTGAGTTTTGCTCAAAACTCACTGATATACCTAAACCACTCCTATAGTATTGATGATACAGCAAGATTAGATGTTTCGGCACCCAAAATCTCATCTCCTAGACCACTCCTATTAAATGTTTCGGCACTCAAACTCACTGATATACCTAAACCACTCTTATATAATATGTAATTATATATTAAACATTTTTATAATTTTTTTTTTATTTTTTTTATATCAATGATGGAGGGCCTGAAGTCGGATGACTTCATGCCCCATGGCACTGAAAATTTTTTATTTTAAAAATATTTTTTTATATTTAATTATTATTTATTAAATTAATTATTTATAGGATCTGAAGTTATTTGACTTCAAACCCTCCTGGGATGACTTCAGGCTCTGTGTTTGAATCTGAAATTAAGTGTTTTGATAGTTTTTTTATATATTAATATATTTTTAAAATAGAAAAAAAATTTGAGTCCACGTCAGGCCTGAATCAAAAGATTTCAGGCCCAATGTGGGTCTGAAATAAAAAATTTCAGGCCCACGCTGGGCCTGAAAGTATTGTTTCAGGCCCAGCGTGGGCCTGAAATCAATACACGCTCTTTTTTTTAATTTTCAGCCAAAGTTTTTTTTCAATTTTTTATTATTAATATATTTATTAATATATTATATTATATATATTTATTAATATATTTATTAATAAAGAGTGGGATGAGATATTAATATATTTATTAAATTTTATTAATATTATATATATATATTAATATATATATTAAATATTATTTAATATATAAATTTTTATTAATCAAATATAAAATTTTTTTATTTTTATTTTTAAATCACGTTGGATGAGATATTTATTAATTGAAATATTTTTTTGATGTTTATCTTACAACGTTTTCAGCGTCGATTTCATAATATATTATTTTAAAATAAAAGTCTGAAAAAGTATCTGCAGACGTCTCGAAATTTGTTACTGAGAGAGAAGGAGAAAGATAGTAGATTACAGAAGGGGTATAAGAGGAAGTTCACTATTATTAAGTGCGCCCTTTGGTGAAAATAAAATCATGATACGCCATTTGATAAATATCAATTCTTGGGTACGTCTTTTGGTAAATTGCCTATAAAATAAAGTCCTCAACAATCTAACCAATCGCCTCGAAGAGTAACAACTTGATTCTAGTCGTGTGCAGTCGATAATTGCAACTTTGGCTTCTGTCAAGGAATCTATATATAATTGAAATACGATGAAAATGTAGGAGAAAGAATTGGTTGCCGTGAAGACTGATAGAGTATAGGGGAATAACAAATTTCAAAAAGTTGAACACTAGATGATCTCCGTCGACAATGTGGGTGATCCCGGGCCAGCTTGCGTGTAGCCTGGCCCGGTAGCCTGGCGCTTAGTCAGGGAAAGTGGCTAGTGATCTGGACGATCCCGCTGGACAAGAGGCACGCAAGCTTAGGCCCGCTGGGTTTCTGTGTCAAGGCCCATACCGGCCTATAATAGCTTTCTACTAAGTCAGATAAGCTCGGGTTGAAGGAGTTATCCCCTTTGTGCCCTCAGTCGGCACCCTCATAGGCCCTCAGCCAGCCTCCTTACCTCTGTGCCCCCAGTCGGCACCCTCATAGGCCCTCAGCCGGCCTCTTTACTTTTGTACCCCCAGTCGGCACCCTCATGGGCCCTCAGCCGGCCTCCTTACATTTGTGCCCCCAATCGGCACTCTCATAGGCCCTCAGCCGGCCTCCTTACCTCTGTGCCCCCAGTCGGGACCCTCATAGGCCCTCAGCCGACCTCCTTATCTTTGTGCCCCCAGTCGACATCCTCATGGGCCCTAAGCCGGCCTCCTTACCTTTGTGCCCCCATTCGACACCCTCATAGGCCCTCAGCCGGCCTCCTTACCTCTGTGCCCCCAGTCGGCACCCTCATAGGCCCTCAGCCGGCCTCCTTACTTCCGTGCCCCCAGGCGGCACAACCACTCCCTAACATCGGGTTACAGAAGCTGTACGGGGTCGGCGCGGGACCCTGGTCGTCCTGGTCGCCAACGGCGGATATCTCGCCGGGGTATTAATATGCCTGACATATCTTGTCCCCCGTACCTCGACCACATGTCCTGATGTCAGACTGAGCGGCGCCCAATGGCGCCAACTTTTAAGTTGACAGGGCCTCTTTCCCTAATACAGCATGTGCCACTTTGCCCTGCCACACTTGGACGCACATTACCCTGTCCTCACTACGCGACAGCGGGTGGCAGGCTAGGCAAAACCTGTCAGCTTCCCCGGCTACATATACTTCCCACTCCGCATTTCCCAGGTACGCTCGATAGTGCAATTTCACTACTGTTCTATTGCTTTCCATCGCCACCGTCGTGTACTGACTTGACCGTCGGAGTGCCTAGCCGGGGACTTTTCCCGGCGGGTTTTAACGGTCTCTGTCTTGCAGGTTAGGAGTGACCTAGCTCGTCACGCCACTTCGGCGACCTCGCTCGCCTCGGAGACTCATCCCGCTGTAAGGGCGTTCGACTCACTTGGCGACAGGATCAAATTTGGTGCTAGAAGGAGGGTCACCAGCAGCCTGATCGGAAGTGAAGATGGACGAACCTTATGATATCAACATGGATATCTTTCGAGGAGAGTACGAGGTACTCATGGCTACGCGAGCTCAGCAGAGGGCCTCTCAAAGGCCCTCCCAAGCTACCAGCCAAAGGCCTCAGGGCCTAGAGCCGGCGGCGAGTCGCACCTCGGGAGGGCAAGGCAGACCTGCCGTGCCCGAGGGTGGCCCCGCCCCTCCCCCGACGGTGGTCCCCCAGGAGCAAGCCGGTGACGCTCACTCGGCATCAGCCGCAGCATCAGTCTCTAACCCGGTGCGCGGGAGGCGACCAGACAAAGGAAAAGCTCCGGCGGACCCTGCATCGGTTATGTCGGTACGCAGCCCTTTCGCTCCTTGGATCTTAGAGGATCCCGTGCCTCATCACATGCGTTTCTTCACCATCCCTGAGTACGTGGGGACTACGAATCCGGAGGAGCACTTGATGAAGTTCGAGAGTGCTGCTATGCTCCAGCAGTATCCGGAGGGTGTTAAATGGCGCGCTTTCCTAACCACGCTCTCGAGCACCGCCGAGAGGTGGTTTGACCGACTCCCAGATGGGTCGATCACGAGCTTTGAGAAGTTCAAGAGGGTGTTCCTGCAGCACTTTGCTAGCAGTCGAAGGCACCACAAGACGAGTCTCAACCTCTTTGCCTTAAAGCAAGGGCCGAAGGAAACCCTTCGGTCATACATTCAGAGGTTTAACGAGTTGGCGATGGATGTGCCTACTGCTACTCAAGAGGTTATGGTCAGCGCGTTCTCTCAGGGGCTGCAGGAGGGAGAGTTTTTTCGCTCGCTAATCAGAAAGCCGCCGAAGGATTTCGACAGCCTTCTGGGGAAGGCTGACAAATACATTAACGTCGAGGAAGCACAGGCGGCCCGACCAAAGGAATTGGTGGCCCTGGCACCCCCTCCTCTTGCCCACACTGCCACGCCCTCGGGAGGACCTATTCGAAGTCCACGGGGCCCCGCCGAGTGTCACGCCCCGAGACCCAGGAGTCGCTGTTCCAATAGAAAATCGGACAGCACCTCCCCTGTCCGGCGGACAATTTACACATACACACAGACAAATATATCACAACCACGCAGTTAAATGGCCTCAGGCCTCAAATCCATACAGAAATAACAGTTATATGACTATAACTATCGTAAAACCAAAATACGATCTCACCTGAGCTGCCAGGGGGCAGGAACAAAGCCAAATCTCCACGAAGTCCAACATAGGACTCAAAAGTACAATACCATCGAATTAAACATGAATACATGTTCGAAACACCACAACGGAAGCATAGGAAATACTACAGGGTCCATAAGCACAACAAACATAAAATAAAACCAAGCGGAGCTCCTCTGGAGCTGGGGACTGGCTGCTAGGGATCTCCTGGCAGGCATCAACCTGAAATAAAATGTATGGCAACGGGGTGAGTCCATAGCTCAGCGAATACCCAACAGATATGCATAGAAAGTTATACCAACAATAAGGGTTCCGCTAATACAGTCTCATATCAACAGTAGAGAAAGACTGGAACTGAAAATACTAGGTAGATACATACCTGAATCCATCTAACCTGTACAGAGGGTAAGAAATACCAGTGGAATACCAATAGACATATAAGCACAGGTAACAAGTCTCCAGAATATGCAATGTCAAACAAGTGCAGCAAATTAGTGCAGCAAACAATGCACGATGCAAAATATGCACATGGTGCAATGCCATGGTCACCCCCTAACTCCAGTCAAGCCACCGAGACAGGCGATACTGTGTCGGCCGAGTGGATAGAGCTGTGACACTGTACGCACTCTGCCATCACTGCTCCTGAGTGACCGAGTGGACAGGATGCTGTCGGGGGACCGCCCCCCTACCCCATGTATATATGAGGGAGCGTCGCTCTCATCTCCTCTGGTCTATGGGAAGAGAAGGGATCTCCGCCTGCTACCACGCTCCGAAGCCACTACCCCTGAGCGGTCGAGCGGAGCAGTACAGAGCAAATGCACACATCCTACGGTATCCACTAACCCATGAGTGGCCGTGTGCGCATATCATGTACCGGAAGACGATAGGCTCAACCACAAGGGAGTCGCTAATCGCCGGCATGCAACAATGCAAGGATGGTGTATGATAGATACACATACCTCCCTCCCAAGTCCTCAGTATACTAGGTCTCAGTCTGAAATCCTATAACAGGAAATACAGTTAACCTACAAGGTATACTGGCCGAAAACTACAGATCCCTCAAGGTCAAAGGCAGGAGATACATCACGATCTCTAAGCATACCTATAGATATGACACTACCTGATACTGTATGGAACTAACAGCATAATAACTCAGGGATAAACCACAGGTATCTAGGACAGGCATAATAAACAGGGATAGTCAACAAGTATCCAGAACAGGCATACTAACCAGGGATAACTAACAAGTATCCAAGACAGGCATAATAACCAGGGATAACCAACAAGTATCCAGAACATGCATACTAAACAGGGATAGCGTATAATCTTACTGCTATCTATAACAGTCTATGCATAATCACATGACAATATCAAAAGAGATAAGTCAAAGGGTACCCGCCTCCAACGTAAGTGAAATCCGTATCAATGTGAACTTCCCGTCCAAGAATCAGCAACAATAACCCAATCAAGGCCCTGTATCAAAGGCATAATTTTAGCTATCATATCAATTATCAAGTAGCTAAACCAAATCCCTAAACCGTATTAGGGTTAACCTAATCATCCCCTTTTCAGTAAATTTCATCTAATTAACCGATCAATTCTTAATTACCTCACATACTTAAGATTATGTTCAATCCTAAGCCTATTCACAATCGCATACACATTTAATTAACCACTGAAATAAATGCTTTGTGTTGCGTATCATCTCCTCATTTCTAAACTAGCTCCGTTTCCAATAAAGCCTAATCCCCTTCCAACCTGATTAACATTTATCAATCCAAGAGTTAACCTCACAATAGGGTATCAAAATTGAAATGACAATTATAATAATTCAATACCTAGTGAACAGATTATGATCTCAGCCACACAATTCACTAATCAAATTCCATAACCGAATCAAATTGGCTTGAGAGCACCCTTACCTGGATTCTGCCGAATATTGCAAGCTCCAAGACTTGAACCACCCAGCAAGCTCCACACGGTACACGGCCAGAAACCAAAACTCAATAAACATCTACCACCAGATGATGAAGCTCACGGTGACTTCTACAAACCCAAAAAAAAAAAAAAACAAACACAACTGCACTCATATGAATCAAGTAGAATAGGACATCTAATTCAACTTAGATCGTTACTGCTATCATTCCAAATTCTGATCCAATAACAACATTAACATGCCACTGATCTACACAATGGCTACACCAATCCACAAAATCAATCACCCAAATTCACAGACCTAACAAATTCCAACATATCATACCTGGATGATGGCGAATCTTTGCTGATCGAAAAGGACAGAGGAAGTAGCGCAACCCAAAATGGAATCCTCCTTCGCTGGATAGTCCCCTACTCCCAAATCTATTCAGGGAAAATAAAACTGCAGATCCATGGGTCGATTAAGGTTCAACAAATAACCAGGATCGTCCGCAGCAATCGGAAAGCACACGCACCACAAGAAGGGAATCAGAGACTAGGAAACAAGATCCAACCAACCAGTATTTGATTCCTATGTATCGATGGCAGCAGAGGGCAGATCGGGGCCGCCTCACTCGATTCCGACAGCTGAGGTCTGTGTGGGGGTGGGGGTGGCGGAGCTCGTCGCCGGTGCCACGCGAGATGAAGGGAGACGAAGGCTCGATTGAGAGGAGGAAAGGGAGAAGAGCGTCGGCGTTCAGCTGCAGCTAGGGCACACGAGCGAAGGAAAACGGAAGAAGAGTCGGCTGCAGCT
>JAGFNQ010003163.1:131669-174357 GCA_024364735.1 Boesenbergia rotunda | reverse complement strand
TTGTGTCAGTCCCCACTAGGCTGATTACGTCACACCTAGCCCAAGTAATGTCTTTCTCGTCCTTTGGATTTCTAATTACTCTCATGTATTTAAGAGACTCGCACTCTAAACATGATATGCTCTGGCCAGAGGCTTTGAGTAACAATCCGACGATAGGCCTGGGTATACATCTCCTCGCAAGGAGTGGTGAATCCTTTATAGGCTGTTCAAACATCTTCGGGCACTTCGGCTTATACCCAATCATCCTAGGTCCACACCTCCTTGGAGATGCTTGCTTAAGATGTTAAAGTATAAGTCTCCATGACCAAGATGACTTGAACACCGCAAGTCAAAGGAACATCGCACTTAAGCTGCAGTAATAACTTCAGTGACATATCTTTATAGATTACCATATGAAGTTTTACAGCTAGTCACTCCAATGAACTAGTTCCCTTAACTAGCATCCATGTTTATCTCCGGACATCCCAATGTCACCAGCCAGTGAGAATCAGCTGATTAGAGAATAACCCATGCTAGTCTCAACAGAATTGATAGTGTCCGTATTTATCAATTCATCGACTAGGGATATTTTCAATACTTCACAATTGCACATGTAGAGATAATCACTAGTTGTGATCCCATCACAAATTCTCTTATGCTGTGAATTGTATTGCGGACATTCAGTAGATGAGTTTAAGATCCCAATCAAATACACAAACATGTATACTCAAATAGTGAATTAACATTTATTAAAATAAATGTTTACAATCATAAGACGATTGCCTTAGGACACTTCTCTCATATCACTAACAAGTTCCAGGGCAGGAAGATATGGGAATGGTGCACCAAATACGGCATCAAGCAGGCGTTTACTTCTGTAGCCTACCCTCAAAGCAATGGCCAAGCCGAAGTGGCCAATCGGGAAATTCTTAGGGGGTTGAAAACCAAGCTCGATCATGTTGGCGGAACCTGGGTGGAGGAGCTCCCGAGCATCTTATGGGCCTTGCGGACCACTATCAACGAAACCACCGGATGCACGCCTTTCCAGTTGGTTTATGGAACTGAGGCAGTGATTCCGGTCCAGGTCGGGTGTGAATCGGATCGAAAGGCGACATACGATGAAAATAATCGGGAGAGGCGGCGATTGGAGCTGGACCTGGTCAATGAAATCCGGGACAATGCAGCAACTCGGATGTTTGCGTATAGGCAAAAGATGAAGCGGCGGTATGATCAAAGAGTGCTGCCTAGAACATTTCAAGTGGGGGATCTCGTCTGGAAGAGAGTCAAGCCAGTAGGAGACGTAAGCAAGCTGGAACCGCAATGGGGAGGACCCTTCAAGATTGTGCAAAAGCTTTCTTCGGGGGTGTATTACTTAGAGAATGAGAAGGGAAAAAGGTTGGATCGACCCTGGAGTGCGGTCCACCTTCAGCCTTACCGAGCTGCTGAGTGACAAATGAGAATGCAAATGTAAAACACGTCTGACAAGTGAAGGCATATGGTCCTTACCTTGCTTGCAGATACACTAGGCTCTCGAGCCATATTTCCCGCAGCTCGGCTGCTCAGTAAGACGCGTGGCGTCCCACGCTCCCTGAATCCTGCCCGACTGTGTGCGCCACTATCCCGCGGATCAGCCTGCCTGACCGTGTGTGCTTTCCCGCAGCTCGGCTGCTCAGTAGGATGCGTGACGTCCCATGCTCCCTGAGTCCTGCCCGACTGTGTGCGCTACTATCCCGCGGATCAGCCTGCCTGACCGTGTGTGCTTTCCCGCAGCTCGGCTGCTCAGTAGGATGCGTGGCGTCCCACGCTCCCTGAGTCCTGCCCGACTGTATGCGCTACTATCCCGCGGATCATCCTGCCTGACCGTGTGTGCTTTCCCGCAGCTCGGCTGCTCAGTAGGACGCCACGCGTCCCACGCTCCCTGAGTCCTGCCCGACGGTGTGCGCCACTATCCCGCGAATCAGCCTGCCTGACCGTGTGTGCTTTCCCGCAGCTCGGTTGCTCAATAAGACGCGTGGCGTCCCACGCTCCCTGAGTCCTGCCCGACTGTGTGCGCTACTATCCCGCGGATCAGCCTACCTGACCGTGTGGGCTTTCCCACAGCTCGGCTGCTCAGTAAGACGCGTGGCGTCCCACGCTCCCTGAGTCCTGCCCGACTGTGTGTGCTGTCATCCCGCGGCTCAGCTTGCCTGACCGTGTGTGCCATATTTCCTGCGGCGTGACCGCTCAATAAGATGTGTGGCATCCCACGCTCCCTAAGTTCGGCTCGACCGGGCGTGCAAACTCTCGCCTTGCCAACAAGTTACAAGTGAGCTAGCTTCCACACCTCATTTGGCTTCGTGGCTCTGATAGGGCGCGTGACAGCCCACGCTCCTGAGAATTGTCCTGAGTGGGTGGTCGAACCCTCACCCTTTAGCGAGTCACATTACTCATCCCGCTCAGTCCTTAACCCAGCGCAGGGCAACTCAGGTTTCCCTCTTATTACCCCACCAAGGGGGCAAAATCCTTGAGATACAAAGACAAGAAACGCTCAGAAAAACATCCCCCCGGCTCGGGTGTTTCATGGGTCAGGCGTAATCGTAAGGCGCAAGACCCGACAAGACTACTTGGAATCTGCGGCCCGGCCATAACATTGCAAAGGTGTCCTCCTTGCCTCGAACCACGCCCCGGATCACGCTCCAAAGTACCCCGTCCCGACAAGGGAGCACAACATCTTCTGGGTAGGGTGACCCACACCGAGGGAAAACCTAATGCTCGCGACGATTATAAACATCAGGAGCAGGGGAGACTTAGGCAAGGAAAGCCCTCGGGCCGATTATTAACGTCGTTCGGATTACTGACTCACAAATATCATACATATACGGAAAAGTAGCATTTTATTATCCCGGGCAATTACAAAGTAGAGGCTTAATCTCTCTTTGGCTAATCGGAACAAAATCGATCGGGTCTCAGAAATGCCCGACCCTAACTCACGGTGCTCAGCCGGTCTTCTTCGGGGCCCGGCCTTGGAGCAAGGAGTCAGTGTAGCTTTTGAGATGCCGAATGCGCCGCTGGACGACCTTCAGCACAGACGTTTGAACCTCGTACTTCTGCTTTAGCTCACTGAGCTCCGCGGCACTAGCAACCCGCTCCGCCTCTTTGGCCCTTAGATCGGCCCGCAAGATAGAGATGAGGTGTTGTGCTTCGAAAGGTTGCGCTCTGAGCGCAGACCACTCCTCCGGAATCCAAGCGGATGGCAATGTCTGTCAGTAAGAGAAGGCAAAAATCAGACACAGAAGAAAAGAAGACTAAAAACAACACCTTTCATAAGCTGAAGTTTGGCAGGCCGAGCCTAAGAGCTTGCGCCCGAGCCGAGTTTCCAAACTCTCAGCCAGAAGAAGTTTGCAGACTTCCCGTCCGGACCACCACTTGAACACGAGTCACTAGACGGTGTCCAGGGATGGCAGCAGGTGGAGAAACTGGTCCAGGAGAGCCGGCTGCAACGTCTTCACCCACGGAGCCCCTAGTGTGCGAAGGGGCAAGGAGCCTGCAAGCAATGAGCCTGCCAGGCCTGGCTTTTGCTTTGATAGGGGGCATATGATAATACCCCCTCCAGCATTCGGCGAGCCAGCATGGGCAGCCGGACGGCATATAGAATCGCGACCAGTTGAATGACGAAGGACAGTATGAACACCTCCCTTCGGAGCCCCCGCAAGCGCAAGCGCCTGGACCCTCCTCAACGGAGATGAAGGGAGCGCCTGAGAGGAACTTCTTGATGGAGAAGGGACCAGCGCTGGAGGCGCTGGAGAAAGCGAAGAGGCAAACCGGGGAGGTGCTGGAGAAGGCAATACCTCGGGGACGAGCGGAGGGGGAGTGTGCCCAGGAAGGGAGGTCACCCGGGAAGATGAGGGTGCCGCGGCAGCAAGTTCTGCAGAAGCCGGCACCTTGGCTCGCTTCGCTCGAAGGGGAAGAGCAGAAGTGCTATATGGAGATGAAAGGTCAGCCGAGCGAGGCGCCTGAGGACAAGTTTTTAATGGAGAGCCACCCGTATCAGAAACTCCCTTGCGGACGGAGGAGCCTGTCTTCATGGGCTCTTTCCCCTTACGTGAAGTACCTTCGCGTGGCAAAAGGGGTGAGTTGGGAGGGAGTATCATTTCAGAATATTCCCGGTCAATCTCCTCCGGAGGAAAGGATTGCGAGTCATCCGAAAGAGCATATGGTCCTCCTAGAGAAGGAACTCCTTCAGAGGAGTCGATAGACATGAGGGAGGACGGACAAAGAGTTCGGTCTCGAGAGTTTTCTCTGGAAGTAAAGGCGGCAGAGTGCGCCTATGTATAGGCGGAGGAAACATATCACAGCCATTCACGGAGGACCTCGGTAAGCCGAATGATCGAACGGTCAGGCGCACGAAAGGAAGGCGGGGAAAGGTGGTAGATCCATAGTAAATGAGAAAGGGCTGCTCGATGCCCGAGGCGCTTATGACTAGTGACGGACGTTTCGCCGACCGATACGTCA
Source organism: Boesenbergia rotunda (assembly GCA_024364735.1). Classification (NCBI taxonomy): domain Eukaryota; kingdom Viridiplantae; phylum Streptophyta; class Magnoliopsida; order Zingiberales; family Zingiberaceae; genus Boesenbergia; species Boesenbergia rotunda. Next base: position 169,887 of record JAGFNQ010003163.1, on the reverse strand, counting down.
CGTCGCTCAAGCCCTATTCCGTCACCCATTAAAGCAGGCGTCAGAGATTGAGATACGAATCACCCCGATGGGACGGGCGCACGGAGGTTCTCATAAATGAGCAAGCTCCCTCCAATCCTTGGGTTTTGGGTCGGGCCAGTAACATGACAACCCACGTTTCTCGGATTCCAATTCGACCGAGTGGTCGAGCCCTCGTCAACAGGTCGAGCCTTGTTGGTCCTTTGGCTCAGCGATTTATGCAGGGAAGTAGGGCCCCGAGTGAGATACTCCATGCGGCAATCCTGGAGATCGCTAACGAAGGAAATAGGCCTTAATTACTTTGAAAGGGAAATAAAGAGATTCCAGTCTGCAAGGCGCAGATATTACATCACCCCGAACCTTTCATCCGCTCAAGTGTACAACAAGGAAAAGCAAAAGATACAAACAGTTTAGCCTTCACTTGAAGGGCTCGTCGGTCACGCTGGGCAAGTCCTCACACATGTCCTCAAGGCTCACAGCCGTGGGAGGCACACCGGGAGACAGATACCCGCCAAATTTAAGTCGGCGGACTATGTTCAGCCCTTGCGGCTCCATGACATCCATGAACCGTTTTGCAATTTCGGCCTTGTGGGAAGAGTCATTGATGCACTCAAGCCTGTATTGCTCCCGTCGGGATTCTTCGGTCTCCTTGTAGGCTCGGAGCATCATCAACTCGGACTTAGCCGCTTCCTACTCGGCTTGTTTGGTCTCCCTACGGGTGCGTAGCTCTGTCAACTCTGAACGAGCGGCTTCCCACTCGACCTTTCCTCTCGTAGCCGCTCAAGCTCCTCCTTTTGAGCATGCAGCAATTGCTCTTGGGAGGAGAGTTCCCCGGATAGCTCGGTTATCCTTTGTGACTCGGCCAAAGCAGCAGCCTCTTTGGTGTTCAGTTGGGCCCGAAGAGAGTCAAGGGCAGCTGATGCCTCCTGAAGGTCGCCTGGGTCGACTCGGCCTGGGCATCCGCTTGAAGGGCCCGCGCTTTTCGCTCGGCGTGCTTCAGGGTAGAAAGCCTGATGTTTGCTTGGGAAGCAGCTTGCTGCGCCGTCTCAAGTTAACCGCGCACCACCTCGAGTTGTTCCCTAGACTGGGCCAGCTGATCCTGCAGATTTTGAACCTCCTCTCGTAGGTGGTTCAATGTAGGTTCGTCAGCAACTAACTGGGAGTGCGCCAGCTGCGTTCGCAAGCGTTGCACCTCCCTCTCGGCCTTAGCCCGAGCTGAGTTCTGGGCTAGGAGCGACATGGAGACACCGTGGCAATCTCCGACAAACTGCCAGAGAAACGTCATTCCGCGGAGTCAGAAAGGAAAACTGCAGTATAAGGCCTAAGCCGGTTGTACATACCTGGTGGCCTTAAGGAAAAAGGCATCGGTTTTGTTGCGGGAGCCCTGGAAGTAGGATTCCTCGAGTCCTTGGGCATAGCGATCGGCCACAGACCCGTACAAGCGCAGATCCTGGTGGTGCTCGGGCAGATCGCCCGAGGGCATTTTGAGGCGACGGTTCGCCTGGGAGGGCACCAAGAGATGCATCACTTGGTCCTCAGGAGTGACCTTTGCGGAGGGGCGCCGAAGGGGTCAGACATTAAGGCGTCCGAAGTATGGGAAGTGGCAGAAGGGTTGATGGGTGACACGCTGATGGAAGGATCTGCCAAGGCCTCGGGGGTGGGGGCAACGACGTAGGGGATGGCCGGCAGGCAAACCGGGGAATCTCCAACGGGGGCGGCATGCGAAAAGTCCGCGGTAGGGACCACGTACGGAACAACGACCCAAGAAGCAGAGCAAGCCTCTGGCTCAAGAGTTGCTCTCTTTCTCTTTTTCTCCCCTTGCTTCCCCAGAGAAGCAAAGTGTGCTTCTAAGTCGGGAGCTGCCCTCTTTTTCTTCTTCTCCAGTGTTTACTGGAAGAGGGGCGGCACAAGCCCCCTGCGGGCGAGGAGGCTCGTCGGCGCGGGGGAGAAAGGCATGGTCGGGCAGTTGTGGACGGAGCGGCCTCGAAGGCAGTAGGAACCGACCCCTGTGCGGTCGGGGTCGGGTTGGCGGGGGTAACCTCTGTCGTCATGCCTTCTCTAACCGCTAACGCAGAGGCAACCCGCGCCCGTAGCTCGGCTCTCTCTAGCCTGAACCCTTTCTTCAGGGTCGTAGCTAGCAGTAGGGAAACTGCGAAAACAAAACAGGCTCATGCAGGACTAAGGGATGTACTTGACAGACATCGGAAAACTTACCAGCGTTAGGGAGAGGAGGGGCGGGGCTCGAGCTAAGACCGAAGGTGGAAAGAATCCCCTCCTTTAGCAAAAGCCCGCCGTGGAAGTGTTGGTCCTCCAGTTCAGCAACGACCTCTAAATAGGCGGCGGAAGTATGATAGTGTTGGGGGAGAGTCTCAGAAACGGGAAGCCCCTCGACCCAGATGGTAGGCCAGCTCGGGTCGACAATAAGCCCAATGAAGAAGTACCGCTCCTTCTAGCCCTTGTTCGAAGTGGGCAGATTCAGGAGAAAGGAGGTTTTAGCTCGGGCCTGGAAGAAGAAGTCGCCCACTTCTTGATGTTTGGGGTAAAAGAAGTAGTGAAAGTTCTCCGGTACCAGGGGAATCTCGAGAAGGGAGAAAACGATGGCTGAGCCACATATCATACGTATGGCATTGGGAGCTAGTTGAGATAGGGGAATCTGGAAATATTCGCAGACGGCAGCAATGAAAGGGTGGATGGGAAAACGAAGGCCATCTTGAAGATGGTCCCGGGACAAGGTAATGTAGCCCAAGGGAGCGGAGTTCGGACGCTCGTGTGATTTGGGAAGAAGCGGGCGGAGGTCGGCAGGAAGCAAGAAGTCCGATTGTATTTGGAGCAAGTCGTGGGCAATAAGGGTGGTGATCAGGGTGGAATACCAAGGTAGAGGCGGAGATGGAGACGAAGAAGAGGAGGCCATCGGAGAAGGTGGAGGAGAGAGGCTAACTGGTGAGAAGGAGTCACCGAGGGAAAATCAAGGCGAAGCCGCAACCCTAATGATACCTAAGGCGGCGGAGGAATCAGAGACGGCTTCGAATGCGTGAAGAGGAAGCGGGCAGGTGAGGTGTTCCGCTTTAGGGAAGTAGGCGAGGAGTGCCAGTCGTCTGATGAGCGGTTGGACGAAACGTGTGATCTAGCTGAAACCGTCCGATCCGACTCGAGCAATACTCGAGGCGACAGGATACGAGTGCATTAGAAATGTCGCAATAGATGACGGCCAGCCCTTCCGATGGGCGCGCCAGGCTCAGACCAGACTTGAGGTCCAGTCAGTCGGACTACGTACCTCCTTCGACTAGACTTGAGGAAGATGTTTATGATCCCGGGCCAGCTTGCGTGTAGCCTGGCCCGGCAGCCTGGCGCTTAGTCAGGGAAAGTGGCTAGTGATCTGGACGATCCCGCTGGACAAGAGGCACGCAAGCTTAGGTCCCCTGGGTTTATGTGTCAAGGCCCATACCGGCCTATAATAGCTTTCTACTGAGTCAGATAAGCTCGGGTTGAAGGAGTTATCCCCTTTGTGCCCCTAGTCGGCACCCTCATAGGCCCTCAGCCGGCCTCCTTACCTCTGTGCCCCCAGTCGGCACCCTCATAGGCCCTCAGCCGGCCTCCTTACTTCCGTGCCCCCAGGAGGCACAACCACTCCCTAACATCGGGTTACCAGAAGCTGTACGGGGTCGGCGCGGGACCCTGGTCGGTTTGGTCGCAAACGACGGATATCTCGCCGGGGTATTAATATGTATGACACATCTTGTCCCCCGTACCTCGACCACATGTCCTGATGTCATACCGAGCGGCGCCCAATGGCGCCAACTTTTAAGTTGACAGGGCCTCTTTCCCTAATACATCATGTGCCACTTTGCCCTGTCACACTTGGACGCACATTACCCTGTCCTCACTACGCGACAGCGGGTGGCAGGCGAGGCAAAACCTGTCAGCTTCCCCGGCTACATATACTTCTCACTCCGCATTTCCCAGGTACGTGCGATAGTGCAATTTCGCTACTGTTCTATTGCTTTCCATCGTCACCGTCGTGTACTAACTTGACCGTCGGAGTGCCTGGCCGGGGACTTTTTCCGACGGGTTCTAACGGTCTCTGTCTTGCAGGTTAGGAGTGACCTAGCTCGTCACGCCACTTCGGCAACCTCGCTCGCCTCGGAAACTCATCCCGCTGTAAGGGTGTCCGACTCACTTGGCGACAGGATCAATGGGCATGGAGAATGATGGTTTGCCACCTCCGTGGCTACTTCAATGATCGAGTTCAAACCATTGATGGATGCGTACATTTTAAAGTTTGGGCTTTCTAGAAAATCCCAAGGCCTTGCTATTGTCGTGTTTAGCAAGAATCCAATAGGACACAACGACATTTCCAAGGGCCCTCCATTAGGACTCACTAAAGTTTAGGAGCTATTAGACTCTTCGAGCCAAAAAAAAACATATATATGCAAATATAGTTAAGTTAGGAGGGGCGTAACCGATCAACTCACGCTACAAATTCTTCTCTGACTCAACACTGATGCTCTTCTAGAGGATGTTTAGTATGGTCTTAGTGTCTTCGGTGCTTGGAGACAGGGCATCCACTGGAAGATAACTTTGGAATTGATGAGATAGATGAGGAAGATAATGGAGACGTTCATGCAAAAGTCTCTCATTGGTCATTGAAGGTAGGAGGAAAAGAAGGGACGGCTAGCTCCCTTGTGTGTTAAATTCACCGAAATCCCCATATTAATCCTATGATCGGCACCTACAAATTATAAAAAAAATATACTTAATAGAAGGTTGGGGATTCTTGTTAGAAAGGCAGAACTCTTGTGATGAACAATTGTTACTAATGAATATCTTGGAATTATGTGATGTGAATATGTTGGATATCTTGGATATCTAGTGTGAATGAAAAAGAGGTGGTGGGACTTTAATCCCACATTGGGAGTTTTAAGGTAAAATATTTATTTTATATTGTATCACAAGCATGATAGTTGTGAACAAATGCTAGGGGAGAGGTTTTCTCTCACGCGTGGGTGCGCAGGGGGGGTGCGCACGTCGAATGTCCGACCGGTCAGGGTAAAATTTGTCCAAGCAGATGAACCAATATTTTGTCAAATTGATTTTTGCTCAAATGTAACTGATGCATTAATTTTGATTAATGCGAGATCAGTAACCCCCAGACGTCTGGATCTGGTCGGGTAAATGACAGTAAATGACGATTAATTCGTCATTTAATACTGTGAGAGTCTGAGCCTATATAAAGGGGTTGTGTGACCGAGAGCAAAACACACAGACGTGCAGAGAGATTCTCCTCCACTCCACCTCGTTCCTGACCTCCAGTGATAGCAGTCGGGTACTTCCTCAGTTTGCCACGAGTGCTCTGTTGTGCCCGTGGTCTGCTGTTGTATCCTGAGAGACAGAAGTCCATTTGAGTCTCGAAGCACCGCCAGAGGAGGACGAATCTGTTTCAAGGAAATTGTGCTTCGCAGGCCTTGTGGGAGACAGAAGTTCATCCTGAGAGACAGAAGTCCATCTGAGCCACGTGGGAGCTCACTCGGCTTCGCAGTCCATCCTGAGAGACAGAAGTCCATCTGAGCCGCGTGAGAGCTCACTCGGCCACTCGGGAATTCCACTCGGGAGCTCACTCGGTCATTTCGCTCGGGAGCTCACTCGGCCTCTTAGGAGCTCACTCGGCCACTCGGGAACCTCACTCGGGAGATCACTCGGGAGCTCGGGAATTCCGCTCGGGAGACTGTAGACTGTATAAAAAGCAGCTCGGGTCACTCAACAGAGATAAGTTGAAGTTATTTAAGTAATTTCAATTTATTGTAACTTCTCCGAAAATTCTCAGAATTTCCTCCAACAATCTTGAAACAGATTCGATTCTGTTGAGATGGTCACAGAACGTGTTGAGGTGAAACAGACTCATCACCAGGCCCCCCCCTCCACCCCTGTCGGGAATGCCCCGATCAACCATGGGGAAATGCCAGAGAAGTTACTAGGCTGAACTTCAAGAGGTGGCAGCAGAAGATGCTCTTCTACCTGACCACGTTAATCTGGCTCGGTTCTTGACCGAGGACCCTCCCAAGCAAGCTGAGGTTGCTGAGGTGAAGGCATGGACTCATTCTGAGTACCTATGCCGAAACTACATCCTCAACTGCCTGGCCGACTCGCTGTATGCTGTGTACAGTACGAAGAGAACGACCAAAGAGCTATGGGAGTCCTTGGACAAGAAGTACAAGTCGGGGGATGCAGGGGCCAAGAAGTTCATCGTGGGTCGATTCTTGGACTACAAGATGGTTGACTCTAAGACTGTGATTAGCTAAGTCCAGGAGCTTCAGGTGATCCTACATGAGATCCACTCAGAAGGTATGGTTCTTAGTGAAACCTTCCAAGTAGCAGCCATCATTGAGAAGCTGCCCCCCGGCTGGAAGGATTTAAAGAACTACCTGAAGCACAAGCGGAAGGAAATGAACGTGGAGGAACTTGTTGTTAGACTTTGCATCGAAGAAGACAACAAGGGTTCAGAGAGAAAAATGTTCTCTCAGGCTACTGTGAAAGCCAACGTGGTCGAGCACGGACAAAGCTCAAAACGGAAGAACTCTAAATCTTCCAAGCTGGGACCCAGAGGAGGCATCGCCAAGAAGTTCTCTGGGAAGTGCTACAACTGTGGCCGAGTGGGCCACAAATCTTCGGAGTGCAAGAAACCGAAGAAGAAACAGGAGGCCAACTTGAACGAGGGACCAGAAATGGAAGACCTCTATCCCGTGGTCTCTGAGTTGAACCTGGTGGGTTCAAACCCGCGACAATGGTGGATCGATACTAGAGCCACCAGACATGTGTGCTGCAATAAGGAGCTGCTTCACAATTTTGAAGAAATTAGTGAGAGAAGCTGTTCATGGGAAACTCGACAACCTCGGACATCCTGGGCCATGGGAAGGTGGTGCTGAAGATGACCTCGGGCAAGGACCTGACTCTAACAAATGTACTGTATGTTCCGGAGATTCGAAAGAATCTAGTGTCCGAATCATTATTAAGCAAGCATGGCTTTCGCATTGTGTTTGAGTCCGACAGAGTTGTTCTATAGAAGAAGGGAATGTTTGTAGGAAAGAGCTATGTATCTGATGGGTTGTTTAAGCTCAGTGTAATGGTCATTAGGCCTAAGATAAATAAAATTGAAAGCTCTTCCACTTATATGCTTGAGTCTTCGTATTTATGGCATGGTAGACTAGGACATGTGAATTACGATGTGATTCGTAGATTGATGAACAGGCAAAGCATACCGATATTCCACCTTGACCCGAAACACAAGTGTGAGACTTGTGTTGAAGTGAAGTTGACAAGGTCATCCTTTCAACACGTTGAAAGAAGTACTGAACCACTCGGCCTAATTCACACCGACGTATGTGACCTTAAAGGCACACCGACACGTGGTGGGAATAAGTACTTCATCACTTTTGTTGATGATAACACAAAATACTGTTATGTGTATCTTCTCAAAAGCAAGGATGAAGCTATAGAGAAATTCGTTCTCTATAAGAATGAGGTTGAAAACCAACTTAATAAGAAGATTAAGGTGGTTCGAAGTGACCGAGGTGGTGAATATGTATCACCATTCGCTGAGTTGTGTGTTGAACATAGGATCAGACACAAACAACAGCTCCTTATACTCCTCAGCAGAATGGAATTGCTGAGCGAAAGAATCGAACTCTTAAGGAGATGATGAATGTTCTTCTATTGAGCTCTGGAGTGCCAGACTCCATGTGGGGGGAAGTTGTGTTAACAGCTAAATACCTTTTGAATAAGGTTCCTCTAAAGAAAATAGATAAGAGCTCTTATGAGTTGTGGAATGGAAGACGACCATCCTACATATACTTGCGAGTGTGGGGGTGTCTTGCCAAAGTTTTGGTGCCTGATCCGAAAAGGTTAAGATAGGACCAAAAACTGTTGATTGCATATTTATTGGATATGCACATAACAGCAGTGCATATCGGTTTTGTGTTTATGAATCACAATTACCGATATACACAAGAACTCGATAATAGAATCAAGAAATGTCTCATTCTTCGAGCATGTATTTCCATATAAGACCCGAGAGGATGCTAACTCCTCTAATCGAGTGGAGGAAATACTAGAGGAAGAAGAAGAGAATGATGAACCAGTGGAGGTTGCGCGTCGGCGGAGTAAGAGAGCTCGGGTGGAAAAATCTTATGGATCAGATTTTATCACTTTCATACTAGAAGGTGACCCCCAAAGCTACTCAGAAGCTGTGAACTCTTCTAAGGGACCTCATTGGAAAGAGGCAATTGCATCTGAGATAGAATCTATCTTGCAAAATCATACTTGGGAACTTGTGGACCTTCCTCCGGGGAGTAAACCATTAGGTTGCAAGTGGATCTTCAAGAAGAAGAAAAGATCAGATGACACAATTGACAAGTATAAGGCCAGGTTGGTAATTAAAGGTTACCGACAACGAGAATGTCTTGATTACTTTGATATGTATTCTCCTGTGTCGAGAATAACTTCCATTAGAGTGTTGTTAGCTATTGATGCTTTATGGAACCTGGAAATACATCAGATGAATGTAAAAACGGCCTTTCTAAATGAGATTTAGAAGAGGAAATTTACATGGAGCAACCTGAGGGGTTTTCTGTGCCAGGACGGAATAACCAGGTTTGCAAATTGGTGAAGTCTTTATACGACTTGAAACAAGCTCCAAAGCAGTGGCATGAAAAATTTGATAATGTCATGCGAGAAGGTGGATTCAAAATCAATGAATGTGATAAATGTGTCTACACGAAAGCTACAGAAGATGACTTTGTCATCTTGTGCTTATACGTAGATGACATACTTATCATTGGAAGTAATGATAAGATAATCAAATCCATGAAAGACATGTTGAACTCAAGATTTGACATGAAAGACATGGGCTAACTGATGTGATTCTAGGAATCAAAATTCTTAGAACAGCTGAAGACTTGTTCTTAGTCAGTCCCATTATGTGGACAAGATTCTTGAGAAATTCACCAATGGTGATACTGCGTTGGCATGCACACCGATAGATACGAGCCAACATCTATCGAAAAACCGAGGAGAAAGTATCTCTCAGGTAGAGTACGCTCGGGTGATCGGAAGTCTGATGTACTTGATGAATTGTACATGACCAGACTTAGCCTACGCAGTAAGCAAACTGAGTAGATACACGAGTAATCCCGGTGTTGAGCACTGGAAAGGGATAACAAGAGTACTGAGGTACTTGCGATATACTCGTGGAAATTGACTGCACTATATGAGATATCTGTTAGGATTGATTCCGTACGCTAGAGGGGGGTGAATAGCGTTTCACCGAATTCTTGTTCCTACACGGTTAGTTTGCACAGCGGAAATAATAGTAAAACAATAATAAAATCACTAACCAATGCTAACACGGCGATTTTAGTTGGTATCCACCCCGGTCGGGTGACTAATCCAACAATCCGTCGGTGGATCAATCCCCGGATAACCTCCGGCTAGAACATGTTGCTCCTTGTGGGTGGAGAAACCTCTCCACAATCACCAAACACTTTCCTGAGCACACAAGACTACTACCTTGCCTTAGCCAAGCAAGATTCGTCAAGAAACTCAACCACCACGAAGTCCTCTTTAAATAGGACTCGGGGCTGATTTCTCGCAACCAGTCGACTGCCCCAGGGCAGTCGACTGGTGCCAGCCAATTTCGACCGTTGACACTCTCAACGTTTGAATTTGCTAGCTCACCAGCCACCTACCAGTCGACTGCCCCCAGGGCAGTCGACTGGTCCCTAGCTGAATCCCTTCCCGAGTACATTCACACAGCACTCGACCCTCACGACTCGACTGGCTCCTCCTTCGCAGCCTCGACTATTGCTTTCACGCCCTCTTCATCTTCGGCTCCCGTCCCTCGGATGCACGCAAGCCTCCAGTTTGCCTCCATGCCATTCTTCACGCATGCCTCGAAGTCCGCGGCCATCAGCTCATCGTCCCTGCTCTCCAAGGTCCCTCGGATGCGCACGCAAGCCTCCAGCTTGCCTCCATGTCATCCTTCACCGTACTGAGGTCGTCCAGTCAAGTCCATATGTGTAACCTGTACAACCTGCACACTCAACATACACATATAAGTACACAAGGGAAAACCTAACTTAAACCCTTTGCTCAAACATCAAAATCCATGGTCACTCCGGACCATCTTAAGGTTGATTGCTCCAACAATATCTTGCTGTTATCGAAGGATACAACGATGCGAGTTGGATATCTGACATAAAAGACTCGATGTCTACGAGTGGTTATGTGTTCACTCTGGAAGGTGTAGTCATTTCATGGAAATCTTATAAGCAAACCGTAATAACCAGATCCACGATGGAGTCTGAGTTTGTAGCTCTTGACAAATGTGGTGAAGAGGCTGAATGACTACGACAATTCTTAGAGGATGTGCCGAGATGGTCGAAACTCGTGCCGACAATCTGTGTGATAGTCAATCGGCAATTGGCAGGTACAAAGTCATCTGTACAATGGTAAGTCTAGACATATACGTTGGAGACATAATACCATTAGACAACTACTCTCAACTGGGGTTATCACTGTTGATTATGTGAAATCCAAGGATAACTTAGCGGATCCGCTAACCAAAGAGTTAAATCGAGAGTTAGTTGCAAGCTCATCAAGAAGGATGGGTTTGATGCCGATAGAAAATGTTGGTGCAAAGGAAACCCAACCTATGCAGACTGGAGATCCCAAGAACTAGGTTCAAAGGACAACCTAACTGCACTAACAATGGTGTTCATGTGAGGGAACGATCCTTTGAACCAGTGAAGGATGGAGATTAAGCTTACGGCTTTTAATGATTCAATAGAGTTATGTGGAAAACTCTTAGGAGATCACCTATGTGAGAAAGAAGTGGGGCCGCTTCGAAGAGAATTGGAGGCATAATTCTTAGAACTTCTCGCAGAATCAGGCGTGTTCATGGCCAAGAATGAACACACTCATGAGAACTGAGGTGTATCAGGGTGAGTCCTGGGTGAGATGTATCAATGCTTACATAAACGGCAGCACAGTTCAAGGACATCAGATCTACTGTCAGCCAGGAAGCAAATAATCTTCACAAGGGAAGGTTCAAAGGGTGAAACCTACCTGTCCTATACACGACTCAACTGCTGAATGCTATCATCATGTTTCTATTCATGTGGGGGATTGTTGGATATCTAGTGTGAATGAAAAGAGGTGGTGGGACTTTAGTCCCACATTGGGAGTTTTAAGGTAAAATGTTTGGTTTATATTGTATCACAAGCATGGTAGTTGTGAACAAATGCTAGGGGAGAGACTTTCTCTCACGCGTGGGTGCATAGGGGGGTGCAAATCCAGGGCCCAGATTTGTACTGAACCAAGTGAACTCGTGTGCGTGCATGACCCGCGCACGTCGAATGTCCGACCGGTCGGGGCAAAATTTGTCCAAGCGGATGAACCAACATTTTGTCAAATTGATTTTTGCTCAAATGTAACTGATTCATTAATTTTGATTAATACGAGATCAGTAACCCCCAGACGTTTGGATCTGGTCGGGTAAATGGCAGTAAATGATGATTAATTTGTCATTTAATACTGCGAGGGTCTGAGTCTATATAAAGGGGTTGTGTGACCGAGAGCAAAACACACAGATGTGCAGAGAGATTCTCCTCCACTCCACCTCGTTCCTGACCTCCAGTGATAATAGTCGGGTACTTCCTCAGTTCGCCACGAGCAACGAGTGCTCCGTTGTGCCCGTGGTATGCTGTTGTATCCTAAGAGATAGAAGTCCATCTGAGCCTCGAAGCACCGCCGGAGGAGGACTAATCTGTTTCAAAGAAACTGCGCTTCGCAAGCCTCAGCAAATTCTTGTTCGGTCGGGAGATGCCCGACTATTGCTCGGGAGCTCACTCGGCCACTCGGGAGCTCACTCGACCATTTCGCTCGGGAGCTCACTCGGCCACGTGAGAGCTCACTCGGCCACTCAAGAATTTCGCTCGGGAGCTCACTCGGCCGCTCGGGAGCTCACTCGGCCACTCGGGAACCTCACTCGGGAGCTCGGGAATTCCACTCGGGAGACTGCAAACTGTATAAAAAGCAGCTCGGGCTACTCAACAAAGATAAGTTGAAGTTATTTAAGTAATTTCAATTGATTGCAACTTCTCCGAAAATTATCGAAATGTCCTCCAACAGAATATACCTCTATTGATCAATCTATAGATAGGAGTAAAAACTTATGAAGTATTGATCTAGCTGACAGTGATGGACCAGATCGGAACAGTCGTGATGGCTTTGAGATCCCGGATTAAACGTGTAGATCGGAAGAGGGCCAGAAGCCAGAGGAGCTCTGATGCAAGCTCTTGCTACAAGAAGCAATTAATACAATGTCAGATACAATAAGTTATTGTGTAGGGCTAGGTTGAGAGCAATGATCTGTTGGCCACTTTGGTGACATGCATGTGTGAATTAGATGCAACGAACAAACACGTTTGGAAATAGACCCAATAGACATGCAATTGAAAACGATTATGGTAGGGTCTTCTTGGGAAGCAAATAATTCCATATCATATTCAAATTGTGATCCAATTTTATTAGACTCAACCACACTGGGCCAGCTTCAAAGACCTCCATCTATTTGGATTTCCTCGTGTAAGCATCTTAGTGTTTATGATCTATTTAATCTTTCACTTATTTAGTATCCAATTGCCATTGACCTAATAAGACTTCTATTATCACACCAATAATGCAGATCAAATCCTCTGCATTTACACACTTGGCATACATGCGAGATGAATTATATTTTTCTAACTTAAACTTTGCCCAAATATTAGAACCACATACAGATGCAGTCTTCATAAAAGATGCCGACTTTGAGTGGTATAAGACTTATCTATTGGGTGATGCCAACCAAGGACATTACTTTCACCTCCTATTACTTTGGCGGTATTGCCCCCGTGGTTCAATCACGTTCCTTCGACCATCCATGGTTAACAACAATCTCGTGTGTTTCTCCCACTTCAATGTTGCCACCCATGACTAATGACCAAAAGAGACATGATCATCTAATCCCATTCAATAATTGATTTTTATTATCTTAAAATATTTAAAAACATCAACATTATTTCGTATTTTACTTTATTAGAATTAGAACTATGTTTTCTTTAATAGTTTATATGAATATTTTATAGTAGTTGGTTGTTGAATTAATATTAATACTAACTAGTGTAAAAGAATCCAATCTATTAAAATTCCAACTCGGATTAATGTTTCAACCAGAGGTGGAAGTATCATGCCCATCCTCAATAAATTCAACTAATTAATCTTACAAATTAAATTCTGGCTGATTGAACACATTTATAATTATGAGTGGTTACCATGAACTAATGTAGAAGTCAAGCTTGATATAGAAAACATGTTTAGAAAGAGTTGCAAACTAGTTGGCATAGAATAACAAATTGCATTTACATGTCTACCTTTTCAGCCTAAATTTACAGTATAAATTAATTGATGAGCACTAGAGCATAAGTTATTGTGCTCAAAGTTTGCTCTAAGACTAACAAAAAAAAACAGCTTCCATAGTGAATGCAACTATTCCATAGTCGTCATTTCTCTTGAAGAAACTTGTGTTGCAATAAGCTGAGATGACAAGTTGAAAATCACCTGAACAGGAGCAGACGTTCTAATCTTATGTTAAGGCGATCCATTTCTTGAAAGCCAAAGTTGCTTCTCTTCTTTTCAGCTGAGCTTGTGTCTGTACCTTCGGGGCTTTTCCCTTGTACAAAGTCCTATGATACTTCAACCAAAGAGACCTATATTTGTACTTGTCTACGAACATCTGATCTCGCTCCATCACCTCAATGACTTCCATGGCTAGAAGGAAAAAGCCACCCCTAACAAAGCAATACAGTACTGAATCTAATAGTTCTTGGTCAAATTTCATCAACTTTGAATTTGCAAGAACTTTCATTTCACCCCAGAAATCAGTTACTTCACTATATTTCCCACCTATTGCAGCATAAGCAGTAACCAGAGAATGGTAAGTCAGAGCATTTGGCATGTGGCCTAAAGCTTTCATTTTGTTTAGAGCTTTTTGGGCATTACCCATCAACCTTTTCTTGCAGAAAAAATGAATCACGCTGTTCCAATCATGAATACCACTGTTTACATTCTGAATGTCCTTTATTTCCTCTAAAAGCTTAACCATCAGATCTGCTTCACCACCTCTGGTACAACCTTCAACCAAAGTTTCAAAACTCCCATGGGTGGATCTTGAAATGTTGGACTTTTTCATCTCCTTACACATGCGCAAAGCACCACCCGAGTTATCCTGATGTGTCCGTGATTGGATTAGAGCATCAAAGCAGCTTGAATCAAGTTGAATTCCTGCTTGATGGGCATCATTTAGAAGTGTCAGTGCTTCAGCATGTCGATTAGTCTTACTGTAAGCTTTTAGGAGAGAAGAATACACAGAAGAGCCTACTCTAATTCCAGAAAATCTCATCTCATCCAGTAGCTCATGTGCCTGTTTTAGTAAACCAATAGAAATGCAAGAATTTATTACTTGAACAGCAGCAGAATTTTCAAGAGAAACAGGGGTACCTTCCTTGCTTGCTTTGATTAGGAAAGATGCCAATCCGCTAATTTTGTCAGCTTCAAGCAAAGAATTTACAAGTTTAGCATACATTTTCTCTGTAGGGTGAAGAATGCCCCGTTCAGATTTAACAAGTTCAACCTTAGCCTGTAACTTTTCTGAAAGCAAATTAAGTGATTCTTTGGCCTCAGCTTCAAGCCTGGAAAAACCTTGATCCTTGGTGAAATCAAAATAAAGAGGAGCCAGGTTCTCGATGAATTTGAATTTATCCAAACTAACCAATTTCTCACGTCCTGGGTTTTCATAACAAATTGAACTTCCAGCTTCAACAGTTTGCAACAAAGATTTTGGAGAAGCCAAGGACCGCCTCGCTTCCTTAGCTTTTCTGAGCATGTCCAGAACCATGCCCATGGCTGAATCCAAATCCTTAAACCTCAAATGACAGGAAAGCAAGCAATTATAGAACTGCAGAAAGTCCACATCAGCAAGACCAATGGCCTCATCAACATGCCTCTTTAGTTTTATTAGTTCATCTTTATGCCCATTCTTCTCGTATATCAGAGCCATCACAATAAGCAAGTTTGAATTAGGCTTCACCCCAATCATTGGCATTAGTTCAAGAAGCTGCTCGGCCATTCTAGTAGTTCCGAAAAGGAGGCACCCAGTCAAAATTATGTTCAAGGCAACAGCATTTGGCTTCGTGGATAGTAAAGGTCTGTTGCTCTTTTTACAAGGATCAAACCCGTTATCTTTGAACAGATATCCAATCTCCATAATTAACTCAGCAGCAAGCAAAGTACCGGTTGATGTTTGGCACATATGGCCAATGATACCCAACCAAGCTGTTATTGGAGGGAAAGCTTCCATCTTTACCAACTTTCTGGCAATGTTTGTTGCAAGAATAGACAATTGTGACCTTGAAAGGATGAAAGCAAGGTAAATAAGCACATCTTTCTCCAATAAATCAGGCTTATTTTCTGCAAAAACCAGTTCAACTACACTGTATGCTTTGTTTAGCCAATGGATATTAAAGCTCTCAGTAAAACAAACTAGAAGCTTGCTCAATACTGATTTCCTAGGGAGACCAACCATCCGCACATGCTTCTCATATGCAATCCATGCATCCTCAAATCTTTGCTCATCACTGCCTGTTCTAGCTCCAAGGCTACTCGAGATGGTTCATGAGCTTGAACTAATAAGGGATCAGCAATTGTACAGAACCTTTTATAACAAGGGTTGTCCCAAGTCGTGAATCTGATTGCCCCCATTTTGCTTTCAGAACAATAAATTAAAAGCTTATTGGTCTCACATATTAATGGAGCCAGTGACCCATACACAGAAGTATCTGTCACTTTGCAGTGAAATTCAGAAAACAATGAAAGGACAGCTTGGGTTGAACATGGTGAAGAAAGAAAGCTAAATCTCTTTAAAGAAAGCATTTGCTAATCAAAGATGAATCGTCCATAAACTGGGAAAGTCTGCATCTGACGAGTTCCAACTAGCAAGCAATTCCAATGAAGCAATTCCGAGAGACAAAATAACGTTCTTCAAAGTCTAAACCTGAAAGTAAACAAAAATGACAAATCTAGTTTACCATTATATCCCTTACTCTGCTACTCAATCCATAAACCCTTATCTTTAAATGCCCCATCGATGCCTATCTAAACCATTCGTAAAGAAATAAAACGCAAAGATGAGATTAACCACTGGACACCCTGACACAAGGCACAGCCAAAGCTCTATCAACATCCATACGAGACACAATCAAAAAGGAGGGTAAGGTAAGGGCTTTCACCTCTCACCGGAGAGGAGGCTCGTGTGAGAAAGGAGGAGAGAGCTCTGACGGCAACGGAGCAGATACCGAACGCGTCGACTTCCAAGGTTCCTCAATCGGGCAGGTGGCCACGGAGGGGCGACGTCAGCGGCGGGCGGACGAGTTGGAGACCTCGGGGAAAAGGAGAGAGAAAGAAGCGGCTGTGCGGTGGGGAAGGAGATCGGGGAGGGGAAGAAACGGCACTGCCCATGCCCTTTTGAACCGGCTTTGATTCTGTGAGCAGAAGGATTAAGAGAACAGGTTCAGTTCGACCAAAATTGAGCCTAAGTCCAGACATACTGTTGACTGGCTCAAAAATATTTTTTACCCTTATCTTAGAGTAAATATGAAATATTATATTTATTATAAATGTTTTTTTATAATATTTTATAATAATTTTATAAATTCTGATCAAAATACATCAACATCACTGGCCGGATCTTTAACCGAGTTGAATTTGTCGTTTAATCTTTTACCCGGTTAATAGACTTATTTCTTTTAATATAGTTGTAAATTGTTTTTAAATCCCCAATTAAATTTTAAATTTTATTCTCAGTCTCTATGTCAGAAAAAGTTCATTCCACTCCTTACATGCAAAGTTTCATTTGCTTCAGCTCCCTAATAAATATTGCTTTACCTAATTGTCCTTATTATTTTTAGGTACAAAAGCCCAAAATGAAGTATAGTTCCTCCTAAATTCAGTATCATATAATTAAAATCTAGTATATTTTCTATCAAATTAAGTACCACACTTTTTATACGTATAAAAATTTCAGGAAGAAGTATAATTCTTCATAAATTCAGTATATTTCAATTAGAATTTAGTATATTTTCTATCAAATAAAACATAATTCTTTTTTCACGGGACCAATTAATTAGGAGTTCATACCTAATTGTCCTTATTATTTTTAGGTACAAAAAGTCCAAAATAAGGTATAGTTTCTCTTAAATTCAGTATCATATAATTAAAATCTAGTATATTTCCTATCAAATTAAGTACCACAATTTTTATACATATAAAAAGTCCAAGAAAAAGTATAATTTTTCCTAAATTCATTATATTTCAATTAAAATTTAATATATGTTCTATAAAATTGAGCACAATTCTTTTTCCACCGGATCAATTGATTAGGAGTTCATATCAATTGATTAGCTTATGATGAATTGATTAGATCATACTCAATTTGATGTAAAATATACTGAATTTTAGTTCAATGATACTGAATTTAGAAAAAATTATACTTGATTTCAGACTTTTTGTATCTAAAAAAATTGAGAGGTAATTTGATAAATCTGTAGTTAAAACATATGAAACATTGCATATAGAGAGTGGAACAAATTTTTCTGACACAGAGACTGAGAAGAAATTTAAGTTTATATGTAGGGAATTTAGGATAATTTTCCCTTAATATAGATGATATTTTTTTTATCGATGAAAATTTATTAAAAAGAATGGAATTGTCAGATTTGAAATTTCTTGAGTGAGAGTCAAATATCCTATCCACCTAATCCGACTTGCCCTGGGTCACCTGGGTCCGTAATTGCATGGACAAACGATTATCCGTCCTAATTTCTTTAATATAGATGATATTTTTTTTATTAATGAACATTTATTAAAAAAAATAGTATTGTCGGATTTGATCATAGATCTCTTAAGTGAGAGTCAAATGTCATATATCCATCTAAATTATAACAGATTCACCTCCATTATTCCATTATTGTTATTTAATTATTTAATAATATTTTTTTTGCTATATTAAAAAGAATAAGAAAGTAAATAATTTTTTCCAATTATGCAATAGTTCATTTATACTAATGAAATTTAAAAGTTAGAGAAAAAGAGTAAAAAAAATTTGACAGTAGACTGATGGTTCTGGATAGTTTTGGCAATTAGGAGAGGAGAGGATTTTTGTTTTTTTATTAATGATTCATATTGTTTAATCGATTTTTATCACTTATGATTTATAATCTATGATTTTTTTAAAATTTTATAAGTAAAAAGTTTATTTCATCAATTATTCTTTATGCTCAATTCTAAAATCTCAATCGTTTTGACTTCAACTCTAATTATAATGAAAGAAAAAAGCTCATCATCATTATTTTAAAAGGGCAAGAAAATTCAAATGATGATCACAATATTCAATTTACTAATGTTAAACCCAAGCAAATTTTAACATCCGAAAAAGAAGTACCAATACGATACTTTTAAAATTAAGGATACTCCTTAAAAATCGTAAGGGATAAATAGGAAATTTAAATAAGCGCAACTCATTTCTTAATTTTGTATATATATTTTTTAAAATAATAATTATCTAGAACTGTGATCATTTTAAATGGTTAAAATTAAGAGTCATACCGTTAAATTGACGATTCTGAACCATCAAACAATCAATCATGGTCGAATCTATATACAACCTTAATTTATAGAACTTCATGAATAATTAGTTCAAAATTAGAATTTATAAAAAATAATAGTTTGAATTTTGTAAAATTCAAATTCACAAAACCTGAACTTGTATAATTTGGTATAAAGGCTGCAATTTAATACAAATAAATATTAAATTCGAATTACATAAAATTAGTTATCATTATAAAGGCATAACACTATACATTTAAAAAAGGTTACTACGTAAATATAATACCACCTTTAATATTTTTTCTTCAATACCGTTTGAGCTAGATTTATTAAATCGTAAATTTTGTTAAACCTAGTACAAGCAATATAAGGTACATTGAATTTAGCATGGTGAGTATAAATGCTTTCAAATTTAGCAACCAATATGAGTTTTAGGGGCTGCTTGGTTGAGGGTTTAGGGGTAAAGAATGAGAATCAAAGTTATTTCATTCTCATCATATTGGTAGGTGTTTGAAAAGGCTCAATGGGAATCAAAATAAGGATATTATATTCTAGTTTTGATTCCCCTCTCCCCCTTGGATATCAACTTTTCATTTCCCCGTCGCCTAAGTAAGCGTGTGCGAGCCTCGTCACGCCGCAACCCTCTTCTCTCCTCATCGCTCGAGAGAAAAATTTCTCTTCTCCTTCACAAGTTTCTGCCAACGATGATGCCCTCCTGCGGTTTCTATCCTCGTGCGAGCGAGCCCGACGCCGACTCCCTCTCCCTCGTTGATTGCCCTCTCTTGGTTTGAGCATCGCCGACCCTCCTTCCTTACAGAGGTGATCCCTTCCAACGCATCACAAAGGTGAGCGCCCCTTTTGATTTAGGATTTTTTTCTCTTGGTTAGGTAGCATTTTTTTCTTTGTTTTCTATGAGATCCATGTTTAGTATTTAATCTGGTTAGAATCTTTAGGATTGGGATGTTCGATTAATTTTTCAATTGGATGAAATTTAGCATGGTAATATGTTTTTCAACTACCTAAAAAATTTAGCATGGATGAAATTTGCAACTTAACTCTATATTCAAATAAGAATGTTATGACTTGTAACTCCTTTTGCTTATGTCGCTACTGTAATTTTTATGAACAAATTAGTACTTTAGTGTTTCAACTACGTTGGTGAATCAGATTGATTGTTTCATACAATCAGGAATTTCACCCACCACCAAGAAAAAAGATAGGTAAGAGGTTGTTCTTTCGATTAATCTGAAATACATAAGTATTGAATTAAAATATCATTGAATCCAATATAATTATCACCAAAAATATTCATTATATTATGTATTTTTTAAAATAAAATAATTTTGTTCATGAGTATGTAATTATTTTTATATTTTTACTAATAAAGATAAAATGAAAATTTTAGTTGATATTCATTCCCTAATCTAAGCTAAACCAAACAACCCCTAATGAGAATAATACCCATTTTAATATATATACCAAGCACTAACAATCCAATCATCATTCACATTCCTATTAACCCCTCAATCAAATACATTTTTATTCCCATATTGAATATATACCAAACGCCCCTACATAACACAATATTGCAAACGCAAACTCATGCAACTATAAAATTAATTTAAAACTAGTACGGTCTAACCTAAGATTACATAACTAAAATATGTTTAAAAAAAAGAAGAAAACACTATAAATATTAGATCAGGCATTAAGTTTTAGTTTCTCCTGCAAAGAATCATTTAGACGACAAGTTTCAATATTTTAGATGTGAAAAAAAATAAGCTTTTGGTGCATACTGCTATTACAAAAATTTAAATTTTATTGAAAATACAAATTCATTTTCTTTATTTTTTAAATTCAATATTATAAAATTCAGTTATGAAGGGGAATTACAAAAAAAAAATATCCTGAGGGTTCCTTCGATGATTTTAAATAATAATAATAATATTTTAGTATTCTAATAAAAAAAGATATTTTTTTCAATATTTACCCAAATTGTATGCTCTCTCACACATTAAGCTCATTAAAGGAATTGCGACCAAGGTGAGCCTAGCACTTCAAGCATGCCTTACAATTGGCTATGATCCCGACAGAAATCAATTCAGTCCAAATAGGCTGAGCAATTCAAATGGATTCGAAGGTCCAAATAGATCCAGGCATACCCATGAGAGACTAGCCAACCTGTTCAAATGCGGATCAATCACTCAAGGTGGGTTGGATGAGTTAACTGAATTGATTTCTCGAGCTACTACTACTCTCCCTCAACAAAGACTAGGTGCCCATGGATGGAGTCCCCAATCCACAAACAGAATTGTCAAGCTAACTATCATCACAAGTTGCTAGTAGGATAGTACTCCAAAGTGAAAAAAAGAAAAGTAGCAACATGACTTCCAATGCAAAAAAAACTCATGAGAAAACAAAGTCAACCGTAGCAAAAGAATATCAAATGACCTTTCAGGATGATCAGGCAGACGGTTTATGGAGGTTAAACTTTCATTTCTAGCAATGAAAAAAAAATGATTCTCCAAATATTTCCTGAGCTCTGAATTGCAGAATCCGGCTGAGACACTCATGCATCGTCACTGTCAACTGATTTAAATACAATAAATTAGTAACCAAATTAAATGACAATATATCAAGCTTAGAAATAAAGATTGGCTAAAAAATTACAATCACACACACACACACACACACACACCATCAAACCCCTATTAAGATCCTATAATCGATTATAAATGTGCACAATGAGTCTGTTACTTGACAAATATATCCTGTCAGAAGCATATATATATATATATATATATATATATATTGTGTGTGTGTGTTTTCAGAAGAAAAAATTGCCTCGCATCATCCTAATCAGTTGCTTTTATGCTAAATTCCTATTAGACATGGATACTGTCCGCCATAACATTTCCATCCTTCATACAAAAGTACTAGGTTAGTCTTTCACATACAACCAAGCATTTAAATTCGTTCAGGAAAGAATATGCTTATGGCAAACACAACAAAAACCTTTCACCATAAGTTCATTCATCAATTCACCAGAATTGATAACAAAAATTGTGACCGAATAAACAATCATAAAAAAATATGTAACAGTTTCAGTATTGTGACATCGTACATGATGAAACAATCTTGGCTGCAGCTAGCTTTTCTATATATGGTTTTATTCTAACCACCAATACCCCACCCCCACCCACACAACATAAGCTGACCTATATTTGAAGCCAAACATAAATAACATGTTTATCTTGAATAGGATGACTTATATATTGATAAGAAATTCAAACAATATGTAATTTTTTCAAATCAAATTCCACAGTGAAAGTGTTTGTCATAAATCTATTAGCAAACCAATCATCAAGAATAATCACACCTAAATTATGCCAAACAAAAGTTAGATTGGATGTTATTAAACTTCAAAATCCAAAATAGATTTGAATAACTAGCTAGATGGATATGATGCAGGTAGCATAAAATTTGAGTGTCCCACCTGTTTATTGTGGAGAACAGAAAATTTTGCAAGATTCCACCTAACGATTATCACACGTCATCACAAGCAGCTGGTTGAATGACATAAAATCAGTGCACTATTTCTTTATTTATTTGTTTCATGCATCATGTATTTAAATTGCAGAAATAAAAGTGTCATGTAATATAATTAACCATGCGATATTCCACAATTCTTGAGGTAACAACGCAGATTCCATATTGTTTTTATGAGCACTAAAATTGATGAAAAACAATAACTTGATTGTGATAGCTTTTATGTAATATACCATTTAGTATTCAAAAAGGTGTGCTAGTGCACATAGGTACACGAGAGCTCTATGAGGTGCATCCTAAGTATGCATTGGTATAATTCAAATGTAATAGATACTTATTTTATGCTAATCACCTTTTGATATGTGGCCTTCATCTAGTTTCATCTTGTCCTACAAAAACGAAAAGGAGAAAAAGATATGCCCTTGCATTAATAGTAAAACAAAAAAACAGGAAACCAAATAAGAGTTTAATCATAATAAGAATGTATTTGTACTTCGCTCCGTACCATCATATTCATAATGATAGCTAGAGCTATTTATAATTTAAACTAACAATAACCAAGCTACAGGATAGACTTCAAAGAGTCCAAATGATGCAATTTTCCAAAACTCTAGGCTAGAATTACATACTAATGCAGATATGAGTAGCATATGATCAAGCAAGTAAACAGGTAAAAGAATCCTGAGCATTTGCCTACACCAACATGATACTTCAATGCTATCAGGAAGATGGAAGAAAAAAAAGAAAGAAATAGAGATAATAAAAAGGAGACCACAAAAAGATCCTGTTAATAGTATTGCATTCTGATGATGCTTGGACAAGCCATAGTACTGCATATGCCCACTTACAACATGGAATGCATTTATGAAACTGAGATAGTTCTAAATGCTAGTTTTAAAATAAACTGCTGACGTGAAAGTTTGACCTTTTAGGTGATTACTCATGTAACATTCAGTCCGTTCTTAGGAAATCTTGAATAGCAATTATTTAATACTTATATATGTGGTATCCCAAAATCAGATGAAGTAATCCCTTGAGAATGCTCTGAGTCAAGCCAGTAGATGTCTCTAAGGCTATACCAAGACAAGTTCTTGAGACTTCATAAGTGTGTTCGCCATTTTCTTTTGATTACTCATACAGTCCAACTAAAAGCATCGAATTCCTATAAAACTTAGCTTCTATGATTAAAGGATGGAAAACAAAACACAGTCACACTACTAAATGTATTGCTGAAATGGTTTACAAATTGTATGATATAATCCAATGCTCAGCCCATGTGCTCCACCAATAAATGACAAAAAAAAAAAGGGAAGAATACAACTTCATCTAAAAAACAGAATATAGAATGTACCTTCACAGAACCCTCCATATCTCTTGCGAGAAAGACTGAGCATCGATGTCATAAGCGCCGAAGCTGTTGCGCTGTGCATCGGCATCAACGATTCCAAGCAGAAGCTCGCCACGACAGCGGACCTGCCAAATTTTCCAGATTAGAACAAGAAAAAAGAAGAAAAAGAATCGAAATTCTGAAGGGAAAAGGATAAATTTTGAATCGAAGTTGTAAATGGAGTGTAACTGCCCTCTACTTGTTCTGGTTGCTACCTGAGGTAACGGGCGGCGACGGCGGGCCTCAAGTTGGGGGCGGGCCTAAGCGTAGGGCGCGAAGCGGTTGTAGCCACAGCGACGACGCGGGATGCAGGGGTCCGGAGCGAAAGCGAGCGAAGCACCGACCTAGAGGCGGAGGCGGCGGCGGCGGCCATGGCGAATAGGTACTCGTCTTGGGAGGCTAATCACTAATGCGAGGGTTTACTAGGCAGTGGACTTACCCATATTGACCGCTTTTCTTTCCTTTGGTTCATCAAAATGATTTCGGTAAATTACCCAACTGTAGGACTGTTTTTGAAATATTAACGAAAGTTTTCTTGCGGTGGCTGCGGGACCAATCGAGTGGCATGTCCGGATCAAACGTATAATTTTTTATAGAAATTGAAATATTCAACTAATCTAATTTTAAGTTTATTAAACTATATACTCAATTTTATTTTTACCCCTGCGAATTGATGATTATTTCGGAGAAATTTTCTTAAACTCCCCAAGCTCAAACTCAACTTTGCATGCAGTCCACATTCAAAGTTTTTTTTGCATGCAGTCCCTGATGGGATTGACAACACAGTTCTGTAAGTATTATTTGAAGAAAGTTGAGTATAAAAGTTAGAAATTTGAGTATATAAGGTTGCATCCACCACATCAAGAAATTGTGTACTCAATTTTCACTCTTTTATACTCACTTTTCACTCTTTTATACTCATTTTTCACTGATAATCGATTCAAAATAGGGAGTAAATGCAAAGAATTTAACAAATGGGGAGTGGAAGCAAAGATCAAATGGGGATTGGGGAGTTTTCTGTAATTTATCGTATATAGATAATCGATTCAAAATATTTCAGTAACTTTAATCGATTAGTATATTATAACAATTGATTAATTTTTTTAAAATGATTAAAAGATCTTTTATGATAAAAAATTTATTGCTTTCAACACCTTTATCGAATTGATATTTGTGGATATGAATATAATAAAGAGAATGATATAATTTGAAAAATAAGATGAATACATAAGATTTAGTCCTATATCATTTCGAGCTATTTAGGTTCATCAGTTGATTTTGATCAACATTAGTTGATGGACCTAAAAAATTTGGAATGACATTAAAGAAGATTTTATATACTCGTATAATTCTGATAATTATATTCATGCCCTTAAACATCAATTTAATACACAGTATTAAGAGAAGCATTTTTTTAACATAAATTAGATTTTTCACACATTTATATTTAAATAATTGTTGCTCTTAATATGGCGTATGATTTGAGGACATCTATATAATCGGGAGAACTAGACAAACAAATAAGATGTTTCATGTCATTCTGATCTTTCTAGGTCTATCAACGGATTTTAGTCGAAACCGACTAACGCACTTAGAGAGCTCAGAATCACATACAACAAGTTCTTATGTGCTCATCTAATTCTCCCGATTATATCCACGATTTTATATATCATTTTCATACGTCATATTGAGAGCAATACTTTTAAACATAAACCAGATTTTTAATCGATTGCAATAGTATAGCAATCTATTCGAAATGTTTACGTGATTATGAATAGTAACTTTAATCGATTATTACAAATAACAATTGATCAAAAACTTGTTTTAAATGATTAAAAAACCTTATATGATCAAAAAGTTGTTACTCTCAATACGGTATATCGAATTGATATTTGAGGATATAGATATAATCAGAAGAACGACGACGAACGCATAAGACTTGATTCTATATCATTTTGAACTCTCTAGGTGAATCAATTAGTTTTGGTTGAAATTGAGCCAAAATTGACTAATTAACTTAAGAGCTCGAAATGATATAGAATTAGGTTCTATGTGTTTATCTAGTTCTCCAGATTATATCCATACCTTTAAAAAAAATCATTTTCATACGTCATATTAAGAGCAATAATTTTTTTAACACGAATAAATTTTTAAATACATTCATGTTAAAAAAATCAATGCTGTTAATATAATATGTCAAATTAATATTTGAGAGTATAGATATAATTAGGAGAACTAGACAAATACATATGACAAGGTTCCATATGATTCTGAGCTCTCTAGGTCTATGAGTCGATTTCGATTGAAACCGACTAATGGATCTAAAGAGCTTAGAATGATATGGAATTTTATCTTATGTATTTGTTTATTTTTCCTAATTACGATTGATGGAACTAGAGAGCTTAGAATAATATGGAATCTTGTCCTTTGTGTTCATCTTTTTTTATTATATTTATGCTTTCAAATATCAATTTGACATACTATATTGACAACAGTGATTTTTTTGAACATGAATCAAAGTTTTTAATCAATTACGATAGTGTTGCAATCGATTCAATCAGGACATTATTGTTTTGATGAAAAGTGTATCGATTGCTGCATTGTAGCAATCGATTTGGAGGGGTAAATACAAAATTAAGTACATGATTTATTAATTTTGAAATTAGGTATGTGATTTGGGTATTTCGAAAACTTTCCTACATGGTTCAGTAATTTACCGAAATTATTTCGGCGACATTTTACTTAACAACAAGAAAGTTTCAATATTATCAATTTCAGGTATTTAACTTTCAAAATTTTAAAAACACATATCCCGCCCCAAGATTACGGTGTAGCGATTAGACTCTCCAAATAGTAACTAGACATCTATTAATAATTAGTATAGCAGAAGCGGTTCAGAACGCTAGAGAGAAGGAGTAAATAACAACCTACAAAATAATTAGGTTTCAAATTTCTCTTACTAACAATTTAGCAATGACACACACATTAATTAATCAAAAGCAAATATAAGTAAGCGACTCTATGTCTTAATGTTGCTAGTTGAAGAACTATTAATGTCCATTTCGTTCTGTTCTTCGTCAACAAGCTGCAGGAATAGTAAAGGACACTTCACGAGTAAATAACAAAAACTCAACAAATTAGAAAAAAAATCTGAGAAAAAAATAAGATATTCATGGCAATATGAGATGTTTCCGTATCCTCAAAATCATCTAAAGACGAGAAGGACAGATTTATTTGCGTGGGACAATCATCTAACATTGATTGCAAATCAATGCAGTGCATTCAACAAGTGAGGATGAAGATTCAAGTGATGATGAAGGCAAAGATGAAGCCACAAGCTATGACAAAAACAAAAACAACGAGAGAGAATGAGCAATAATGAAGGGGGAATTTCAAATAAAAGTGATACATTGAGGTAAATTTTTCTATCACTCGGTCCACGGTATAGTTGAGTTAATCATCACATATGTTAGATTTACAGAAATTGAGTTGGAAACCCCATCAATTTGGGTGAAGTATTTTTAGCTTGTATAGGCCTTATCCATAATTTGTAGACCTTGTCTCATTTAAAGGGAGGTTTGGTGGAATTTGAGGGTGCATAGGTAGGATTGGATCTCTGAAAGATGTTATATATGATTTTGCTAATGCATGTTTCTTTTTGTTTATTGTTTCTATTTCATTACAACTGATATGTATTACACAACTTACACATTATTTAATAATGTATTTGAGTTGTCTTTGTGGAAAAAATAGAAAATAATATGCATTGTCTATTCACTCCCTTACATTTATTATTGTCAAATAATTATTCTTATAATTAATAGCTACATAACATAAACGGATTGACTACTCATCATGGTCAAACCTGATCTGATCCATTTAAATATTGATTCAAGCCTTCGTGCTCACAAAGACACATGTTGGAGTTTGAGGATTTCATGATGGATGGACGGTGAACAAAGACACGTGTGCGAAATAAAGAGAAAAATATATATATATATATATTGATCATATATTAATTAGCAAACCACACTGTGATAGACAATAACCATAAATTAAGTATATTAATTAGCAAACAACAGTACTTTGCCAACAATATTTATAAGAGTAGTCATGGGTAGTAGAAACTTATAGATCTAAACAACTTTAAAATGTTATTATAGTACAAATAAATAAATTAAACGACATATTTTTGTCAAAGAACATATACATTGAAAATGTAAGCTTTGATTTTGTACAAATTCAAATCTCATATTCCACTAAGAGAGGTGAATCTAGAGAAATTCATATCCACTATAGTTTGTTGAGAATTGACACTCTTTTTCTATTAGTAGATGTTTCGCTATTCCAATGCTTAATTAATTATAGCATAGAAATAGTCAAATAATTTATGTATGAGATCTAAGATGAACAACAACCACCTCCTTTGATAGCAGAAACATCGTTGTTGCTCATGCTGATTGTTTGCCCCCTGGGCAAAGATGTTGAATGAGAGGCTGTCTCGAGGGCCTTCTTGCTGACAACTTGATAGATTTGGTTGAGAACCTCAATGAATGCTTGCTCTACATTTGTTGATTCCAAAGCAGATGTCTCCATGAAACAAATGTTCTCTTTCTCAGCAAAAGCGGCAGCTTCCTCAGTGTTAACAGCCCTAAGATGTCGAACATCTGCCTTATTCCCGGCAAGCATGATTACAATACTAGAATCAGTGTGATCCCTTAGTTCCTTCAACCATCTTTCAATATTATCAAATGTCACATTGCGAGTTATGTCATACACCACAAGAGCACCCACTGCTCCTCGATAATAAGCACTTGTGATTGCTCGATATCTAGTATATATATATAGTTTGTCAAAAGAAATACATATATATATCAACTACTATTAAAGCAAAGATATATATAATTGTCGTAGAATGAGCTAATTAATTCATTATTAAACCTAAAATTTCATGAGTAGATAATAACAAAATGAGTTAGTTATTAAATGCAAAGTCTCTTAGTAGATAACAATAAAATGTTCATATTTCTATAAGGCATATATAAGGTCAATTAATTAATGTTATTTCATACAACAAGACTTAATTCAATTGCTTGGTGCACAACAACCTTTTGATTTCTTCTTTTTCCAAATAGTAAAAAATAGTTTAAAATTAATTTTCAAAGAAAAAATTAATATTTGAAGGGAAAAAATGTGCATTATATATCATTTCTATATATATCACACTAGCTAATTATTTTTCCTTAGAATCTATATGCCATAATTAGTTGCCTGGTTAGTGGATCTTATAGATTGTTGTTTCAAATGATATGATTGAGTTTAGCACCATATAGCTCTGTACAAAGGAAAATCAGACAAATATAAATTATATATTAAGCATTTGATACAACGATGAAAACCAAAAAAGACTTATTTGCCTACAAAGAAAAAAAAAACAATTCATTTATTGTCTAAGATCTCCCATAATATATCTTCTAGAACATGCATAAGGAGATCAACAACTTAAGATTAAGTTGTGTTTTGATTTATATTGCCATGAATATGTTTATCAATTTCAGATTAGGTAAAATGAACAATCAAATTTAAATGATTAGAATAAAAAAAAGTCTTAATTTTTTTGATAAACTTTTTGGTCTGCATCTAAACAAAACATGAGAAAAGAGAGCAGGAAGAAAATATTATCAGAACCTTTCTTGGCCTGCAGTGTCCCATATCTGAGCTTTGACAACCTTTTCATTGACTTGAATGCTTCGTGTGGCAAATTCAACACCAATGGTCGCCTTTGATTCGAGGCTAAACTCGTTGCGAGTGAATCGCGAGAGGAGGTTTGATTTTCCCACCCCAGAATCACCTATCAATACTACCTTGAAAAGGTAATCATAATCATCATCTTTCCTATAAGCCATTTCAATTCTCCAACGCCCTTGACAACTTGCTATTTCTATAATGCCACAATCAAACCTACGCTAACAAATTGCTTGCTCAAAGCATTGTGCATGGAAAGAAGTTTTAGGAATCATCAAGGAGAATAACAACCAAAAATAACAAGTGAAAGTTTCTATTGCCAATCTATAGAGGGAGAGAAGCTAAAATGGAAGGTGTATGCGTGACGATGACGAAAAACTAGTGGTGACAATGTGAAAGTAACTATTTGTAAAAATAGTAATAAAAATTAGAATGCTTTTAAGTGTCTTATATAAAATCTATGGAAAGTCTAAAATTATTCTTGTAAATAATGTGTGGTTCTTACTACTTAATTTAACGTAGAAAAGTGGGGACGATTGATCAAATATAAGGTGGGGAAGATTTGATGATAGCTAATAAAATATTATGTACAAGTCAAAATGTGAGTTCATTTTTTTCGCTCCAGAGTTAGAAACATACTGATGATTTATTTAGTGATTCAAATTCATATTTCATTCTATGTTGGGTTTTGGGTTCTAATTTCTATCTGGTTTATTTTCTTTTAATACAATTCACACATAAACCAAGATCGATAAAATCTATATTATGTAGAATTTCATTCTTTACTAATTTTACTATTCTATTTTTAATATGTGATCCAAACGGTTATCACAAAAAGCAAAACATTCATATTACATTTAATTTTAATATTTTGATATACAATAAGTAAGGATTCGGTAAATTTATTATCTAGTTTTAATTTCAAATTAATAAGTCTTGAATTTTTATATAAATTAAAATAATCTTTTGCAAAATAAAATTAACCACAAACATCATGTTTTGAAAGAGAAATAAGTGTTAGTGCAATCATAGCCATAAAATATAATTTTGATGTTTGATAGAATTTAAGTTAAGACGAATAATGTGAGATATCTCACCTTCATATTAAGCATGCAAGAGTCCTCGTTGGTCTAGTGACCAAATGCAAGGTAGTAAAGTCCTCGCAAGTCAGGTGACCGAATGCAAGGCGGTGAAGTCCAAGAAGGTTAGAGGCCAGATTCTTAGCAAAAAAAAAAAAGCTCGAGTAAATTACGAGATCGGATGCAGGAAAATAAAGACCCGAAGATGTGGAGTTTCCAAACACAAAAGTACAGGGAATAGGGTGTAACGACCAGGCCTGTCGACCCCTTGGGCGGCCAAATTTCATTTTTGGTGGCCCAACAACCTGGCCCCTTTGGTCGTCGACCGTCGACCGTCATTACTCGCAAGAACTTCCCACCCCTGGCCAGTGGATTTTTGCCTTCCCCAGGATTCGAACTCTAGACCTCCAAGCTAAGTACTAGAGTTTATGAATCCTGGTAGCCAAGTGAGCCGCACTCACTTGGTTACCAGAATTCTGGAGGTCTAGAGTTCGAATCCTGGGAAAGGTAAAAATCCACTGACCAAGAGTGGGAAGACCTAGTGAGTAACGACACGTCCAAGTTCGCCAAAGGGGCCGAGGGGGCCGGGTCGTTACAGCGAAAGTCCTGGTGAGTGAAGTCAAGCAATGGAAAATCTAGTGAGTGAAGCTAGGCCCTAGGCGGAGGTAACCCTAGGTAATCAAAAGTCTTAGAGGAGTAAACTCCAAGCAAGTGTGATTGGAAGGTTTTCGATCGACGGCGCGCGGTCGACTAGACTAGCAGATTTTGGTAAACCTAAATATAGGTTTACTAATACTATTTTGTATTACTGTTATTGCTGTTGTGCTAATCTAGTATTGCATGAAAGTCTTTGTGGATCAGGTGATTAGATACTGAGCAGAGAAAGTCAAAGCAGGTCTAGAGGACTCGATATTTGACAGGTGAGTATTGGTACATTCCTGGAGGAGAGTGCAATGAGGTCGTATATTGCTGAGACAAGCCTTAGGCGTTGATCCAATTAGAGAAAGTCCAAATAAGTCTGGAGGACCTAATATTTGACAGGTGAATATAGGTAAGTTTCTGGAGGAGAGTGCAATGAGGTTGTGTCCTGTTGGGACAAGCCTTAGGTATTAATCTAACTAGAGAAACTAACTGAGGTTTCTAAGTTGAGATTAAGATAGGTCTTATTGTCTTACTCATGCATACTATTTATGTACTAACTATGTTTTGCAAGGTTAATCTTTTTATACTATTTGCATCTTACTAATCATTTATGTAGATCAGTCAAACAAAGTTGACCAGGGGATCGATATAGAGTTTATTAGTCGACTAAACCAGCCAGATCATAATACACTATAATGAAGAAATCCAGAGGCTTCATCGACCGATCATCAGGATCCGTCGATCGATTCATTTTTGGTATGCGATGGAGCAAAGATGGAAACAGATTTCATCAACTGATTATCAAGATTAGTCGACAAATCATATTTATTGCAGTGCCAACCGATCAATGAAAACAAGGAAGGTGCGGAGTTCCATCGACCGATAGAGGGTTCTGTCGAATGAAAGGATCCATTGACCTAACGGCTTATCGGTCGACTGAATGACTACTATATAAAGGAACCTCAAGATCAAAGCTAAGATCACTCTTCCAACTTCGACATTTAAATACTACATTCTTGGATTGCTCAAGTTTCTGCATCTACAACACCGGAAAGCTCACCAACACACTACTCTCAAGTTCAATCCTTCCAAGTCGATAAGACTTTTGTATTACTTGTACTTCACTTGCATATTAACAAAAGAGATAGTAGGTTGTTACTATCTTCCTTTACATCTTCTATGCATTTGCTTTCTTCGAAAGTTTTTTGAATAAAGAGATATTAGTGGATTGCCCAATGAAGCGATTGAGCGGGTCTTGGAGTAGAGTTGACGAAGCTTCCAAACCAAGTAAAAGAACATGTTTATTTTTTTGTGTTTTATACTATATTACTTTGAAAAGAAAAGAATTTTTTGAATTAACGAGTTCACACTCCCCCTCTCGATACTAAACGATCCTACAGTAATAATCCTCTTGTCTTGTCCCCTCATTATTCTCTATCGTTTTTTTTCCTTTTATTCAACTTTTTCTTCATTTCAGTTGATGGAAGAATCATTCTTTAATATTTTCCACCCAAAATCAACAATAAGTTGTTCTAAAACTCCTCCCTCTTTTTGGCCCCTTTTCTTCTCCTTCGTATCTTCTTCTTTCTTCTTTCAAGAAATCCAACAATATAGACATTCAATCCCTCCTCTTTATTCTTTCTTTTCCTGTTTTCCCAATAACAAGATCAATATCATTTTCATTCTTATTAATTGCAAGAACATCAAACTTTGTCCCTCTTTTCAACCAACAACAACAAATTTCTTCTTCTTAATCTTTTTCTTCCCGAATTAGCAAGATGCTGCTCTAAAACTCCTCCCTCTTCTAAGACATCCATTAGTAGCGAGGTTAAATCCCTCCTTTTCCTTTGCGAGAGCAATATCATTTTCCTTTTTTCTTAATTTCGAAGAATCAAACTTTGTCCCTCTATCTCTCTCTCTCTCTCTCTCTCTCTCTCGTCTCCATTTTGTTCCTCCTCTTTAACAACAGCTTTTGCATCATTTTTTCCTCTATAAGTGTTATCTTTTTTTTTTCCTCGTTGGCAGGTCAAATAGCAAGCTTTGCTTGACACACAATAACAGGTTTTGTCTCTCCACTCTAGCATATTCAATCATCAAAAATACAATCTTCTTTCTTTGCTGCTCTTATTTCAATGGCAGATCAAATTCTAGTCTTCAAACAACAATTTTTCATCTCTTTCTAGTTGTTATCTTTTTTCATCAAAGGGAAAGTTCAACATCTTTAATCATACCTATGAGAATCTGGGAAATTTGAGGGCTAAAAGGCAAAACTTTCAAAATTAAGGGCAGGGTTGGGATTTCGAAAAGCTGAATGGATTTTTCTGCAAAAGAGCCACCCTTATAAACATTTCGTTTTTCCCCATTCGGCGTGACCTAGCCGCCGCAAAGCTTCTTCGATCCCACCTCTCCTCTTCACCTTCCGCCGCAGCCAGCAGAGAGAGACCGAACCACATCATTCTCTTCATCGCAAGCCCTAAGTCGCCGCCAAGCAATCTCAGCGCATCGACTTCCTCTTCTTCTTCGATCTCATGGGTTTTTCAACTCGTGATCTTCTGCCTCCGGCTTCGGTCTTCGTCGAGCCTTACGGTGGGCGATCGATCAGGGTCACGGAGCGACGAGTCTGCTCCTTTTCTGACCTCGTCGGAGCGAGACCTTGCCGATCTTCTTTATCCCTCTCGACTACTGGTGAGTCCCTTACCTTGATCGCGTATCTGATGGTGAGGGTAGTTGATTCGATTGGATGAAGAGCTGAGGGTTGATGTTTGTTTCCAGGTGGTGGCTGGGTCTTGATATCTTTTGCTCGGCTACTGGAATCGCCGGATTTGGCACAGAGGACGCCGGTGACATCTGAGGTAATGAGCAAAGTGTTGGTGGCTTGAGGTAGGGCGCACGAGCTATTGTCGATCGATCCACTCCCGGTAGGTGTGTGATTTGTGTATCAGATCTGGTGGAGTTATACCTGATTTCTTGTATGATCTACATTTGTATTTGATCAGGCAGAATCAGTTCGTTTGGAGTTGTTGTTCTAGGGAGTTGACCGGCAAGATTAGAGCCAAGAAGGTTCTTCGACCCCAGACTCAGGTGAGGATTTCAACAGTGGTGGGATCTAGGTTGTTCTTGTATGAATTGATTTAGTATTGGATAGTTATCAAATTTGGTTTAGCGATTCAGTTAGTTTCCCTAATCTTAGCTAAGTCCTCTGATGGATTGGGTTACTGATCTTGATTTTTGGAGAATTGCGTTGTTTGCTTCTGTTCGGTATCAGTTTGGTTAGAGTTGTTAGATCAAATTTCTTGGCTAGGGCTTGATTCTGGGTTGTATTGTTGTGGTTTCTTATAGCATGTATAAGTTGGTATTTGATCCCAGATGGGCGTGAGGGGCATGGGAAGCTCGATCTGGATGATAGGGTGGGCTTAGGCTAAACCTAAATCAACTTAGATTCAATAAATGGGATTAGTCATTTAAGTGAAGTTAATTAAATGACTTCGGTAGTGGCTTAACCCGAAAACGACTTAGGGATTTTTGATTAGCTAGTTACTTGTGGTATAGCTAATATTATATTTTGATGCAAGGCATTGACTGATTCCGCGACCTTATTGCGGAGATATTATTTTTCGGACGGGGTGGTTCTCGACGCCTGGACTTCTTCATATCGAGGCGGGTACCTCTGTTTATGCATAGCTAGACATAGTTAGCAGTAGAGATATCTGATATCTTTATCTCTGTGCTTTTGCTTCGGTAGTTGTATCCGTTAGCTTTACTGATTACTATATCTATATGGATTGATGATGCACAGTTTACCTTATACCTTACGCTAGGATTTAGGTATTGGTGCATATCGGTTATATGGACTACTGCATATCATGTAGATCACAGCAGGGTTAGATAGTGGATGATGCATGGGATAGTGACACGCATCATTATTGCACGTAGCATAGGGGACGACCTTTGACTCCCTGGAGGTTGAGATGGTCGTCGTACTTGCTACTCGTGTAGGGGCATATGTAGGTGACCCTTGACTCCCCTAGTGGTTGAGAGGGGCCGTCAGACTTGCCACATGACCTGTCGTGCAACCCCGTTGGCGGACCCGGGCACTGCAGCAGATCCCCTACCTATCCGATGATAGCAGGGACGTTTAGAGCGTTACTTCACCCGATGGTGGGGTACGTTTATGGTCTCCGACCCTACCCATTCGGTCTCGCGTGTACTGCCTCATAGACCGTCTATTCGTGCAGGGAAGACCAGGTCAGAGCCCTACCCACTCGGTTCACGTGCTTCCGTGACTTACACCGACTGGCGTCAGGGGTGACCCATGTTGCATCATGAGCATGCTGTGCATCTCTGCACTTGTTTGTGTTTGCTGCAAATGATTGTTGCACTTGGTTGACATGCATACTACCGGGTTTGGATCGACGCAGGTAGGTATGTAGTTCCTTTACTGTTTATAGTTCAGTTCTGCATTTCTTTTTACTGCAGTTATCTTCAGTATTGTGGTAGATAGATAGACGGTGACTTACTGCTATTATTTTCTTCCTGTGCATATCAGTCTGTATTTGCTGAGTTCTTAGGACTCACCCCGTTAGCTCCCTGTTTTTATTTCAGGATGATGGTCTGGAGTGCCCGGCAGCTTGTCCCAGGTCGCGTATTTCTTCGAGATGATTCCGGGATGTCTCTTTTACTTTGTTGGTGGTGCATGTTGGTACCCGTTTTCTGTTTCTTTTACTTTACGTTTCCGCTGCTATATTCGTGTTTGATTTTGCCATTCTATACGGCGGTATAGTTGTACTTTTGTGAGCCATGGAGGCCTTGTGCTTTGCGTTTGTCGTAAGTCGTACCGGTACGCAGCTTTATCGTCGTTTTTCGTTTTGCTCATTATACGGTCGCTTGTTCTAGCCCTATAGGCTGCGGTACAGGCCGACTGAGATAGTCGTGGGGGTTTGGTCATCTAAATTGTCCGCCGGGACGAGGGAGTAGCTGTCCGGTCGGTATCGGACGAGCGGCTCCTCGGGGCGTGACAATACCGGTGGCATAATTTGCAAAATCGTGATCCTGGATCTTACGATCTAGACGGAGAAATCGATCTCGAATTATGCAGAATCATTTTTTATAGTAGGATCGTAGCAAGATCGATAGGATCGGAACAGGATCGAAGCAAAATTAGAGTAGAATCGGTAGAAGCTTTGAGAAGACAACTTTTGACTCGGATTAAACCATGAGACTTATAGTATATCAAATTGAAGTTCGTTTAAATATCTATGGTCAATTACATGGTTTATCGCTTAATCGACATCTTTTAAAGCCCTTTTGGATGCTCGAAAGATTTTATCTTTTTTTTTGGTCTGTTGCAATGTTAGAGTTAAGATTTTGAGATTATTTAAATATTTGTTTATTGCTTGTTAAGATCTTTAAATTGGATCATCTTGTTGACCAAATGAACATTATTAAGAATAAATGAGATTATTATTATTATTATTATTATTGTGTTAATAAAAATTATTTACTCTTTGATTTTATGATATGAAAATATAAATATTATTGAGTATTAATGGATAGATTATAGTATTGAGTTGCATCATGCATAAGTAAAATTGTTCATTTTTTAATATGTAAATGACCTTTTTATATTTTTTTAATTACTAATCATGTATCATAATATTAAGGATTTTTAGTAGGATAGTACGATTCTACAATCCGATCTCGACCGATCCGATCCTAACCTTAATTAAATTGATTCTATATAAGACCACGATTCTTTTTTTTTTTAAATTTACAAGGGGTATCCAGGCTTGCGTCCGACTAATCCGCTTGGCTGACCGGCCCTGCCCCACAGTCTTCAACGAGAGTCCCCACCAGTCAACGAGGATAAATTGCAGGACGGAGACACGTGATGACTTTACCACTGATGATATCGATACCCGATGGCCCGACCACGCAGCAGCCTGTGGCGATTTTTTTCGTCAGCATACTGCGCGCTCTACCCCGGAGGAATCGAACCCGGGAAGTAAGGGATCATCCAATTGAACCATTACCAATCGCGCCATGCCCGCGGCAGGCATGATCACGATTCTACAAACTATGACTAGTGGTGCTTTCTCTAGAAGATTTGATTGGTTATTGATAATGAAAATCAATGTTCAAAATCTTTCATTGAGTTTGATGGGGGTTAATGACGACAAAGATAGTAATTTAGGGGATTTAGAAATTGGTATCAATTATTGATGATTTACTATGTTTGGATTGCAATCGAAACCATATTTATCATTATTTCTATATTTATTATTACCATATTTATGATAATATATTACTATATTAATGATAATATATTATTATATTTATGAAATAAATTATTATATTTATGATAATATATTAACATATTTATCATTATATTTTTCATATATTATCATGACAATATGTATAAATTGTCTGCTAGTCGATGACAATCAATCAATAATAAAGAAGCAATTATTTTCTCTTTACTTATCTCTCTATTCTTTCTTTCCAATGTGCTTTCATATTATGTATTTCAACACCTGCAACAAAGCTCCCCGCAACGTCAACCCTCGTCGCGCCCCTCCCTCAAGCGTCCCTCACTTGACACGACGAAGCTAGGGTTTACTCGTGCCTCCCTCCCTTGCCATGATAAAACTCCATTACCAGTAATTATAAATTCTAGATAGAATTTTTTTTAAAGGACAGAACTAGCTTGTTGCATTTTGATCTGCAAGTTTTCTCTCTGAATTTAAACTTGCAGATCGAAAAGTTACTTCCTTTGTTGATTTTCCTTATTGTGCACTACCCTCCCTTGCCGCTACAAAGGTACTGGTAAATGCTCATGCTTTTTATTTTCTTGTTAGTCATGTTTTGTTTCTGCACAAATTGGCTTAAGTATCTATGGATGTTAGGTGGATGCGACTAATTCTTTTCTTTAGATTTTGCTGTATTCTACCTTACTGAAAAAGACAGACAGACACTGCAAAAATAACAAGGAATTACGACGGACTATTAATAAAGTCCGTCGCAAGTAACGACGGATATATAGTATCCGTCGCCA
>JAGFNQ010003163.1:58116-129285 GCA_024364735.1 Boesenbergia rotunda | reverse complement strand
TCCGATTATCTGCACTTGATCTCTGATACTTGATTTTCTGAGTGATATGTTGTGCTAATGGTCTGATTAAGCTGCAGGTGACAGGGAAGGATTCAAACACTCAAGGAGAGTCAATGGAGGCCTTTCCTTGGAGCAGATTTGTCCATTTGCCATCTCAGGTTACAACGGCTAGAGCTGCAGACTGGAGCTGCTGAGTGGAGCTTAGTTGAGGGAAGCTCAGGGAGTCCAGGGAGAGCTCAGTGGTAGCTGACGTTGGCAGGTGAACAGCTGGAGGCTGCAGTGAGATGGTGTCACCTGGTTCTCAGTGGAGAAACAAAAGGGCGTAGTGGAGAAGAGCAGAGTAGAGTTTGTGGAATCAACTTCT
This sequence comes from Boesenbergia rotunda, assembly GCA_024364735.1. Lineage (NCBI taxonomy): Eukaryota > Viridiplantae > Streptophyta > Magnoliopsida > Zingiberales > Zingiberaceae > Boesenbergia > Boesenbergia rotunda. Next base: position 128,921 of record JAGFNQ010003163.1, on the reverse strand, counting down.
GGCTTGAGTTCTTGCTGCACGATTGTTTTCTCCACACCTTGCTTGTGCGTTCTGAAGCTCCATCATCTTGAGCAAGCAACTACAATCTGTTAAGCAATCATCCCTTACTTGAGCACTTGGAGGAAGGAACAAGAGGCTTGGTGAGTTCATCAGCGAGAAGACACGAAGAAAGGTGTTCTTGCGTGAGATCGTCGCTGAGTGGAGCTCGGAAGAAGCTTGCTGTGTTCTTGTCTGTGTTAAGTGCTAAGTAAGATCTTTCTTGTGTTTTATTGTGCTTAAAACTATATCTTTGTTGAAACGCTGTGAAGAGGTTACTCCATCGAGAAGGAGGTTGCATTTTATCCGGTGTTCACCGGGGCTTGATCTGCCGACGATCAAGGGATCTTGTTAGTTGTTTTAGTTTGTTTTTGTTTTCTGCATTTCTACACTACTCTATTTTATTGTGCTTCCGCTGTGCTACTAACCATTGAAGTGCAGAAAATCGATAAGTGTTAAAGTCCAAGTGTTTGGCTATATTCACGCCCCCCCCCCTCTCTAGCCATCCGAGTTCCAACAGGTCTATCAGTGGGTTTCCACTCAAACCCACTGATGGACCTAGGATATTTGGATTTCTGAAAACCCTATATCAATAGTTAGAGTAGAGCTAGGAGATGGTATTTTTGGTGTCCAACCCTTTAATTTTATTACATTATGTTGTAAAAGGATACTCTGTAGGTCTATCAGTGAGTTTCCACCCAAACCCACCGATGGACCTAGGATATTTGGATTTTTGAAAACCCTATACCAATAGTTAGAGTAGAGCAAGGAGATAGTATTTTTGATGTCCAAACATCAATGATTATCAGAGGGCCATTCATACCTCTTCAGGGCAAATGTGGGCATGATATCAAGTTATTTAAGGCCATAGTTGGGCCTGAAATCAAGTGAATTCAGGCCCACGCTGGGCCTGAAATCAAATGAATTCAGGCCCACGCTAGGCTTGAAATCAAGTAATTTCAGGCCCTGCGTGGGCCTGAAATCAAGTGATTTCAGGCCCACGCTGATTTCAGGCCCAACGTGGGCCTGAAATTACTTGATTTCAGGCCTACCGTGGGCCAGATATCAGTTGATTTCAGGCCCACTGTAGGCCTGAAATCAAGTTATTTCAGCCCCTACTTGAATTCCAGATTTTATCTCTATTTTAAAATAATTTTATAATTATATATTATATTGATTTATAGAATAAAACTCAATATATAGCTACAAGATGTGACCAAATCCTCACATTTTATTTAAATCCTCTAATTTTATCAGCACTGTCTTACAGTTTATTAAACTTAAAAGAAGTTTATTGAATTGTATCGTAGACAAAATCTGGATACTACTTAAATACAAAATGCATACAAATTTTGGTTCCTTGCACATCGTCAAGTCATATTTTCAATTTTTGTTGCAATATGAGTGTTGTAACTCCATACTCGAGATCACTAGTTAAAGTTAACTAAAGAGATATTATTTCTGTTGTCCAACCTTAGTTCCAATCATTATCAGTTATGTTATCTTATCGTATCAGTTGACACACAACATTGCAACAACTGGAGGTGAAACAACATCACACAATTGTTTTGTTTTTCTTGACAATCAATTATATTTGTATGATAACATCTACATAATCAGAATTTTCCATATAAATGGAGCTACAAATGGAGCTCAATCAAGAGCAAAGGATTTTTTTTACAAGAATACATCGATATTTACTCTCATGTTTTACAAAACATGTCCCTCAGAATATTAACTGTCAGATCAAATTTCATTTTCCTCATGTCTCCTTGTTTGAAATTCATCTTCTCATCATATAGGAGACATCGAACGTATTACATCACAAAAAAGGCACAGTCCACGCTGAATATAACAATAGATTATTTTTTATTTCAATATGTGGGTATATAAAATACTTTCATAGTTTTAAACTCATCCCCATTTACTTACCTATGTTTTTGTTGGCGACATTTTTGACAGGCGAAGGGCCAATTGTCCAAGGGATGATGACTTTGTAGATATGGATGAATAGCCGTAAGTTCCTCGCGACTATATTGTTTAAGTGCTTTTACCTGTAAAATATATCATAATTTTAATAATCACCATGAATGATGTTTTAGACAAACTGATTAACATATATATGAATAAAGGTTGCTCACCGCTGAGTCAAAATCATTCTTATATTTACGGCCACTAGCAAGAGAATTTAAATGATTGAAAGTCATGGCTTCTGTATCCATCGCCAACAAGTGAAAGTGTGTATTATCACTGCATAAAGGTATTAAAATATATCTAAACCCTTGTTCTATCATATCAGTCTTCATCACTTGTTGCAGGGAAAACTTTCTTGATGATCTTATTGATACCTAAAAAAATGCATACAGAAAAATTATTAATAGCCAAATCATAATATTTGGTCTTCTACAATCTGTCTTGTAAATTCATTTACATCACTTACTATGAAGAAGGTTGAACAATATATTGACTTGTTGTATGGCCTACCACATTCGGATGCTCCCCTAAATAGAAGTTTACAAAAGGCATCAATTACCTCGCCTTTTATAAAAACCTCTCAATTGAGGATTTGTAAGAATGAATGCAAATTCAAAGCAAAGGGTGCATCCTTCCAAATAAATTCAAATGTCAACCTGCCAAGTAAATTGATAAGATTATATATTAAAGAACAAGATATATTAACTAAAATATGTTTCGTAACTTACTTTAGGTTCTCCAATTTATTTATCAGGTAGGCCACTTCTTTATCTTGATTTTTCTTCTTTGAATTCATAAAATGCTTCTTCACAAAATACATCGATATATTTTTCAAAAAACTAATTAATGACCAAATTTAATAAAAATTGAGATATTTTGTAACGACCATAAAATCCTGACAATATTTTTCGTTAAAATATTGATCATGTCTATATGGATTCTTGAGTAACATATGAATACTAGCATGAACCTTAGCATGATTCCTTATATGGATTTAAAAGCTTATATGGATTTAAAAGCTAAGTAATAATTGGTCTTACATGTGCTCTTCTAGTACCATAGTTATTAGTGGACCTTAGGAAGAATTTAACATAAATAGAAATGGGTTCCAATTAGGAATATTAGCATGACCCTTAGTGGGCTCTTATATGGGCCTTGCCAAAAATAAGGGTAAAAGTAATAATAAAAAAAAAGTACATACACCAAGGATTGAACCTTGGACCTAGAGTCTCATCATGCATGTAACTAACCAATTCACCTAGCAAGGGAGTGCTAGTGGAAAAGGAAGAGGATTGTTGTTAAGGCTAAAGGAAATGAAGAGTCACCATGTGAGAAGGCATCATGCCCCTTCACTTGCCCCTTCACTTAGTATAAAAGAGAGGGACGAGAAGTGAAGAGGTAACTTGACACTTAAGTTATTATTTTCTCCTCTTCTCTTCCACCAAGGCTTTTCCTCTCCCTCTTCCTCCTTCTTCCTTGCCGTGAGCCACAATGGGCTTTTCCTTGGAAAAACTTCACAAGGGGACTCCCTCTTGAAGATCCAAGGTTTCCTACAAGGCTACAAGGGCTAGGGGTGGTCTAAGATCAAGAAGGTCTTCATCCTCTTCTCTATTTAAGGTTTATAACCAAGATAACAAGGGTAAGACTCCCACACCTGTGGTATAATTGTTTCATATTGGTTATTATGATTTAAGATGTTGGTTGGGATTTATGTTGATAAAACAATGGATTATGGCTTCTAGGGTTTTTGGCCAAAGCATGTTTTTGGGTCTAAGATGATGTAAAAACCTTACTTATGATTCCTAATGTTCTCTCATGATAAATAAAGAATAAATTATGATTTTGGGAATTTTTGTAGCACCCTAAGACCCTCTACAAGTTTCGGCCACCATCCTACTTTCATGGTTAGGATCGATCTAACCCTCCAAGCATGTTTAATATGTTTCCCTATGATATAATGGATATAAATTGTGAATTTTATGAATTCTTCCATGGGCTTAAGACCCCTACAAGTTTCGACCAAGACCTATTCTAGGGCTAAGAATTAGGGTTAGCTCCAATTAAGAGTTCTAATGGCTTCCTATGGCATTGTATGTATTGTATTGGAAGTTAATTGTAAATTATATGAATTTTTTCATGTACTTGTGACCCTCTAGGGTTTCAGCCAAGACCAAGTTGTAGGGCTAGGACCTAGGGTTAGCTCAATCATGGGTTCTCATGGCTTCTTATGGCATTGTATGTATTGTATGAGTGTTATGTTACTTATGGTACCTCACATGTTACTTGAATAATGGGAATCTCCACCTATAACTTTCGGCCAAGCTCAAGTCCTAGGGTTTGGGTTAGTCTAAGGTATTAAGTATACTTGTTTATGGTTTATCATGATGTATATATATATCCAAGCATGTTGTATGAATTTTATGTTACCTAAAACCCTAACTTTATGTGCTATGTATCATGACTTTGTAAACTTATGTTATGTGTCATGTTTTATTCATGAATATTTTAAACCATATACCATGAACACATGTGTTGTGATGTAGGCCTCATGTTTGTGTAGAATGATGCATGTATTATGTTAAATGCCTCGAACATATATATTATGATAGATATATAGTTATGTAGACCTATGCATGTTTATGTTGAATGTCATGAGCCTAGGTAGTATGTATCATGTTCATATGGAACCTATCCATGCATGCTTTATGATAGATACCATGATCATGTATACTATATGATATGTACCATGTATGTAATGTATGCTTACCTTATGTACCATGATCATGCAAGTTTTATGAACTAAAATAATGTTTATGCCTTAAAGCCTAATTATGTATGTATGTCATACCTTATGGATGAAGATGATGAATGAAGATAATGTTCAAGCCATTACGGCACAATGATGTTATGCATTAAGTATGAATGATGAAATGCTAAGCATGCTTTATGTCATGCTTCATGTAATAAGATCATGTGTGTCTTTAAATATGCAATGTATGTCTTATGAATGATGAAGCATGTGAAGCTATTTTACTTTATGAATGGGCTTGTACCGGACCCTAAAAAGGTCCAAGGGATGGGCACCTTAAGAACACCTCGGTTATGGACTACCGTAGCTGTCCACGGTTCTGGGACTACCGAAGCTGTCCAACAGGGATGGGCTCCTTATGAAAGCCCCGGTGATGGACTACCGAAGCTATCCCTAGGTTGAAGGTAACCTAGTACCCTAGTAGGTCGAGACTAACTATCTCGTATTTACTTAGGGATGCGTGCAAATGATGAATGTATGTATGTGGTACAAGCCGGGGACCCCCATGATGTTATGATTATGTTTAAGTATTTATAATTATGATTTTCAAATAAACATTCTTATAGTATGTGCATTTAACTCATGCATTCATTCATGTTATGCATCTATGTCATGCCAAGTTTAGCTTATGCTTATGTTTATGTCAAGAACCATATCATGTTAAGTATTTCTTATGCTTATGTTTATGTCAAGAACCATGTCATGTTAAGTATTTCATATGCTTATGTTTATGTCAAGAACCATGCCATGTTAAGTATGACATATGCTTATGTTTTATATCGAGAACTTCTCTATGTTAAGTATGTTATATGTTTTATTTTATGTGACGTATGGTTTTAGTGTGTAGGAAAGAGTCTTACTAAGCCTATGTACTTATAGTTTTACCTTCTTATACCGCAGATCAAGCAAGAGGATACTAAGCTAAGGGAAGCAGCAGGAGGGCAGGTGTGTGTGTGGCAATGACTTGGCAAAAGAAAAAGAAAAGATCTAAATACTTATACTTTGTCACATATCTTATATTTTGCAATGTCCTCTTTAGTTTCATGCGATACTTATGATGGTTTTGCCTAAAGAATAACTTACTACTTATGTTGCTTATGGACGACTTATGTGATTTTCATACTATGATGCTACTTATGATGTAAACATGCTATAGCATGATGCTATGCTTATGTTGGTCTTAAGCTTGATGGTAGGATAAGCAATATTTAATGCAAGCATGATCAATGATGTTATGTCTCACATGATATATCTTATATTCTTATGTTATGAAAATGCTGAGTTTACCAAGTAACCATGTTTAAGAATGATAGTTAAGACATATTTACATGATTCAAGTGTTAGTTGCATGGTTTAAGCACATAAGTATAAAGTTTTAAATTATTCCGCTGCATTAAGATATTCATATGCATGTATGTATGTTAGCGTAACGCCGCCTTCCGCCCATGCCGTAGGGTTGGAAAAGGCGGGCGTTACATATTTTATATGAAAGTAAATCACCTACATCAATGACTTGTTGCCTCATTTTGTATAGTTCGGAGGTCCTTGTTTCCTCCTCTATGTCTTCTTCAGACATTTCTATTATAATTATAGTTTCTCTTACTTCATCCATATCCTCCTCACTAATTTTCCTTTTTCCCTTGTCCATGACATTTAATATTTGTTTCTTGCTCTGCTTCCCTTTTAGTAATAGCTGGTGCCATAGTAGACAGTCAATTGGAGTATCCCTGTAATCATACCGAGTTCGGTCACGTCCTCTCCTTGTTCTACAATATACTGGAGCAGAAAGAGGATCGACTACATGATAGTTTTTTTCAGCCCCCATGGCCTTTATTTCAATTATTGAAAGTAATTCCTTAACCCTTTCATTCAAACATATATTCTCTTCTGCTAGCTCCTTGATTTGCTTGTCTTTAAGAATGCATTCACCACATAGTCTTACGTCTTCTGTGTCATCTCTTTGCGATGTCTCCATTGGTCGTGGAATGTCATCACCGATATCAAGGTTCTCAAACAAATTGTTCTCATGTAGGTTAGGAATTATTTCTACAATGACCCGTCAATTAACAAGTACACAAATGTTACTACTTCTATATCAAACTAACATAGATTACAGTTTCGAATAATACCTCTTCCGGCGACAGTCGGTGAACAAGGGCCCTCACCTGACTAATATGCAAAGGCATATTCCTCGACTTATTTATTCGGGGTCCTTCAATATTGTACGGTTTTTGAATTGGTACATGCTCCAAAAACCATGCCTACACCAAGTTTTCTAGCTAAATACATTAATGACAGCAAAATATTATAAAATTTAATAAGAAAATTGTAACGCCCGTCTTTTTTTTCCCACACCTTACGGTGAGGCGAGAGACGGCGTTACGCTAGCATACATATAGACACATGAACATCGTAATGCAGCGAAATAATTTAAAACTTTTATACATACATGCACTTAACGCTTAAATGTTGTAGACATGTCTTATACTATCATTCCTAAACATAGCGACATGGTAACTTAGCATGTTAACATCATACATAACATCATGATATAAAAATCACATAAAGCAGCCAAAAGCATCATAGGTAGTAAGTTATTCTTCAGACATAACTATCATAAGTATAGCATGAAACTTAAGAAGACAGTGCAAAACATAAGCCATGAGACAAAGTATAAATATGAGAATCTTTTTCCCTTTTTTTTTTTTCTTGCCATGTCACTACCACACACATACTTTCCCCACCTGCTGCTTCCCTTAATATCCTCTTGCTTGATCTGCGGTATAAGACAATAAAACTATAAGCACATAGGCTTAGTAAGACCCTTCCCTACTCACTAAAACCATACGTCACATAAAATATAAGCATAGGAACATTTAACATTGACATGATTCTTAACATAAACGTAAGCGTATGAAACATTTAACATGACATGATTCTTAGCATAAAACATAAACATAATAAACATTCGACATGTCATGGTTCTTAATCATAAAACATAAACATAATGAACATTTAACATGGCATGGTTCTTAATCATAAAACATGAACATAATAAACATGGTTCTTAATCATAAAACATGAACATAATAAACATTTAACATGGCATGGTTCTTAATCATAAAACATAAACATAATAAACATTTATTAACATGGATGCATAACATGAAGGATGCATGAGTCAAATGCATATAACATATGGATGCTTATTTGAAAATCATACTTATAAATACTTAAATATAATCATCACATCATGGGGGCCCTGGCATGTACCACATACATACATCATATGCGCGCATCCCTAAGTAAATACGAGATAGCTAATCTCGACCTACTAGGGTAAGGACAGCTACGGTAGTCCCAGAACCGTGGACAGCTTCATCGGTAGTCCAGAACCGTGGACAGCTTCATCGGTAGTCCAGAACCGTGGACAGCTTCATCGGTAGTCCAGAACCGTGGACAGCTTCATCGGTAGTCCAGAACCGTGGACCTTACTTAGGTCCGGTACAAACTCATTCATAAAGTAAAATAGTTTCACATGCTTCTTCATTCATAGAACATACATGGCATAATTAAAGACATAAACAGGATCCTATTACATGGGGCATGGTATAAAGCATACTTAACATTTCATCATTCATACTTAATGCATAACATCATCATTATGCCTTAAAGACATGAACATTATCTTCATTCATCATTTTCATTGCATACCATCATTATGCCTCGAAGGCATGAACCTTATCTTCATTCATCATTTTCATTCATAAGACATGACATACATACATAATTATGTCCTGAGGTATAAACACCATCTTAGTTCATAATGCTTGCATGATCACGGTACCTCAGGTAAGCATGCATTACATACATGGTACATCATACAAATCATACACGATCATGATATCAATCATAAAACATGCATGGGTAAGATCCATATGAACATGATACATACTATCTAGGTTCATAGCATTCAACATAAATATGAATAAGTTTACATAACTATCTTATACATATGTCCAAAGTGTTTATCTTAACGCATGCATACTTCTACCTACCTCACGACACATGTGTTCATAACATATGGTGGAAGACATTCATAAATAAATCCTACTAGAACATGATACATAACATAACATACAGGGTCATAATGCATGACATATAAACTTAGGGTTTGGACATTACCAAAAACCATACAACATCCTTGAACCTATTCACATACAATACATACACTACCATAGGAAGCCATTAGAACCCTTGATTGGAGTTAACCCTAACTCCTAGCCCTACATCTTGGTCTTGGCCGAAACCCTATAAGGTCACAAGCACATGGGAGAATTCATAAAACTCCCAATTAACATCTAATACCATATAAACAATACCATAGGAGCCATTAGAACCCATGATTAGAGTTAACCCTAGCTCTTAGCCCTATATTATGCCTTGGCCGAAACTTGCAAGGGCACAAGGGCATGTAAAATTTATACAATTCACCATTAACATCCCTTGTATATTAAGGAACCATAAGGAACATGCTTGGAGAGTTAGATCTAGTCCTAACCATGAACCCATGGTGGTGGCCGAAAGTTACCAAGGGCCTTTGGTGCTTCAAAAATTCCACCACTCACCATACCCTCTTTATTTATCTTAAGGAAGCATTAGGAAACATGAATGAGGTTTTAACATCATCCTAACCCTAAAACCTACCTTGGCCGAAAGTTGTAGGAGTCAAGTTCATGGTTTTCCCAACATGGAACCCAACAAAACTTCATATCATGATAAACATCAAGGAAAAACCATTATACCACAGGTGAGGGAGTCTTACCTTGGTTTATCTTGATTATAACCTTGAATAGAGAAGCAAAAAGAGAACCTCCTTGACCTTAGACCACCCCTAGTCCTTGTAGTCTTGTAGGAAGCCCTTGGATCTTGAAGAATAAGTCTTCTTGTGAAGCTTCTCCAAGGGGAAACCCCTTTGTAGGTTTTCGGCTAGAAGGAGGAAGAAGAGGGAGAGAAGGAGCTTTGGTGGAAGAAGAAAACAATAACTTAAGTGATAAGTTGTCTCTTCCCTTCCCCTCTCTTTTATACTAAGTGAAGGGGGGCAAATGAAGGGGCATGGTGCCTCTTCTCATGGTGACCCTTCACTTCCTTAAACCTTAACTAAAATCCTCTTCATTCCCTAATAGCACTCCCTTGCTAGGTGAATTGGTTAGTACATGCATGGTGATACACTAGGTCCAAGGTTCAATCCTTGGTGCATGCACTTCTTTTTATTACTTTTATAATTATTTTTGCCAAGGCCCATATAAGAGCCCACTAAGACTCATGTTAATATTTCTAATTAAAATCTATTTCCATTCTTGATAAAATTTTTACCTAAGGTCCCTTAATAGCCATGGTATTAGAAGGGCCCATGTAAGGCCCATTATTACTTAGCTTCTTAATCTATATGGAAAATCATGGATAATCATGCTAAGGTTCATACTAGTATCCCTATGCTCCTTGAGACTCTATCTAGGCATGATCAATATTTTTAAAGAAAATATTGAGAAAATTTTCTGGGTCGTTACAATCCCCCATACCTCGTGAAAGTTCGTCCTCGAACTTAGAATAGCTCCGGGTACTTGCGTCTCATCTCGTCCTCGCGTTCCCAGGTAGCTTCCTCGAACCTTTGACTTTGCCATAGGACCTTGACTAAGGGTACCTCCTTGTTCCTTAGCTTTTTGACTTCCCGATCCAAGATCTGGATAGGTCGGCTTTCAAAACTTAGATCCTCCTGAACTTGTACTTCTGCGGCTCGATCACTTGATCTGTGTTTGGAATACACTTCTTGAGCATCGACACATGGAACACGGTATGGATAGCCGACATCTCTTGAGGCAGCTCTAGCTCATATGCCACCTTGCCGACTCTTTTCAGAATCGGGTACGGTCCCACATAACACGGACTTAGTTTTCCTTTCTTCCCAAATCTCGTTACCCCTTTCATAGGGGCCACTTTGAGAAATACCAAATCTCCAACATCAAATTCCAGTGGCCTACGCCGGACATCCGCATAATTTTTCTGCCGGCTCTGAGCAGCTTTTATCCGTTGTCGAATGTTCTGTATAGCTCGGGTGGTGTCGTCGATGAGATCCGTCTTGAGCCCCATTTCCTTCTTTTCACCACCCTCATACCAACAGATTGGAGACCTACATCTCCTCCCGTACAAAGCTTCATAAGGTGTCATTCCGATAGTAGCTTGGTAGCTATTATTGTAAGCGAATTCCGCTAAACATAGGTATCGGCACCAACTCCCTTTGAAATCCAGGGCACAAGCCCGCAACATGTCCTCCAGTACTTGATTCACTCGTTCAGTTTGCCCATCAGTCTGAGGGTGAAAAGCGGTGTTGAATCGTAGTTTAGTGCCGAGAGACTTCTGAACACACTCCCAAAAATGTGAGGTAAAGCGACCATCCCTATCTGAGATGATGGTCTTGGGAACTCCATGAAGTCTGATTATCTCCTTAGCATATAATTGAGCTAGTTGCTCAATCGAATAAGTCATCTTGATTGCTAGGAAGTGAGCAGACTTCGTCAACCTGTCCACAATTACCCATATTGCATCATATCCGTTTGTAGTCCTGGGAAGTCCTGAAATGAAATCCATAGAGATATCTTCCCATTTCCATTCCGGAATTGGAAGTGGCTGCAGAACTCCTCCGGGTCGCTGGTGTTCTGCTTTCACTCGTTGGCAGGTCAGGCAAGTGCTGACATGCTGAGCCACATCTCTCTTCATACCGGACCACCAGAATTTCTCCTTCAGATCTTGATACATCTTGGTGGATCCCGGATGCATCGAATAAGGGGTTCCGTGAGCTTCTGCTAAATTTCTCTCCGCAGCTCCGGAACATTAGGGATACATAGACGATCCCTAAGGTATAGTACTCCCCCGTCGGCGATACGAAAACCATCGCCCTTTCCTTCTAGGATCTCCTGCTTGATTCTCTGAAGACTCGGATCACCATTTTAACACAACTTTATTTATTAGATTTTATAAGTTCATATACAACTACCAACCGAATTTAATAAACTAGATAGGTTGACATCATTCCCATAATAAAAAATATTATGGCAGTGGCTATCACCCTCTCGCTCATCTCTAATCGACCTGTCTCGGGATCTTCTACAGATTCTACCGGATCCTCCTCATCCATCTCGGGAACTTCCTCGAGTATCTCGGGGTCTTCCTCGAATAGCTCCGGATCTTCCTTGAGTATCTCGGGATCTTCCTCGAACATCTCGGGATCTTCCTCAAGCATCTCGGGATCTTCCTCAGAATCTCCCAGATCCTCCGGAAACTCATGGCGAAGAAGCTGCTTACATAACTCAGTATATGAGATCCGACATTCATGTTGTCCCCATATCTGGTGAGCAACTTCTCTCGCACGCTTGGCAATGAACGAATCAATGCCCCAATTCTATAGTCATCCATGATTGGAAACTCTCCCTGCTCGAGTTTCCGAAATAGTCGGTACAATTTTCCCATATTGCCTTGGATTCCAAGGACCGGACTATAATCAACTTCTTCTATTTGCTCCATTAGCTCACGACACCGCTCATAGCAACGATTCGTGGTGCAGATCTTATGCAACATCTGGAATTGAAAAAGAACGACATAGTCAGTACAAAACTGACAAAAACCAATACAAAACTAGTTTTTTTTTCCAATTCACATATATATACAGAGAGAACCACACAAAAAGTCAAAAAAAAAATCGGTTTCGTTTACTTTAGTATTTACAAAACTAGTAGTCACAAATATATTGCCTTGGTTTCCTACCCACATATCAAATTTTAAAGTATTTGGTTTCATAAAAATAAGGTAAAGTATCGTTCATATTACATATCCTAGAAGTACGTTCTATCATAAGGTACCATTCATTCCTGCATATTCTAGAATCATAAAAGAACATAAGGTATGCATAGAGGTACTTACTTGAAAGCGGCAAGAGGAAAGCTTGATGTGTGTGTAATGAGATGGTAAACTGCTCTGATACCAACCTGTAACGCCCGTCTTTTTTTTCCCGCACACCTTACGGTGAGGTGAGAGACGGCGTTACGCTAACATACATATAGGCACATGAACATCGTAATGCAGCGGAATAATTTAAAACTTTTGTACATACATGCACCTAACGCTTGAATGTTATAGACATGTCTTATACTAGCATTCATAAACATAGCGACATGGTAACTTAGCATGTTAACATCATACATAACATCATGATATAAAAATCACATAAAGCAGTCATAAGCATCATAGGTAGTAAGTTATTCTTCAGACATAACTATCATAAGTATAGCATGAAACTTAAGAAGACAGTGCAAAACATAAGCCATGAGACAAAGTATAAATATGAGAATCTTTTTCCCTTTTTTATTCTTGCCACGTCACTACCACACACATACTTTTGCCCCTCCTGCTGCTTCCCTTAATATCCTCTTGCTTGATCTGCGGTATAAGACAATAAAACTATAAGCACATAGGCTTAGTAAGACCCTTCCCTACTCACTAAAATCATACGTCACATAAAATATAAGCATAGGAACATTTAATATGGCATGATTCTTAACATAAACGTAAGCGTATGAAACATTTAACATTGCATAATTCTTAGCATAAAACATAAACATAATAAACATTCGACATGTCATGATTCTTAATCATAAAACATAAATATAATGAACATTTAACATGACATGGTTCTTAATCATAAAACATGAACATAATAAACATGGTTCTTAATCATAAAACATGAACCTAATAAATATTTAACATGGCATGGTTCTTAATCATAAAACATAAACATAATAAACATTTATTAACATGGATGCATAACATGAAGGGATGCATGAGTCAAATGCATATAACATATGGATGCTTATTTGAAAATCATACTTATAAATACCTAAATATAATCATCACATCATGACGGCCCTGGCTTGTACCACATACATACATCATATGAGCGCATCTCTAAGTAAATACGAGGTAGTTAATCTCGACCTACTAGGGTAAGGACAACTACGGTAGTCTCAGAACCGTGGACAGCTTCATCGGTAGTCCAGAACAGTGGACCTTACTTAGGTCTGGTACAGGCCCATTCATAAAGTAAAATAGTTTCACATGCTTCTTCATTCATAGAACATATATGGCATAATTAAAGACATAAGCAAGATCCTATTACATGGAGCATGGTATAAAGCATACCTAACATTTCATCATTCATCCTTAATGCATAACATCATCATTATGCCTTAAAGGTATGAACATTATCTTCAAGCATCATTTTCATTGCATATCATCATTATGCCTCGAAGGCATGAACCTTATCTTCATTCATCATTTTCTTTCATAAGACATAACATACATACATAATTATGTCCTGAGGTATAAACACCATCTTAGTTCATAAAGCTTGTATGATCACGGTTCCTCAGGTAAGCATGCATTACATACATGGTACATATCACATATCATACACGATCATGGTATCTATCATAAAACATGCATGGGTAAGATATATATGAACATGATACATACTATCTAGGTTCATAACATTCAACATAAACATGAATAAGCTTACATAACTATCTTATACATATGTCCAAAGTGTTTATCTTAACGCATGCATACTTCTACCTACCTCACGACACATATGTTCATAACATATGGTGGAAGACATTCATAAATAAATCCTACTAGAACATGATACATAACATAACATACAGGGTCATAATGCATGACATATAAACTTAGGGTTTGGACATTACCAAAAACCATACAACATCCTTGAACCTATTCACATACAATACATACACTACCATAGAAAGTCATTAGAACCCTTGATTGGAGTTAACCCTAACTCCTAGTGTAACACCCAATAATTTTCGTGAATTATTAGAAATTTTTTGGAATTTTCTGGTAATTTTTCGAAATAAAAAGAAAAAGAAAAGGATCCAGCGGGGGTTTGATCTCGCGACCACGCGGCAAGCCAATCCTTAAGTGGACTCGACTAGCCAGAAGGTTGGAGGGTATCAAGTACAAAAAAGGATGGATCGAAATTATGTTATAGTTGAGTAAGCCCTTTTCATGAAGAGGTGTTTCAACTTCCACTTAAGTTGCATTCAATCCCCTTTAGGGATTGGCGTCGGCGCAATGAAGGGGCGAGAGGAGGCTGCGAAAATAGGGAGAAAAGCAAGGGTTTTCTTCCACCTTCTTCCTCTTGAGTAGAGAACCTAGGGTTCCTTCCCTAGGGCCAAGGAGTGAAGTTTCTCGCAAGGAAGAGAAAAAGGAGTACTACGCTAAGATTTTCTATATACTTAGTGAGTTTTCTTCAAGCAAAGGGGGGTAAGTAGATCACTCACTTGCAATAGAAGTAGTTTCGTATGTAGTTTCTCGTTGTAGAACCGTGATTTTGTGATCTAAGTGCATGCTTTAAGAATATTATTTTATTGTGTGATTTAAGTTTCTGAAGAATACATGTTTTATCATAGAACTTGAATTCGAGTAGGTTTTGTGTATGTGAATCTAAGCATGATAAGACCAAGTTCTTGAAAAGTCCCAAAAATGAGTTTTGGGTTAAGGGCACGCAAGGTGCTCGATAAAAATTCCAAGTAAGAAAAGTAAAGGTTTGTAGTGCCAAATTTATGGGAAAAGATGAGATAGCTTGATAAGTATAAACATTATGAGTAAGAAAGTATTTTACTTTTGTAAAGTGACATGTACCGGGCAAAGGAGAGGCCCACAGAAAGTTAGAAAGAAGCTCTAATAGGGTGCGGTGGCTCGCTACCCCGAAACCTATTAGGGATGCGCGCAATGGTACATTGATACCAGGTACAGCGTCAAGGCCTAGAAAGTTGATTATTATTTTGAAGTATATGAGTATATGTAAGTGTATTCAGTTAAGTACATGTTTTGTTAAGTATGTTAACATTGTTATGTTACAAGCATATTAAAGAGCAAGAGCAAAGAAGTTAGTGTTTTAAAGTATGGAAATATATAAGTATCGAGTCTTAAAAGAAAATCATGAGCATGTTAAGTTTGCAAGTGTTCTACTGCAAGTAGATGTTTTCAAGCATGATAAGTATATGAAAGTTCCCATGTGCAAGTATTTCTAAGTGCATGTATTTTGAAGCAAGCATTCTTGAAAAGAGCATGTTTATCATTGATCGCATGGATTTGTGAGTTAGGATTTACTTACTAAGCAAATCGCTTATTAGTTGCATTTCCTTCTATTGCAGATAAAGGTAAAGAAAAGGCATAAGCTAAGGAGGCGAACGGGACTTGCATTGATATTCAGTGGCGGCGGAACCGTGAAAGAGATCTTTGGGTTAAGTCATATAGAAACTTGTGGTTGGTATTTTAGATTAGTAAAACGTAATGATTTTGGTTAAACTTTGCATAGAGACAAAGTTGAGTACAAACTCTAGTATAGATTTCATATGTTTTGATAGTTTATTTAATTCCGCAGAAATCCTAATTGCAAGTTAATGGGTTTGTTTCGGGTTGCTAAGATGTTTCTAAAACTAGTATAGAGTATAGATTTGGAGTTATTTATCTATATGCTTTGGAAGTGTACGAATTATGAACCCTTGAAAGGTTTTCTCAGGTCTGAAACTGTAGCTTTCAGGCGTGCCAGTCGACTGTTTCAGATACCAGTCGATTGCCATATCGAACAGAACCTTCTGTTCGATGCACCAGTCGACTACCAAGAAGCCAGTCGACTGGTGCCACGCACAGAAAGTTTCTGTGGCCGATACCAGTCGACCGGCCTTCTAGCAGTCGACTGGTGTCATTAAAAACAAAGTGTTGTAGGGCAGATGGTTAGTGCTTCAGTTTTACAACTAAGAGGTCTAGGGGTCAAATCCTTGCAAAGCAAATAAAATGAAAGTTGTTTTCTTTTGGAAAAAAATAAAAAAAATTCAAAGCAAGTTAAGGGAAGTCAAGTAGTTGTAACCTAAGGCTAAGGCTAAGGATAAGGTAAAGTTAAGGTTAAGTAAAAGTGGCGTCCGCCTTGAGAGAAAGAAGTCGGGTCGTCACACCTAGCCCTACATCTTGGTCTTGGCCGAAACCCTATAAGGTCACAAGCACATGGGAGAATTCATAAAACTCCCAATTAACATCTAATACCATATAAACAATACCATAGGAGCCATTAGAACCCATGATTAGAGTTAACCCAAGCTCTTAGCCCTATACTATGCCTTGGCCGAAACTTGCAAGGGCACAAGGGCATGTAAAATTTATACAATTCACCATTAACATCCCTTGTATATTAAGGAACCATAAGGAACATGCTTGGAGAGTTAGATCTAGTCCTAACCATGAACCCATGGTGGTGGCCGAAAGTTACCAAGGGCCTTTGGTGCTTCAAAAATTTCACCACTCACCATACCCTCTTTATTTATCTTAAGGAAGCATTAGGAAACATGAATGAGGTTTTATCATCATCCTAACCCTAAAACCTACCTTAGCCGAAAGTTGTAGGAGTCAAGTTCATGGTTTTCCCAACATGGAACCCAACAAAACTTCATATCATGATAAACATCAAGGAAAAACCATTATACCAGAGGTGAGGGAGTCTTACATTGGTTTATCTTGATTATAACCTTGAATAGAGAAGAAAAAAGAGAACCTCCTTGACTTTAGACCACCACTAGTCCTTGTAGTCGTGTAGGAAACCCTTGGATCTTGAAGAATAAGTCTTCTTGTGAAGCTTCTCCAAGGGGAAACCCCTTTATAGGTTTTCGGCTAGAAGGAGGAAGAAGAGGGAGAGAAGGAGCTTTGGTGGAAGAAGAAAACAATAACTTAAGTGATAAGTTGTCTCTTCCCTTCCCCTCTCTTTTATACTAAGTGAAGGGGGCAAATGAAGGGGCATGGTGCCTCTTCTCATGGTGACCCTTCACTTCCTTAAACCTTAACTAAAATCCTCTTCATTCCCTAATAGCACTCCCTTGCTAAGTGAATTGGTTAGTACATACATGGTGACACACTAGGTCTAAGGTTCAATCCTTGGTTCATGTACTTCTTTTTATTACTTTTATAATTATTTTTGCCAAGGAACATATAAGAGCCCACTAAGACTCATGTTATTTCCATTCTTGATAAAATTTTTACCTAAGGTCCCTTAATAGCCATGGTATTAGAAGAGCCCATGTAAGGTCCATTATTACTTAGCTTCTTAATCTATATGGAAAATCATGGGTAATCATGCTAAGGTTCATATTAGTATCCCTATGCTCCTTGAGACTCTATCTAGCCGTGATCAATATTTTTAAAGAAAATATTGAGAAAATTTTCTGGGTCGTTACAAAAATTCTACTCACTGCCAAAAGCCCAATAAACTCCTTTAGGTAAGGGAGGTTGGTGCTGGTCTGGTATTCCTGAGTTAATGAAAATAAGTCCAAATCTTAGGTAATTGTGGAGATAAAAATTGATGGATAGCTTCCACCCAGTTAAATCTAGCATGATTCTCATAATCATCTACAATATCTACAAGACCTAGAAGAACCTTATATGTACTAGACGAAAATAAAACACCCACAAATATATACAAAATATAGAAATATACACTAATAAAACATCATTCTCTGATTCAACACTTTTTGAATAATATTTAAGTAAATTCTCAATTCTTGTTCTGGTAGATTTTTCTTTTGAGAAGTAAATAAGATAGAGGTCACCCGATGCTTTAGTTGAATTAATAGGGACTGAAACACCACTATCCACTATACCCAGTAACAAAGCAACATCTCGTCTAGTTAACACAACTGGTACACCTGAAACATTTCAAATATTAAGTTATCATCAAGAATATCCCCTTCAAATGATTTCACTTTGGGCCTGAAATTATTTCACTTAAGGCCCACGTTGGGCCCGAAATGAAATTATTTCAGGCCCAACGTGGGCCTGAAGTGAAATCACTTCAGGCCCTCGGTAGGCCTAAAATGAAATGAGTCAAATGTATCAAAATTAAATCATTTTAGACTATCTTTATCCCTGTTTTATCTTACTATAGATATTGATTACAATTTATAACTAAAACTATTACCTGAGAATTTAAAAACTTGCGAGGTTGAATCCCAACTTCCGAATATATTCACTAAATTTCCATGTATATGTTGCAATTGTTGTATGTTCAAGAAAACACTAAAGGGCGGCTCTTTGATCTTCGCAATGTGTCGATCATTTAAAATTTAAAATGCTTCAAAAAATTGTTTAAAGTGCCCTAAAACACTGCACCAATGTAATTTTTTTTCCATAGTCATCTGAAGCCTACAGTTTTTATACATTACAAATTGATTCTGCAAAAACAAGTTTAACCATCTGCACAAACTCTGCTGTTTTGACCTAAGACTATCGCTAACATACCTTGCTGGATAATGCCAAGGAAAAAGACGCTGAACCTGCCACAAACCTTTCTCCTGCCATTATCAAAAATATAAGCCTTGCACAAACCCTAACCACTACTTTGGATAGTGCCGAGCAGTCTAGACTTTAACGTTAACACTTACAGCCGCCTCTGGGACACAAACACTTACAAGACTTCCCTAGGTTTTGGTTGGGAGGACGGATTCGGGGGATGAGCTCACGACAATAGCTCAATGTCCCCCACCATCAACAATACAATTAACGTTTTTGTGCTGATAGATGAAAAATTCCTTTTGCATGTCCATCCGAACCACAAAATAATATTTTACTCATAAAATGGTTTGGAAGTCTCAAATTGTGAATCGAGAAAGGTATCATTTGGCAGGATTGGTATAATAGGAAGTTCACTATATGGGATGCACC
The DNA here is from genome assembly GCA_024364735.1 of Boesenbergia rotunda. NCBI lineage: Eukaryota > Viridiplantae > Streptophyta > Magnoliopsida > Zingiberales > Zingiberaceae > Boesenbergia > Boesenbergia rotunda. The sequence continues at coordinate 109,264 of JAGFNQ010003163.1, read as the reverse complement.
CTTTGGTAAAAAAAGAAAGCATGGTAATTGTTTTGGTAATTACCAAATCTTGGGTACGCCCTTTGGTAAAAAGTCGATCCAAATTACAGCACTTTTAATAGCTTTTGTAATGCAGATTACATTACATTACAGTTTTAAAACTGTATCAAACAATGTAATCAAACTTGTAATGTAATCTTGATTACATTACAAGGCTGATTATCCCTTACCAAACGTACCCTTAAAATTTAGGAGGTCTAAGAGGAAGATCATCTAGCATCAACTTGACAAAAGTGAAGAATTACTATTAGGTGATGTTGCTAACCGATTTTGTGTAAGAAGTGAGATCTATATATACAAATGTTCTTCACTAGAAGTAGTGCATTTGTTAGTTGTGCATACTATACTTTGGCCAATAATCTTTTTTCTTCCCCCCGCCCCCCTCTCTCTCTCTCTCAATCTTTGTAATACAATTCTTCACCTTATAAACCCTATGATGACATGAATGAACAAGAGCAGTCTGATGTATATACTCATAAGTGCACGGGAAAGTTGTCAAGTAATAAAAAGATGTCGTATCTACAAAGACTGATGAGATAAGCACTAGGGAGGTTGCACTAGTGAGCTATCTAAACAAGTCGAAAAGGTGAGAAGGACACATAGAACTTGCATACTAGAGAGAGAGAGAGAGAGAGAGAGTAGAGCGTAGAGAGGAAAAGGGAGGAGATCTAGGCTCTTGGTGTTTGAAGACTATGTGGGAGGAATGTCCTAGGGCATAGATTTCCATATGATGGTCTTAGAAGTTCTATGGATTGGTAATGCTTTGATCTCTATGGTTTGGGATCATAGGTAGTCTAACTAGATTACCAGTGTGAGTAGCTAATTCACATTGGAGTGCTTCCCCCAAGGGTCATCCGATGTCATTAGATAAACAAGGTAATTTAGGATGTTTGGCTAAAGGCCGACCTCTATCACAGGCTACCCCGGCCATACAATCCTACATTATATAAGTCATCTCATGACACGGGATTAGGAGAAACCCATTGAGTAAGGATTAAATCTATCTTTGCATGGACGCAATGTCCAAGTCAAGGGAATACCTAAGGTTGTCCGATTGAAAGGATACCCTAGCCATAGAGGGCTCCCCAGGCATACAACTATGAGCATTCCCCTTATTGACCATAGGACCACACTGTAACGCCCGCCTTTTTCCCCCACCTTACGGTGTGGCGAGAGGGCGGCGTTACGCAAACATACATAGGCATATGAACATCTTAATGCAGCGGAATAATTTTTTTCTTTAAACTTATTACACATGCGTTTAACCATGCAATTAATACTTGAATCATGTATGTATACCTTAACTATCATTCATGAACATGGTGACATTGTAACTTAGCATATTAACCGCATACGTAGCATCATGATCTAACCATTCCATAACTTATCCATAAGCATCATAAGTAGCAAGTAACTTATCCATTAGCATCATAAGAGTAAGTTATTCTTTAGGCATCACTATCATAGGTATAGCATAGAACCTAATGAGGCGTTTCAAAACACAAGACATGCAATCGGTATAAATAGAAGAATCCTTTGTCATGTTACTGCCACACACACGCTCTTGCCCCTCCTGCTGCTTCCCTTAGTACCCTCTTGCTTGATCTGCGGTATAAGAAAATAAGACTATAAGCGCACAGGCTTAGTAAGACCCTTTCCTACTCACTAAAATCCATACGTCACATAAAGCATAATCATATGAACATTTAATAGGACATGATTCTTAACACAGAACAAAAAGCATAAAACATACTTATCATGGCATAATTCTTAACATGAACATAAGCATAAACATATTTATCATGGCATAATTCTTAACATGAACATAAGCATAAACATACTTATCATGGCATAATTCTTAACATAAATGCATAACATGAATGGATGTATGAGTCAAATGCATATACATAAGGATGCTTATTTGAAAATCATACTTATAAATACTTAAACATAATCATAACATCATGTGGCCCTGGCTTGCACCACATACATACATCATGTGCACGCATCCCTAAGTAAATACGAGGTAACTAATCTCGACCTACTAGGGTAAGGACAGCTTCATCGGTAGTCCCGAACTGTGGACAGCTTCATCGGTAGTCCAGAACCGTGGACCTTACTTAGGTCCGGTACCAGCCCATTCATAAAATAAAATAATTTCACATGCTTCTTCATTCATAAAACATACATGGCATAATCATTCATTCTTAACGCTTAACATCATCATTATGCCTTGAAGGCATGAATCCTTATCTTCGTTCATCATTTTCATTCCATATCATCATTATGCCTCGAAGGCATGAACTTTATCTTCATTCATCATTTTCATTCATAAAACATGACATACATACATAATTATATCCTAAGATATGAGCATCATTCTAGTCCATAAAACTTGCATGATCATGGTACATAAGATAAACATGCATTTCATAGATGGTACATTTCATCTAGCATGCATCATCATAATATCCCTCATAGAGCATACATGGGTAAGATACATATGAACATGATACATACCCCTTAGGTTCTTGGCATTCTACAGTACTTGGGTTCATGGCATTCATTATAGAACATGCATAGACCTTCATACACACGTATCTATTTTAGGCATTTAACATCCTACATGCATTATTCTATTTAACCTACCCCTACATCAATTACATATGCTCATGGTATATGGTCTAAAATATTCATGAGTAAAACATAATACATAACCTAAACATACAAAGTCATGCTACATAACACCTAAGGCTAGGGTTTTGGTAACATAAGATCCTTACATCATGCTTAACCATATACTTACATCATAGTAACCTATAAACAAGTATCCTTGAGACCTTAACCCAATCCAAACCCTAGATTAGGGTCTTGGCCGAAACTCTAAAGGACCATGAGTCCATGGAAAATTCACATAGGTCATGATTAACATCCAATACACTACATACCATGCCATAGAAAACCCTTTGAACCCTTGATTGGATTTAACCCTACGTCCTAACCCTAAATCATGCATTGGCCGAAACCCTAGAAGGGTAATAAGTCCATAGAAAAATTCATATAAGTCACCATTAATACTCATATATTATAGAAAGCATACTAACTATGCTTGAAGGGTTGAATTTTAGACTCAACCATGGTATATTGATGGTGGCCGAAAACCTAAAGCGGTTTTAGGGTGCTACAAAATTTCCAAAATCATACTTTTATGCTTAGCTTATCATGAGTAAACATTAGGAACATAAGAGGGGTTTTCAACATCATTTTAGCCCCAAAACATGCTTGGCCGAAAATCTTGGTGGCCCTAATCCTTTGTTTTCTTAATATAAATCTCAAACAGCATCTTAAATCTTGATAAGCAACATAAACTATTATACCACAGGTGAGGGAGTCTTACCTTTCCTTATCTTGGATATAATCCTTGAATAGAAATAAAAAGAAACCTTCTTGACCCTAAACTTCTCCCTAGCCCTTGTAGCCTTGTAGAAAGCCTTGGATCTTCAAGATGGAGTCCTTTGTGAAGCTTTTCTAAGGAAACCAAACCCTTGTGGGTTTCGGCTAGAAGAAGAAGGAAGAAGGAGAGGAATAGCCTTGGTGGAAGAAGAGAAGAAAAAGAGTAACTCCAATGCCTCTTCCTTTCTCATCTACTCTTTTATACTACATGAAAGGGGGCAAGTGAAGGATCATGGTGCTTCTTCTCTTGATGACTCTTCACTTCCCTAAGCCTTAACCAAAATCCACTTCATTCTCTACTAGCACTCCCTTGCTAGGTGAATTGGTTAGTGCATACATGATGTTACACTAGGTCCAAGGTTCAATCCTTAGTGCATGCACTTTATTTTTATTTTTTTTCCTTCTTTTATTTTCGGCAATGCCCCCCCCTAAGGCCTACCAATAGTCATGCTAATATTCCTAATTGAAGTTCATTTCTATTTATATTAAATTCTACCTAAGATCCACTAATAACCATGGTACTAGAAAAGCCCATGAAAGACTCATTAGTACTTAGCTTCTTATTCCACATAGAAAATCATGGCTAATCATGCTAAGGTTCCTACTAGTATCTCTATGTTCCTCGAAAATTTATCTAGACATGCTCAATATTTTAAAGAAAATATTGAGAAAATTTTCCGAGTCGTTACACACAATCCATTTAATCAATACATCAATCAAGCATACACTTAAGCAAATAAGCATAAAACATTCATTGAAGTATTTGATTAAACAAGATATGGTACAAAGCATGCCATCAATCCAAGAGCCTTACACAAACAATGGAGTTTACCTCAAATACATATCACATCTACACACTAGCCCTAGATCATAGGGAGATCTACTCACTAGACATGAAAAATTAAATCTAAGATACAAGATGAAAGCTTCTTCAACAAAAGAAAGAGAAAGAGGGGAAGAAGCTTATTTGTTGATGTTGGATCCGGGATGGCTAGGGAGGGGAGGGGGTGTGAATAGCCACCCACTTAAAAGTTGGCTTCTTTTGATTCTTTCTGCACTTAGGTTAGCAGCGAAAAAATACAGAACAGAAAGAAAACTGAAAGAGAACAAACCAGACGGTAACAGAAGGATTTACAAGGTTCGGGGATAACTTGCCCCTACTCCTTGGCGTGCCCGTGAGGTGGGTGATCCCTTGATCGTTGGCAGATCAAACCCCAGTGTAAATCCGGATAAGAAAATCTCCTTCTCGATGGAGTAACCTCTCCACAGACAGTCTCAGAAATGTATCAAAGTAAGTACAGAGATTTGTGAAGAAGCTTACAGATCAACCTTAAGCGCAAGCACAGAAAGCACGAAGAAGAAGCTTAACACATAGCACAACACGACACAAGGCACTCAGCTCTTGGTTATCGTTGTTGTGTCTGATTGATTTTTTGTTGATGATATCTGTCTTTGCTTCGCCAGCCTCTTCATAAACCTTCCTTCTATATATCAACAGGCTTCGTCAGCCACTGACCCACGACTTCGTCACCCACTGACCCACTAACCTCCTCTGAGCTCTCAGTTCACTAAAGACCTCTTGAGCTGAAGCCTCAGGTCAGCTACCAGCCGCCAAAAGCTGTTGAAACCTGCAAACAGATAACAAACAAACCTGCCGCAGTGAAAGTCACCATTGACCCTCCTTCTTGGCTTGTATCGTGACTGTATCATCTGCACACTGAACAGACTGATTAGCGAAGCAAATCAAAACATATCAGAACAATCAGAAGGAAATCAGAAGGTCTGACAGTAATTCAAATTAATGTTCGGAAGCGCTGATCGATCACCCTGACCGATCAGACACCCTCCTGACCGATCAGACTCCATTCTGATCGATCCAATAATGGTCTGATCGGTTTCACTGACCGATCAGAGATCAGGGATCGGTCACCAGATCGATCCTAAACCCGCTGAACTCCTCAAGTTTTAGATTCAAGAACCCAGCCAGGGGCAGATCGGTCTAGCTGACCGATCAGCCAGGGACTGATTGTTGGGTTGTCCTGGCACAAAACAATAAAAACGTAGCGGAAACAAAAATCCACGAGCGATCCAAGCGAAAGAAAACTCATACAAAGTTATCTATCTAATAGATTTATCTACTGTTTATACCTTTGAAGCGTGCCCTTCGGTTATCCCGCTCGTCCAAGATGCGCCGGATCTCTTGCATGTTCAACCGTCCGTGCCTCTATTCATATCCACACGGACACAATCTCTCAACTTCGGGAGAACTAACTTAGTTGTGCTAGCAACTTGAGGTAGCTCGAAAACACCAAGAACCTTACAGTAAGTTTCGGCCAAGAGTGGAGGAGAGGAAGAAGAGAGGAAGGGAAGGGGAAAAGCTAAGGCAAGAAAAAGAACCCATCCAAAGTCACAAGACCCTCTTTTATAATCATCCCATGAATATGAAGAGGTTTGTGTCTCTTTAGCTTCCCAATAAAGAGCCCAACTTTTTATGTAGCTCTTCATCTTTTCCCAAGTAAGAAAAGAATCTTTTCATCCAATGAAAAGAGACTTTTCTCTTTCCTCCATGCAACTCAAACTGGGCCTCTCGAGCTTCCGACTCGGTCTCCCGACCAAGTCTCCCGTGTGCCGAGCCTCGACTGCCGAGTGCCGAGCCCCGACTACCGAGTGCCGAGCCCCGACTGCCGAGTGCCGACCCAGTCTGTCGAGTGCCGATCCAGTCTGCCGAATTCCGACTCAGTCTGTCGAGTGTCGAGCTCCCAATCTGCGCTCCCGAGTTCCCAACTCGAGCTCAGATCTCCCGAGTTCCCAACTCAGGCTCGGACTTCCCGAGTTCCCCAACTCGGGCTCGGACTCCCGAGTTCCCCAACTCGGGATCGGACTCCCGAGTTCCCCAACTCGGGCTCGGGCCTCCCGAGTTCCCCAATCAGGCTCAGGCCTGTCGATAGAATTTCCTGAAGCATTGTTTCCTTTGTGTGTGACCCAATAGGTTCTTGCGACGTTGGCAACGCGCCTAACAACTTAGACACATAAGCAATGAGCGGCATCTAGCAATGCATCATTGCTACCCAAGTAACATGAAAAGTCGAGATCCGACTAAACCTCCGTGACTATGATATTGTATGACCTTGTCCTTCTATCCTTGATATCTAGATTGACCAATGAGGCATAGACCATGTCATCCTCAATCAATCTTGTGTTTCTTGATCCCCGAGTAGACTCACTCAAACAAATGAGCTCAATATCTCATATTGACTCATTTGAGCATGGTCATGCGTTTCAGTAGTCCTACTCGATCAAGGGGCACACAGATATCACTTCCGTCATATGGGAGAGATAGATCCCATCTACATCAATCACATCCCTCCGCATAATTCATTACATACCCAGTGATCGCCTTTATAGTCCACCCTGTTACGGGTGACGTTTGACGATACCAAAGTACATAACTCCTTATGTAGGGAACCATGGTGACTTCAGGTCTAAGGACTATTCATACCAATAGTCACATGAGAAAGTCTATAACACTCATATGACAATATATGAAACATTCTCATGACGGGTCATTCAGTACACATTCTCCAATGTATACCCATGTGTCAACTTGATATCATATATCCATGACTTGTGAGCTCAAGTCATCAGTTGACCTACTTGCTAGTCTCCATGCATTAATATTGTCCATGAATATTAATGCTCGACCAGGAATAATTTAGTGTAGTGTTCTATATATTATCTCACTATCGATTCAACCAATCGATATAATGTAGATAAGAACCTACTACGCAAGGACATTATTATACTTAGTCATTCGGCACAGAATACAACGTAAGTATAATAACCAAACATGTCTTTATTAATAATAGAATATGATACAAAATGCCCCTAGTCAATCACCACATAATTGGCTCTAGGGCTCCTACTAACACTGATCAGACTCACTAACGGATCAGCCATGGTTGAATCGGTCAGCCTGACCGATCAGGCTCCTGCCTGATTAGTCCAAACACTGATGATCGGTCAGAGTAACCGATCAGCCACTACACAGAACCCTGATCTAATTCTGATCGGTCACCAGACCGATCAGCCACCACACAGGAACTTACTGATCTAATTCTGATCGGTCACTAGATCGATCAGCCACCACACAAAATGATTATGATCCGTTTCTGATCGTTCACCAGACCGATCAATCACCACACAGAACATTCTGATCTATTTCTGATCTATTTCTAATCGGTCACCAGATCAATCAGACATCCTGGATCGGTCACTAGACCGATCTACTATCAAGGGAGTTCGTGCCAACTCCCTAATCGGACTTCAGACCGATCTACACCCGAGAGAGTTCGTGCCAACTCCCTGATCGGACTTCAGACCGATCCAACCAACTTACTTGATTAATTCATGGCCCAATCCTGACCATAAATAACTCAAGTTAGACCTTGAGTCCAAAGACAGGCTCCCTTGCCTTCTCTAACTCAGTCTGGTCTGGAGACCGAGCTCTCTTTGACCAGTACACTTAATGCTCAGTCCCCCGGACCATGACTTCATACCCTGCTTTACTCATTGGGACTTAGTCCAACCTAGCTTCACTCACCAGGATTTCCTTCACCTAGCTTCCCTTGCTAGGACCCGGCTTCACTCACCAGAATTTTCTTCACCTAGCTTCCCTTGCTAGGACCCGGCTTCACTCACCAGGATTTCTTTCACCTAGCTTCACTCACTATAACCCGACTTCAATCACCGGAATTCATGGCTAGTCCCCGACCAGGTCTTAATCCAAACTTATCTTAATCAACTAAACTTAAATCGGTGTCAACACTAAAACAACAATCAGGTCAGATTGCATCAACAATCTCCCCGTTTTTGTTGTTTGACAACCTGATTTAGGTTTAGGTATTAGAAATCAAATGAAGTCAAATTTCATTATCTCAAGGGAATCAGAGTCCTCCCACTACAATAATTAAATTCGTTAACAAACCCTAAACTTAACTAATCATTCTCTCTCCCTTTGTCAAACACCGAAAAGGGTGTAGACTGGTTATTATGTTTAAAAATCTCCCCCTTAACCAAGGGTCTCTCCCCAAAACCAAAAATTTAAAGTAATAAGTGAAAGGCATATGAAAGGCATACGAAATAAATATAGCAAGGCAAAACACTCATATGCATCATATGACAATGGAGTAAATCATAGACTATAACTAATGACTAAAATACACCAAAACAAGCAAACACATCAGAATGTCATCAGGCACATATAGTCATGAAACAGTAGTCATAAGTCAAAATACAATAAAAGATTTCAATCCTGATCAGCAGGATCACGAGGAATATCAAACTGCATCGGATCAAATGCAGTGTCATCAGAAGGCAGGAAGCTCCCTGGAGTCATGCTACTCGATGGCTGAAAGCCAGGAAATGTCTGCGGTGGTGGATGACCAGTCATCCACGAGCACAGCTCTGCAAACATCTCCCGTTGATCGGCATGCATCATAGAAACCTCAAACCGGAGCGCCTGCTGCTCGAGCTCCCACATATGAAATCTGTGGTCCATCGTCTGCTTGAGCTCAGCAATCTGCCATCTGAGATCCGGCACCGCCTCATCGTCGTCCCCTGCTGCAGCAGGCGCACCATGATATCCAGCTGGATCTGCGGCTACCTGAACATGTGGCACCCGTGGAAGCTCCCCAATACCCCTCCCATCCTTCCACCTAATTCCCCGAGCATCGACAATGATGTCAGACTTGGAAAATGCACATTTTCCAAGTATACAGTCTTGTCGAACCATCGGCACAATCCTACCCTTGGACACATCAATAGCGACAGATTGGAGCCAGTGAGTAATAATGTGACCAAAAGGTATATAAACTGTACGACGCCCGGGATCACTATAGTAGATAATGGACTAGTAAATGCTCGACATGATGTCAAAGTCCAGGTGTCGATGCATCCCATACAGCATCAGGCAGTGATAAGGATGGATCTCTGCTAGGGGTTTTGAGGTGATCGGTAAAAGGCAGTTGGTGATAATCATGAAGAGGACATAATCAACTGCGGAAAGTCTAAGGGTAGAAAAAGTGGGGAACTCACCGGCAAGCTCATCGAGGCCATCCGACCTGGGGTGTCCGAAAAAATACTCGTAAATGGAATCAGAGGTGACTCCCAGGAACGAAATCGGTAAAGGATATAGGATATTGGGGAAGATGGGATAGTCATTGGTCGATCTACGACAGGCTAGATACTCCGAGAAAATGGGGTTAGAGAAATCTAAATGTGTCTTGGCCACTCGGGTGGTATACCCCGAACTACCATCACCGTGATAAAGATTATTATAGAATTCTGAGACTAAATCAAAGTTGATATCCCGTTTGAGGAAAAGAATTGATTCAAGATCGTAATATTCGATAATCTGTCTTACTGATGGGCAGTGGTTATACACAAATGACTTATCCACAGATCGAGAGGGGAGGAGCTTAAAGGTAGAATTTTGAAAAGATTTCTCAAAGTGTGCGCTAGGGAATCTAGATCTGGAAGAGGGTTGAGGTCTGGAGGATTTGGAAGGTTTAGATGAGGAAGGGGACTTAGACTTTGAGGTTCCCTCAACAGCAGCCTTACCTTTGGAAAATTATCTGAGATTAGGGATTAGGTCACGACACACAAAAGGTTGGATCAGTGAAGGTCACGACACACAAATGGTTGGATCAGTGAAGATCACGACACATAGAAGATTGAGTCAGTGAAGGTCATGACACAATCACACCAAAATACCAAAATGAATAGGATTTGAAGTTGGATTGGGGTTAAGGGCACGACACCATCATTAAACATAGTGATTAGATTCAACATCTGTAACGACCCGGAAAATTTTCTCAATATTTTCTTTAAAAATATTGATCATGCCTAGATAAAGTCTCAAGGAGCATAGGGATACTAGTATGAACCTTAGCATGATTATCCATGATTTTCCATATAGATTAAGAAGGTAAGTAATAATGGGCCTTACATGGGCCCTTCTAATACCATGACTATTAAAGGACATTAGGTAAAAATTTTATCAAGAATGGAAATAGAGTTTAATTAGAAATATTAACATGAATCTTAGTGGGCTCTTATATGGGCCTTGGCAAAAATAATTATACAAGTAATAAAAAGAAATGCATGCACCAAGTATTGAACCTTGGATCTAGTGTATCACCATGCATGTACTAACCAATTCACCTAGCAAGGAAGTGCTATTAGGGAATGAAGAGGATTTTAGTTAAGATTTAAGGAAGTGAAGGGTCACCATGAGAAGAGGCACTATGTCCCTTGTGAGAATCAGGGAAATTCGAGGGCTTAAATATAAAATTTCCCAAACTTAAGGGCTTATATTAGAATAATTGAACCCAGGGGTTATTCGCAAAAAGCCCAATTCTTTTTAATGTTGCTTTCTCCTTGCGGCAGAATACGACCCGAACCCGCTCGTGCCACTGGGGATAGTCGACACTAGGAGGTTCGTGACCCCGTTCCCCTGGCAGATCGCATCATCGCCGGCATCATCGAGGAGGTAAGCGGTGTGATTTTGACCTAGTTATCGATCCAGGGTTTCTAACCTTGATCCTCTCGATAGTTCTCAACTTATTTTCGTCCTGAGTCTGGATCTATGATTCTAGGGGTTTTCTTGGCCGATCGTGTGTTGGGATTCGAGGCGGTGATCATTGGAGCCAGATCTAGGGATGCCGGAGTTCGATAGAGGTAAGGATTTGATCTTTGGAAGCGAATTTCGTTCAGATGGTAGTGTGGATGTGTGTTTCCATTTTTGTTAAGTGGAATCTCTGATCTAGTTTTTGAATTGGGTTTGTTTCGTTCGATCCGAGAGCTTGGGATGGAGATGATGTGTTCTGATAGTATGAATTCTTGCTTCTCGCGTTTTCCTTAGCTTTCCTCAATCTCAGATTGGGATTGTTACCTTTGTGAGGTGTAGGGATTGAATTTGGTTTACGTATGCTATGGTTTTGATCTTGATTAGGTTTTGGTCTGGTATGATTTGTGTTTGTCGAGAGCTACCTAGTGGATACTCTGTTATGGGTGTTCTATGCAAATTAATATCATATGGTTGAATTTGTAGTCGTTTCCTCTGTTCTTGATCTAGTTGGAGGATGCTGAGATCTGTTGTGGTTTTTGCCGTGAGCAGAATTGGTTTGGGGGCTGAGGTGTTGTGTTTGCTCTGCTCCTACTTTGCCGTGAGTTGTATAGGTGAAACAGTTTCATTAATCTGTGAGTTTTGGGGTTGGCTTGGTTTTGGTTGTTGTAGGTGTATCTGCTCCTGATAATTTGAGTAGGATTAGGGGATAATTATTTAGTTATGTGTAGATAGGAATTGATTCCATTTACACCTAGCATGTAACTTAGCTAATTAATTATCGTATAATTAGCTAAGTTGTATTGTGATGCAGGATATTGTTTTCCGCGGCTATCTGCGTTGCGGATATTATTTTTGGACGGAGGGTTCTCGACGCCTGGACTTCTTCATATCGAGGCGGGTACCTCTTCTTATGCATAGTTAGATATAGTTAGCAGTAGGGATATCTGATATCTTTATCGCTGTACTCTTGTTTCGGTAGTTGTATCCGTTAGCTTTACTGCTTACTATTTCTGTATGGATTAGAGATGCACAGTTTACCTTACACTTTATGCTAGGATTTAGGTATTGGTGCATACCGGTTATCTGGACTACTGCATATCATATAGATGACAGCAGGGATAGATAGTAGATGATGCATGGGATAGTGACATGCATCATTGTTGCACGTAGCATAAGGGACGACCTTTGACTCCCTGGAGGTTGAGATGAGTCGTCGTACTTGCTACTCGTATAGGGGCATATGTAGGCTACCTTTGACTCCCCTAGTGGTTGAGATGGGCCGTCAGACCTGCCACATGACCTGTCGTGCAGCCCCATTGGCGGACCCGGCGCTGCAGCAGGTCCCCTACCTATCCGATGATAGCGAGGGATGTTTAGAGCGTTACTCCACCCGATGGTGGGGTACGTTTATGGTCTCCGACCCTACCCATTCGGTCTCGCGTGTACCGCCTCATAGACCGTCTGTTCGTGCAAGGAAGACCAGGTCAGAGCCCTACCCACTCGGTTCGCGTGCTTCTGTGACCTACACCGACTGGCGTCAGGGGTGACCCATGTTGCATCATGAGCATGCTCTGCATCTCTGCACTTGGTTGTGTTTGCTGCACTTGGTTGACATGCATACTACCGGGTTTGGATCGACGTAGGTAGGTATGTACTTGTTACTTATGGTTCAACTCTGCATTCCCTTCTTACTGTATTTATGTTTATTATTGTGGTAGATGGTGACTTACTGCTAGTGTATCTTCCTGTGCATATTAGACTGTATTCGCTAAGTTCTTAGGACTCACCCCATTAGCTCTGTTTTTTCTCTTTTCAGAATGATCGTCTGGATTGCCCAGCAGCCTGTCCCAGTTCATGTGTCTCCGAGACGATTTTCGCGATTTTTCTGTGTTTTGGCTGTGGTACATGTTGGTACCCTTTTCTTCTATTAGTTTTGTTTCTTTTCACTTCCGCTGTCATATGTTGTGCTCTGTTGTGACATTCATTTTACGGCAGTATAGTTGTACTTTTGTGAGCCATGGAGGCCTCGGTTCCGTTTTGATTTTGTCGTAAGTCGTACCGGTACGCAGCTATGTCGTCGTTTTCATTTTCGCTTTATACAGTCGCTTGTTCCAGCCCTATAGGCTTCGGTACAAGCAGGCTGAGGTAGTCATGGTGATCGGGTTTTTCGATTGTCCGCCGGGACGAGGGAGTAGCTGTCCGGTCGGTATCGGACGAGCGGCACCTCGGGGCGTGACAATTTATTTGGTATCACAGCCCAGATTCTCGAGATACCTTGTGGTCTTGTGGGTGTTTTTCCGGATTTTATGTCGGAGTCGTATTCTCGATAGACGTGATTGGGACATGGCGGCGACGGGACTTCTCCAGGCGACACAAGGTATATGACATATCTCATCTACCTCTTTTGTATCTACTATCCAGTGTAGGTTTAAACATTTCTTTATTATGGTATGACTGTATATCGGTTTATATACTTGACCAGTAGGTACTCGTAGATATATTTTGGCTGGAAGACATGTAGTCGATCCGTTTTGTTTGCGACCATGTTGGGAGTCGATTATAGGTAACTGGTTGACATGTTGCCGACTCGTCTAGGTTGCAGAGAATGTTGATTCTCGAGTAGCACCGATATATGGTCGGAGACGAGGGTCGAACCTGTCAATAACCTATCAGAGGTTAAGGAATTCGAGTTATAGAATTCCTGTCCTATACCAGTTGTATACTAGTATCAGTTGTTATCGACTGTGTGAGACATTGAGACTGCATATCGATACAGGAATGATTTCTCCTATATCGGGGAGTTTTAGACTTCTGGTTCGCTCGTGCTGAGTTAGGGGAGCTAGAGGGTACGAGTGAGTACATGACTTGCATTGATGCAAGAAGTGTAGTACTAGCTATATACCATAACTGATAGTAAAAGATCGATATAGCTGGAATATGAGTATGACTTTCATAGATATATATCTTTGTGGTATTTTGGTGTATATCATAGTAGATATATATCTCTTGAGTATCGCTTATACTTTTGTATACTCTACCTTGGATAGGTTGGATGGATATTTCCCGAGAGGGATTGGATATCGATTCCCATAATGTTAGGGTGGGTATTCATTGACTTGGAGGTAGCTCGATTGACACCTAGTCAAGCTTTTCCAAATCACCATTATGGTCAAGGTTGACTAAGGAGATGATCGGATGACACGTTGTGAATTCGATTGTATAGTGGAGAATATTGATTCTTCAATGGTACCGACTGATGAGTTGGGAAGTAGGGTTAAATCGGACGACAACCTATTAGGAGCTTGCGTATCTTAGTTGGCTCGACCGACATAGGATCGATCCACTTTAGCTCATGGAGCTTTGGGTGGTTAGGTTTTCGGATTGTCCGCCGGGATGAGGGAGTAGCTATCCGGTCGGTATCGGACAAGCGGCTCCTCGGGGCGTGACAATTTATTTGATGACCGGTAGTCAATCAGCTTTAGATACGATTATGGTGCGTGATTAATCTTGGACCCCTACATATCATGTTGATGATTGTAGAATTAGTTAGGAAGTGTTGCATGAGATAATATTATGCATCACGTCGGTATTATACGTGTACGGATGACTTTTGTCTTCCTAGTGGATGAACACGGGTCGTCAGCCGTGTCAAAAGAGAAGAGGTATACTTCGGTGACCCCTGACTTCTAAGTGGTTGAAACGGGTCATCAGACATACCTTAATTTCTGCATAGTCCTAGGTGCGTTGGTTATTCATGTATCTTGCATAGGCCCAGGTGCGTTGGTTGTTCATGCATTCCGCATTGCCCCAGGTGCGTTGGCTTCTCCTGCAGTGTGCATAGGGGGTTTTTGGGTTAAACAACTATTGGTGCTAGGCTGTTCTGTCTCCTGGCTACCTGATATAGCGATAGTCAGGGCATGTCGATAGAGTGACACAGGTCACTGCTATTAGGTGCAATTGATGCATCTTGGCGTAGTTGTGGTTTGTTTGCATTATGGCACTTGTTTGTATTTACGGTATCGGGTTATAGTATATATTTGACTCTGGAGGTTATCAGTGGACACATTGTGGTAGGACTGTCCAGGACTAGGAGGGGTTATGACATGATTTGGGTGGTCGATAAGCGATTAACCCAATCTGCGTAATTTCTTATGGATCTGGAGGATCAGATATTATAGATGTGGCACAAGTGACGTTAGGGTTGAGCACCCTTAATATGGGTGATGTTGATTAGTTGCTCGGTTGTAGCTGATGGTTAGATGATAATCCCTTGATCAATTATGCCCTTGGTATGTTGTACGGGCATATCGATGATCTGGCCACCACGTGGATTGGTTGAGTCTGGTGCCCTTAGGATGCTGGGATGTACTGTTACTATTCGTAGACGACATCCGGATGTATTCTTGACTGGGTATATGAGCACGTGTTGTTACCTTTGGATGATTAGACACTTTTGTCGATCAGATTAGGAGTGCTCCGGTTAGAGATTATTACCCTCGGTGTGTTCGAGGCAGAGTAGCCTTAGGGCATTGGACATAGGGGTCCTCGTGGTGTATACAGAATAGTTTATTCCGTAATAGGTGGTGCGGTCTTGAGATTACCTCCAGTCCCGGAGAATTTACTTCGGTGGCGCATTGACCTTGTTTTTACGATATCCTCATGATGTACCCGAGTGTACAGGGATTCGAAACGTTCTTGTTGGCGGAACGACATGGAAAAGGGCATTGAGAGTATTCGTATCCAGACTATTGATACGTCGATTGACGCAGTGGTAGCGCGGTGGGCTCATAACCCACAGGGAGCGTCAGAGACTAGCGGTCTTACTCTCGAAGAATTCCCTACGAGAGAAAGTCGAGTACATTGGTTAATAGAAACAACACGAGTCGATATTGGTGATCATTGAACGATTAACCAAATCTATGTACTTTCCTTCGATCCGTAGGATGGACTCGATGGATCACTTGGTAGAGATATACGATAGGAAGACTAATAAATTTTAGGGATTTCTCTGGAATCTGGTAGGAGTCTCCTACGAGCTACAAGTGCATAGCTGCGATTCAGTTTAGTTGTTCGTCTGTTGACAAATGGGCAGTCAGAGCGTACTAGCCAAACTTTGGAGGACTTACTGCGCTCGTGTGTGATGGACTTTGGGGGCAGTAGGGAGGACCATTTGCATTTGGGTGGAGTTCGCCTACAACAACGTCTTTCTTTCGGTGATACAGAGGGTACCGTTTGAGGCGTTGTATAGTAGGGGGTGGAGGACACCCACCCTCTGAGATGAGGTCGGTGAGACTCAGCTACTAGGATCTTAGAGAGTTCAGCACGAGGCAGAGTTAGTATGAACTGTCAGACGGAGATTATTAGCAGTGCAGGATCGCCAGAAAAGCTATGGTGACCGGAGGCGCATACACATAGAGTTTGCTTCGGGTGATCATGTTTTCCTTCAAGTTTCACACACGGAAGGGGTGAAACGTTTTAGACTTAGAGGTGAGCTAGCTCCACGGTATATTGGTCCATTCCAGATTCTGGAAAGGATTGGAGCTGTAGCTTATCGTCTAGCATTTCCACCGTCTTTGACCGGCGACCACGAAGTGTTCCATGTATCCATGGCGAGAGGTTATGTGCCAGACCCCACTCACATATTATCCGAGGTGTCTGTTCCGTTTCAGTGTGACGCCACATATGAAGAGGTACGTGTGTGGATTTTGGGTTTCTGGGAGCGTCAGCTACGGAACAAGACGATCCGGCTAGTCAGGGTCGGATGGTAGCATCAATTGGATGCCGAGGCGCCCTAGGAGCTCGAGGATACCCTCCGAGCTAGCTATCCCCATTTGTTGGATTGAGGTACGTGAGAGTGATTCGTTCAGTACTTTGTGCTGTTTGATTGTACCTAGCACATGTGATAACGAAATTTGGGGACCAAATTTTTGTTAGTGGGGGAGAATGTGAGAATCTGGAAAATTCGAGGGCTTAAATATAAAATTTCCCAAACTTAAGGGCTTATATTAGAATAATTGAACCCAGGGGTTATTCGCAAAAAGCCCAATTCTTTTTAAAGTTGCTTTATCCTTGCGGCAGAATACGACCCGAACCCACGACTCCACCTCCTTCACTTTTTCTTCGTCTTCTTCTTCTTCTCGCCTCCGCCGTCGAGCCACTCACCCAACGCCGGCGATCTCTCCGCTCGTGCCACTGGGGATAGTCGACACTAGGAGGTTCGTGACCCCGTTCCCCTGGCAGATCGCATCATCGCCGGCATCATCGAGGAGGTAAGCGGTGTGATTTTGACCTAGTTTTCGATCCGGGGTTTCTAACCTTGATCCTCTCGATAGTTCTCAACTTATCTTCGTCCTGAGTCTGGATCTATGATTCTAGGGGTTTTCTTGGCCGATCGTGTGTTAGGATTCGAGGCGGCGATCATTGGAGCCAGATCTAGGGATGCCGGAGTTCGACAGAGGTAAGGATTTGATCTTTGGAAGCAAATTTCGGTCAGATGGTAGTGTGGATGTGTGTTTCCATTTTTGTTAAGTGGAATCTCTGATCTAGTTTTCGAATTGGGTTTGTTTCGTTCGATCCGAGAGCTTGGGATGGAGATGATGTGTTCTGATAGTATGAATTCTTGCTTCTCGCGTTTTCCTTAGCTTTCCTCGATCTCAGATTGGGATTGTTACCTTTGTGAGGTGTAGGGATCGAATTTGGTTTACGTATGCTATGGTTTTGATCTTGATTAGGTTTTGATCTGGTATGATTTGTGTTTGTCGAGAGCTACCTAGTGGATACTCTGTTATGGGTGTTCTATGCAAATTAATATCATATGGTTGAATTTGTAGTCGTTTCCTCTGTTCTTGATCTAGTTGGAGGATGCTGAGATCTGTTGTGGTTTTTGCCGTGAGCAGAATTGGTTTGGGGGCTAAGGTGTTGTGTTTGCTCTGCTCCTACTTTGCCGTGAGTTGTATAGGTGAAACAGTTTCATTAATCTGTAAGTTTTGGGGTTGGCTTGGTTTTGGTTGTTGTAGGTGTATCTGCTCCTGATAATTTGAGTAAGATTAGGGGATAATTATTTAGTTATGTGTAGATAGGAATTGATTCCATTTACACCTAGCATGTAACTTAGCTAATTAATTATAGTATAATTAGCTAAGTTGTATTGTGATGCAGGATATTATTTTCCGCGGCTATCTGCGTTGCGGATATTATTTTTGGACGGAGGGTTCTCGACGCCTGGACTTCTTCATATCGAGGCGGGTACCTCTTCTTATGCATAGTTAGATATAGTTAGCAGTAGGGATATCTGATATCTTTATCGCTGTACTCTTACTTCGGTAGTTGTATCCGTTAGCTTTACTGCTTACTATTTCTGTATGGATTAGAGATGCACAGTTTACCTTATACCTTACGCTAGGATTTAGGTATTGGTGCATACCGATTATCTGGACTACTGCATATCATATAGATGACAGCAGGGATAGATAGTAGATGATGCATGGGATAATGACATGCATCATTGTTGCACGTAGCATAGGGGACGACCTTTGACTCCCTGGAGGTTGAGATGGGTCGTCGTACTTGCTACTCGTGTAGGGACATATGTAGGCTACCTTTGACTCCCCTAGTGGTTGAGATGGGCCGTCAGACCTGCCACATGACTTGTCGTGCAGCCCCGTTGGCGGACCCGGCGCTGCAGCAGGTCCCCTACCTATCCGATGATAGCGAGGGATGTTTAGAGCGTTACTCCACCCGATGGTGGGGTACGTTTATGGTCTCCGACCCTACCCATTCGGTCTCGCGTGTACCGCCTCATAGACCGTCTGTTCGTGCAAGGAAGACCAGGTCAGAGCCCTACCCACTCGGTTCGCGTGCTTCTGTGACCTACACCGACTGGCGTCAGGGGTGACCCATGTTGCATCATGAGCATGCTCTGCATCTCTGCACTTGGTTGTGTTTGCTGCACTTGGTTGACATGCATACTACCGGGTTTGGATCGACGTAGGTAGGTATGTACTTGTTACTTATGGTTCAACTCTGCATTCCCTTCTTACTGTATTTATGTTTATTATTGTGGTAGATGGTGACTTACTGCTAGTGTATCTTCCTGTGCATATTAGACTGTATTCGCTATGTTCTTAGGACTCACCCTATTAGCTCTGTTTTTTCTCTTTTCAGAATGATCGTCTGGATTGCCCAGCAGCCTGTCCCAATTCATGTGTCTCCGAGACGATTTTCGCGATTTTTCTGTGTTTTGGCTGTGGTACATGTTGGTACCCTTTTCTTCTATTAGTTTTGTTTCTTTTCACTTCCGCTGTCATATGTTGTGCTTTGTTGTGACATTCATTTTACGGTAGTATAATTATACTTTTGTGAGCCATGGAGTCCTCGGTTCCGTTTTGGTTTTATCGTAAGTCGTACCGGTACGCAGCTTTGTCGTCGTTTTCGTTTTCGCTTTATACAGTCGCTTGTTCCAGCCCTATAGGCTGCGGTACAAGCAGGCTGAGGTAGTCGTGGTGATCGAGTTTTTCGATTGTCCGCCGAGTTCTCCATTTGTTCTATTGAATTTCATTCATGTGCCAAATTCAATGCTACCTTAATTCTCAATCCAACATTTGAAAGTGCGTCTTTATAAGAGAATCTAAATCCACATGCAATCCATGACAGCTGAGTTCTATTTTCTACTAATTAGATGCCCCCGGGGCTATGGTGCAGCAGTAAAGTCATTAGTTATTAACCCATACATCCGCGGTTCGATCCCCAGCTATGGCGCATTTTGCAGGAATTTTTCCTCCAAATGGAGCGCTAATCCTGGGCCGCTGGGCTTCTAGACTGACCACCGCGAGCGCTTCCCGATTTACCCTGGTGACCGGTGGAAAACTTTCATGGGGCTGGGCCGGTCATCCCAGGTTCAATTTGTCTGCTGCCTGGTTCATCATTTTTTTTTTCTACTAATTAGACAATGAAGTAGAATGTTCGCACACTTGCAAATAAAACTTGACACAATTGATATCAAATTAGATTCCAAGTTTAGAACACAAATTCGAGGAAAATTTCACCATCTTAGAATTCAGAAAAGTCCAAACTTACGTTGAATGACTCACTTTGTTAATTCTCTGTTTGTTTCCCAGCCTCTACATTTTTGTCAGATTTCACCCATTTCCATTTCTCTACTAGCAATACTTCTCTTAGTTAACTGAAAGCAAACACAACCAATCCATCTTAGTTTCAACTCTTTTGGCACACCACTTCACAGTTTCTAAGGCTTTTCTTTAACATTTTTGCCCATCCTGTGTGAATCCTGCTGCCTATTTCCAGTTCTGATTTCAGGCTAGCATTTAGTGTCAAAAGATTAATAGATAAAGTCAGTCTCTCCTTGAATTTGATAACCATCCAAAACCTTTGGCACACTATCCCGAGACTTGATACTCTTCTTTTAAGTTTTGTTTCCAGCAACTATTTCGGATTTAACCTTCTTTTATTTCAGCATTTTCAGTTCTCAATCATAGTTGAATTTTTGTCTCAAATCCCCAAGGAAGAGATGCTATTGAACATGTGAACCATTTTGAGCAAAAACAGTGCTCAAGACACTCTAACTCTAATCTGTAGAATCCTACTCCTCTTGGATTAACAACTGATCTTCATTTGGATGCATTTCTTAAATACTTTTCTTGATACGAAGTCAATCCTTCCAGCCAAATCTAAGTACAAAACAGTTTGGTACACAATAGTGTTTAAAGCCTTGTACACAAACTAAATCTTGAATACTTTACAACATTTATAACATCACCCAATACTGCTTCGTAGGAGGTTTTCTAATATCCAATTACATCTGCACTTCCAATATTTAGCAATCTCCAACAATTACAACTCACATTTGAATGAATTGCGTCCATGAAATGACTTCTGTAACTTTTAATTAAGCAACAGTCAAATGGCAGTGGTGAATTTAAATGTTCCACTTGTAAAGTTACTGATCAGAAATCTCAACTCTATCATGGCACAAACAACTCCAAATTGATACACTACACAACATTAATCTTCTCGTGTTCAGTAACAGTTCCTGAATTGTTTTTCTCCCATTCGCAGCAAAAAAAGGTTTAATCTTCTTGAGTTCAGCTTGCGGATGAATTTTAGAGAATTCTACAGTCTTCATCAGATTCCAGAATTTCTATCAACATCTAGTATCCATGATAATTCCAAGTATTAGAGAATT
Source organism: Boesenbergia rotunda (assembly GCA_024364735.1). NCBI lineage: Eukaryota > Viridiplantae > Streptophyta > Magnoliopsida > Zingiberales > Zingiberaceae > Boesenbergia > Boesenbergia rotunda. Next base: position 87,944 of record JAGFNQ010003163.1, on the reverse strand, counting down.
CAACTTAAAAGAAGACAACATTCAACAATGAATTTACATGGCTTGAATTAAGTTTTTTATTCTGGACAAAATTGTTGTATCAAGTTTTGGCACATAACAATGTTGAAGTTGTACATTAATTAACAAGTCCTTGTTGCAGATTCCCATTCCTCTTGGATTACAACTGATCTTCACTTAGTTCCTCACTAATTTGAGGCTGCTATTAAGATTTCATTTCATACTTGAAACAAACTTCAAAACTTCTTCTCCAAGCTTTGTTTTCTTTCCTTCTAATGGTTCAATTGTTGTAATTTCAGTATAGTCGTGTGCCAAGAATCAACTTCAGTGCATCCCTAGAACCTGTTAAAGTTGAAACTTCTTACTTTTTCTCTCTTTTATCTTATGTCTGCAGTCAAACTGAATTAATTTACAAGTTGAACAAATTTCAGCTTAAGTCAACCTTCAATTTTCCGCTTCTTTAAACTTCATTATAGCTGCTACTTCTTTCAGTTCTAATCCCTCCAATTAGTTCCATTCAGCTCAGAAATAATAGATCCAATTACTACTAATTCAGTAATCTTGACACACTAGTTTCAAGTTGATACACTATGGTCAGCAGTATAATAACAACTTTTTAACTGCAGCTATGCACTTAAGTTCTCAGATTTAATTGAATCTGAAAGTTGGGTTTAGGAATGATCTTCACTACATTTCAGCTAAGACTTCAGTATCACAACATCCTTTTCATACTAAAAAAACTTCAAGTTACTGATTGAGTTCAAAAATGAGCATTATTAATTTCTCTACAGCGTATTAGATTGTAAAAAGCTTAAAACATCAAATAGTAATGGGAATATTAGGTGCTTCATTTGGAATTTTTATTGTTCAAATCTTGCATCCCCATTTGGTAGACAATAGTTTCAAACTGATACCCTGCTGCAGCTTTGCTTCCCTCAATTGTAGCTGGAACTTGTCCCTTAATTAGCTGGGAAATGAATTCATTTATTGTAGATAGAAAACCAAACAACATTACTACCCAACATTAGCAATTTCATATCATTGCCAATCTGAATTTGTGCACTTTATACCTTCATAGTAGTGGTTTACAGCAACTTACAGTAATGGATCTTTCACATGAATTAACCAATAGTTGGAAATTTTCTCCAAAGAACTTGATACACATTTGATATGCTTCACCATCATGAATTCTAAAATTTCAATAATCTCAACGTGCTAAAGGAAACAGATGTAGTGCTCCTAGGCCCATTAAAACAGTGTGCCAGAATTTAATGACAACAAAATAGTGTGCTAAGTAAAACAACTTAAATTAGTTCTAATCCAATGGCATTTTCAGAGCCAACTTGACACAAAAATTTTATAGTTCCTGCATTGAAACATTTAAAAGGATCCCCACAGCTAGTTTCCATCAAACAACAAACTTGGCAAGATATTTTCTAAAATCATTACCCAACAGATTTCTAAATTAAACCATCCTTCAATCAACTCGAATTTGTGTTCTCCATTAAACTGCTTCAATCAAGTTTCAACATTGAATCAAACTTGTTATGTAGTAATTTCTTAACTTCAACTTAAACAATCTTAGGTAATGAATAGCAATATGTGTCTATTTCAGTAAAAATCTCCTTGCTATGAATAATTCTGCATATTGACTAAAAACTTACACCATTCAAAAATCCAAAAACATTAAATACCTCCTCTCAAAACATCATCAATTAATAATCTAAGGACCCATATCCAGAAATGTTATCAATGAAACAAGATGAATAACAAAGAATATAGCAAAAGATTATATGTGAGAGATAGAAAATTAATTCACCTTCATAACTATGATCTAATCATAGAATGTGGCTTTAAAAGAATCTAAGCAAGTTCTAGAGTGACAATCACACAAGTGCATGGCACAATTTGGCTAAATCCTCACTAGGCATGAAATTATCATCTCAATCTCATCAATCTAGAATCTATCACCAAGTCATAACTCAAGTATCCAAAAATGTCATCCATGGACTTATATCCCAAAACTTAACAATCAAGTTTAACTGACTTTCAAAAGATTCTAAAATGATAAAGAGAATTGCTAAGGCAGTACAATTTATTCCATAAACCAAAACTTAGCATTAAATGAAATGATCAAGTGATGAAATTGATATTCACAATGAAAGATTTATTTAAACTACAACAGTAACACTAATGAAAGCAAATGCTACTGTAAGCATAGAGAATTATTACTGCAACAAAGTAAAGAAGTGATATCTACAATGAAAAGTAAGTGCAAGATGGAACAAACTCCCCTTCAAGTAGGGTAGATGGCATCCATAGAATCCAATCCATCCACCTCTAGCTCATTCACCTCTTCATGAAATTTCTTGAGCCGGTGGCCAGTAACTTTAAGCAGTCGACCAGTAGCCTCTTCCTGAATCTCAATGACACCATAGGGAAAAACATTAGTAACAAAAAAAGGATCCTGCCATTTGGATCTCAACTTACCTTTAATCAATTTAAGTCTTGACTTGAAAAGAAGCACTTTGTCACTAATTTTGAATTCTTTCTCTACAATATGCTTATCGTGAAAGTTCTTAGTCTTCTGCTTATAAATTCGTGAGTTCTCATAGGCTTCCAATCTAATCAATTCTAGTTCTTGAAGTTGCAATTTCCTTTCTTCTCCAGACTTACTAGCATCAAAGTTGCAAGCCTTTGCTACCCAATAGGCTCTATGCTCTATCTTGATGGGTAGATGGCATGATTTCCACTACACGAGTCTATAAGGAGACATTCCTATGGGTGTTTTGTATGTAGTTCGATATGCCCATACTACATCCTCAAGCTTTTTGCTCAATCCTTCCTATTAGGTCCCATGGTCTTTTCCAAAATTGATTTGATCTCTCTATTTGACACTTCGGCTTGCCCATTTGTGTGAGGGTGGTAGGGAGTAGAAACTTTATGTACAAACCCATACTTATTATCAAGTAGAGATTTCATATGCTTATTGCAAAAATAAGATCCTTGGTCACTAATGATTGCTCTTGGAATTTCAAACCTGCAAAAAATGTGTGACCTAACAAAACTAACAACAACCGAAGAATCGTCAGTCTTAATGGGAATGACCTCCACCCACTTGAAACATAATCAATAGCTAACAAAATGTAAAGAAATCCAAATGAAATAGGAAAAGGTCCCATAAAATTAATTCCCGAAACATCAAATATCTCACAAAATAGCATAGTTTGCTGAGGCATTTCATTTCTAGAACCTATGTATCCGGTTCGTTGACATCTATCAAAAATTATATGTATCACGAAACAAGGTGGGTCAATACAATCCACACTCTAAAACTTTCCTAGCAATTCTTTGTGGTCCAAAATGCCCACCATAAACTGAAGAATGATAAAAAGTAAGTACAGAATTAAATTCATGATCAGGTATGCATCTCTTAATGATTTGATCACTACAAAACTTCCACAGGTAAGGATCAACCCACACATAATATTTTGCATTACTTTTGAATTTATCCTTTTGTGCTTTTGAAAATTACATAGGAAAAACATGTGCTACTAGAAAATTCACTAAATCTACATACCAAGGTGACTCACCATGCTGTTGTAAAAGCTGCTCATCTCTGAAATCATCACCAATAGCCATGGGATCTCTATTTCTCTCTAGCCTGCTCAAGTGATCCGCTACTAGGTTCTCCTTGTCACTCCTATCACGTATCTACAAATTAAATTCTTGAAGTAGAAGCAAGGCTTGGCATCTGGCTTCTTCAGGAGGTATTTCAAAACTGCATGATCAGAAAACACAACCACATGAGAAAAAAGTAAATATGACCTGAATCTATCCAAAGCAAAAACAATAGAAAGAAGCTCCTTTTTAGTGGTGTAATTAGCTTGTGCTACATCTAAAGTTTTTGAAGCATAGCAAATCACATGTGGTGCTCCATCGACACTCGGGTAAGTATACCTCGTACAGCATGGTTTGAGGCGTTGCACATCAATTCAAAAGGTAAACTCCAATCTGGTGGCTGAAAAGTAGGTGCTATAATGAGAGCTTCCTTTAACCTCTGAAAAGCTTCTTTGTATTTTTGATCAAAAATGAAAATCCACATCCTTCTGCAATAATCGAGATAGTGGAAGAGCAATCTTACTGAAACCTCTTTTAAATCATCTGTAGAACCCTACATGACTAAGGAAAGCTCGAACATCCCGTACGCATACGGGGTAACAAAAAGAAGATATAGCACTTATTTTAGCAGGATCTACCTCAAAACCTCTGCTAGAGACTATATGACCCAAAACAATCCCATGCTCAACCATCAAATAACATTTTTCAAAGTTCAAAACTAGATCAGTCTCGATGCATCAATGTAAAACCTTAGACAAATTTTGTAAACATGTCTCAAAAGATGTACCAAAAATAGAAAAGTCATTCATAAACACTTCCATGCAGTGTTCTAATAACTCACCAAAAATACCTACCATACACTGCTAGAACATCCCTAAAGCGTTGCAAAGACTAAATGGCATGCGCCAATATGCAAATATGCCGAAAGGACAAGTGAAGGTGGCCTTCTCATGGTCTTCCGGGTCTATACAAATCTGAAAATATCCTGTGTATCCATCTGGGAACCAATAGTGGGATTTCCCTGCAAATCTCTCCAACATCTAATCAATAAATGATAAAGCGTAGTGGTCCTTCCTGCATGCCTGATTAGCTTCCTATAGTCCACGCAAACTCTCCATGCATTTTTCACTCTTGTGGGCACTAACTCATTCTCTGCATTTGCCACTACTGTCACTCCTGATTTCTTTAGAACCACATGAATTGGACTCACCCATTTGTTGTTAGAAATAGGGTAAGTGATGTCTTCTTGTAGTAGTCTAGTCACCTCTTTCTTCACTACGTCAAGAATGAGTGGGTTAAGCCTTCTTTATGGTTGTCTCATGGGCTTCACATCCTACTCCAAATAAATCCAATGCATTCAAATAGCAGGACTAATCCCTGGAATATCAGCTAGTGTCCACCCAATAGTCTTCCTATGCTATCTTAGAATTGCTAATAATTTTTCCTCCTATTCTGGTTCTAAATTCTGAGCAATGATAACATGTAGATGTTGATTTCTTCCCAAATATGCATACTTGATATGCTCTGCTAAAGGCTTCAAGTCAAGCTGTGAATCAACAGAAGGTGGTGGTGATCCTTGGGGTATTGCCTCCTCAGTGCAATCCCCTACACTCACATACTTCTCTTCTGAATTAACTGATACATCAATTAATAAATGTGATTCTTGAGGCTCAATGCAATCCCCTACACATACATACTCTCGTTTAGCCGAGAATGTGTCAGAAATGGGTCTTAACTCAGCTGCTCCCATACCCATAGCATCTTCTGAATTAACTGAATCATGGTGACAATCTTGAGAATTAAAAGAATCAGCATATGATATCAATTTAGAAAATAAGTTCATTCATCCAGCTCTTCTGCTATATCAACACTAAGGATAGACTGATCTTCACTTGGGTGTTTCATGGCATCAAAAATGCTAAACTCGACCACTCTGTATCACCTATCTCCATGGGCAGTGTACTTGCATAAACATCAATCTTAGTTCTTGTGGTCTTCAAGAATGGTCTCCAAGTATGGGTGGAGATCTATTTGCAAGTAAATCCCCCTCCATATCTAGAATGTAAAAATCAGCAAGGAAAATTAGCTCATTCACTTTAACTAACACATCTTCAATCATACCTGCTGGATGAGCATGGCTTTGATTGGCTAACTGGATTACCACTCCTATAGGTTGCAAAGGGCCTATTCTAAGCATTTGAAAGACTGATCTTGGCAATACATTAATTGAGGCTCCCAAATCTAACATGACATTTATTAGGATGTATACTAATAGCCTAACTTTTGTATGAACATCTATTTTGGAATAAGAATCACATGGTTATGTATTTGCATTTTATATTTGTTATATATGCTATTGTCCTTTACTTTACATTATAGATAACATGGTGTGTGGTGCCACACAAAAGATCATGTTATCAATTCCTTGTAAAGTATAAGTAGTGGCTTATAACCGAGATGGATTTGGACAAACCATTAGAATAGTTGTAGTGTAATTTGATATTAGTCTATCTTAAATATGATTTTAGAAAATTATATTGGAGCGTGTGATCTTCCCCATTGGAAGAGACATAATCCTAGATAATTGACATAGTATCGAGTAATGGTGTATACTTAGATGCAATTAATAGTATCCTCCCCATCGGAGTCACTGCTATTATTTGTATGGTCGAAGATAAACCAACTATTAATTTTATTTATCAAAAAGTAAGGTTGACTAGATAATAAAATTAAAGGATAAAACCTCTTCTTACAAATGTTTGAATTAGTATACGTCCACACTATCGTGACATACTAAATTCACGGTGTTTTGAGGTGTTGGTGATTTTAAAATTTTATTATTTGAGGAATCAATATTATTTTTAAATTTAAAGTTTTGACCATTGTGATTATCAAGATTTTTCAAAATGGCTTTCAACCCACTTGCTGTTATTTTAAAAGAAAATAAACTTACTGGTCCCAATTATATTGATTGGAAAAGGAACTTGGATATTGTCTTGACTGCTGAGGACTACAAATTTGTACTCTTTGAGATCTGTCCCACTAAGCCTAGAGATGATTCTAGTGAAGAGGAGAAAGAGAGTTATAGGAAGTGGATAAAGGCAGATGAGATGACAAGGTGTTACATTTTGGTTTCCATGTCAAATGTACTGCAACATCAGCATCAGGCCTTCACTACTACTTATGACATGATGCTCAATCTCAAGGAACTCATCGAACACCAAAATTGGGCTGCTTGGCAAGTGGCTATGAGGAACTTGATGACGACCACCATGGCTGAGGGACACCTATGAGGGATCATGCCTCAAGATAATGGCTCATTTGAATTAGATGGAAGTCCTTGGAGCAGAAATTGATGGGAAACTCAGGTCGATATCATTCTCCAGACGCTATCCAAGAGTTTTGAGCAGTTCCTCCTGAACTACAATATGAATAAAAGGATGTATTCGTTGGCGAAACTTCTGATAGAACTTCAAGAAGCAAAATGGCTACTTTGTCAAAGTGCTCAAGCTTACTTTGTTGGAAAGGCAAGAAGAAGAAGAAGAAGCCGAAAGGCAAGAAGAAGAAGAAATAAGGTGGTTCGGCAAAGAATGTGGCTGGATCTCAAGGACCTCAGGCTGGAGTGAAGAAGCCGAAAGGAAAGTGCTTCACATGCAAGCAGACTAGACATTGGAAGGTGGGTTGTCCTTGTCAAAAGGAGAACAATAAAGGTATATATTTTTCATTAGTTATTGAAACATGTTTAGGGTGCTATCTACCGGTACCTGGTGTGTAGATACGGGAGCCACTGATCATGTCTGTAATTCATTGCAGGGGTTCCAGGAAACTAGACAACTACAAGAGGGCGAGATTACTATCTACATGGGCAATGCTACGGAGGTGGCGGCTATTGCAGTTGGAGATGTTCATTTAGCTTTTGCTATGAATAAATGTTTGGTTTTGATAAATTATCATTACGTACCTTGTTTTAGAAAGAATTTAATTTTAGTTTCGAAATTATTTATCGATGGATATCCTGTTTCTTTTAATGACAGAGTTGTTATCAAAAGGAATAAGGAGATTATCTATTATGGTGCATTGGTTGGCAATTTGTATACTCTTAATCAAATTGCTCCCATGATGCAATTAGAAATTAATAACATGTCTTCTAATTCTAATAAGAGAAAGGAACCTTCGAAAATGAACCAAACATATCTTTGACATCTAAGATTGGGTCAATTTAACTTGAGTAGAATTCAAAGGTTGACAGCCGATAGACCTTTGGGTTCATTGGTGGTGGAAGACTTCCCAACTTGCGAATCTTTCTTGGAATGTAAAATGACCAAGAGACCTTTTAAGGCCAAGGGGTATAGAGCCACAGAAGTGTTGGAATTGGTTCATTCTATTTTGTGCGGTCCTATGTCTATCCAGGCAAGAGGTGGCTTTGAATATTTCATCTCATTTATAGACTACTATTCAAGGTATGAATACATTTATTTGATGCGCCGCAAGTCTGAGTGGTTTGACAAGTTCAAAGAATATAAGGCTGATGTGGAGAAACTTCAAGGTAAAAGTATCAAGACACTACGGTCTGATCGTGGTGGTGAGTACCTCTTGGGAGAGTTTAGGAGTTATTTATCAGAGGCTGAGATTCAATCCCAATTGTTCGCATCCGGTACACCCCAACAGAATGGTGTGGCGAAACGAAGGAATATGACTCTTATGGAAATGGTTAGATCGATGATGAGTTATTCTGATATGTCAAATTCGTTCTGGGGTATGCTCTAGAAACGACAGTGTATATTCTGAACTTGGTACCTTCTAAATCAGTACCCTCTACTCCCACAGAATTATGGAATGGGTGTAAGCTTAGTCTGAGACATATTTAAATTGGGGTAGTCTAGCACATGTGCTGAAGGGAGACGCTGATAAGTTGGAATCTCGTACAGAAGTTCGCTTGTTCGTAGGCTATCCTATAGGAACGAAAGATGGTTTATTTTATAGTCCTAAAGATCAGAAGGTCATCGTTAGCATGAATGCCCGATTTTTAGAAGAGGACGATGTAATGAACCATAAGCCCATGAGTAAGATTGTTCTAGAGGAAATGAGAGGGGAAGTTCCTACTTCAGTAGCAACTGTACATGAGGATATACCACAAGTGACTGCACTGCGTGTCACAGATGATACACAGAAAGTACCTCGTTGTAGTGGGAGGGTTGTTAAATAACCTGATAGATTCATGTTCTTGGGAGAGTCTTCGGACTGGGTCCCTGGTGAACATGAACCTGATCCTTGGACTTATGATGAGGCACTCCAAGATAAGGATGTGGTATCTTGGCAAAAGGCGATGAACTCTAAGATAGAATCTATGGATTCTAATCAAGTTTGGAAGCTAGTAGAACCACCTAATGGTGTAAAAGCCATTGGATGTAAGTGGATCTACAAAAGGAAGAGAGGATCAGACGAAAAGGTGGAAATGTTTAAAGCAAGGCTTGTTGCGAAGGGGTATACTCAGAAAGAGGGTATCGATTATGAGGAAATATTTTTGCTAGTAGTCATGCTTAAGTCTATTTGGATTCTCTTGTCTATTGCTGCTCATATGGATTATGAGGTTTGACAAATGGATGTCAAGACAACTTTCCATAACAGAAGTCTTGAGAAAAACATCTATATGAAGTAACCAGAGGGGTTCATTGCAAAGGGCAAAGAGCATCTTGTGTGCAAGCTTAATTGGTCTATTTATGGATTGAAACAAGCTTCAAGATCTTGGAACATCCGGTTTGATGAGGTAATCCAGTCTTATGGATTCATACAAAATCCAGATGAGTCTTGTGTATACAAGAGAAGTGACAGAAACGTAGTGGTATTTCTTATACTAAACGTTGATGACATTTTACTCATTGGCAACAATGACAAAGTGTTGTCAGACGTAAGGGTATGGTTGTCCAAACAGATTGATATGAAGGACTTGGGAGAAGCTGGGCATATCCTTGGGATCAAATTTATAAGGGATCGCAAGAAAAGGATGTTGTGCTTATCTCAAGCTTCGTATATTGACACTATCCTAGCTCTCGGTTTAGCATGTAAAACTCCAAGAAAGGTTTTCTACCCTTTCGGCATGGAGTACCTTTATCTAAGGAGATGTGTCCTAAAACATCAAGGAGATAGAGGAGATGAAGGAAGTTCCTTATGATTTGGTTGTAGGGAGCCTAATGTATGCTAGTTATGTACGAGGCCGGATATCTATTTTGTCGTGGGCATGGTTAGCAGATATCAAGGTAATCCAGGACAAGGACATTGGACTGCGATAAAGCATATATTGAAGTACCTGAAATGGACTAGAGATTATATTCTAGTTTACCAGGCAGATCATTTATTCCCTATGGGTTACATGGATTCTGATTTCTAATTAGATAGGGATAACAATAAGTCTATCTCAGGTTATGTGTTTACTTTAGGAGGTGGAGCCATAGTATGAAGGAGTATCAAGCAGAAATGCATTGCAGACTCCACCATGGAAGCTGAGTATGTGACAAACTCTGAGGCAGCCAAAGAAGTTGTATGACTCAGGAACTTCCTGATGGACTTAGAAGTGATACCTAGTTTGCCCAAAGCTATCACATTTTATTGTAATAACAGTGGTGCAGTAGCAAACTCGAAGGAACCACGAGCCCATAAGGCAAGTAAACACATTGAGCGCAAGAACCACCTGATACAAGATATCGTAAAACAAGGAGAAGTTGTTGTCGCCAAGATTGCATCAGCGTATAACTTGGCAGATCCTTTCACTAAAGGGCCTTCCTGTGAATGTTTACGATAGGCATGTTGAGGGGATGGGAATTAGATGTATGGCAGTTTGATGGCGGCATAGTCTTTTAGTATAAGTGGGAGATTGGACCTAGCAAAGGACCGCTAGGCACCAGGCGAAGGGCAGCTTGGTACTGAAGACCTGGCGAAGGATAGCTAGGCACCTGGCGAAGGCCTGCTGGGCAAAAGTCCAACCGGAGGAGCTGGTTAGCATCAGGTAAATTCTCCTGAGATGAGTAGGTGAGGACGCGTTCCCCGTCAAGGGAATAGTAGGCGTCGATTCGACCTAGGGTTCCATTTTGGAGTCCCAAAGTCAGAACCAAGATAGTTGAGGCTGTATAAAACCAACATATTATTGCTCTATATTATTTTGGACTAACCCTGGATGCAGGACCGAAGGAACGAGTGTCTGCAGCTCAGAGAGCCTCAATGGAGTGAGGCAGAAGCTGAGTAGGGCACCCGGAGTGTCCCGGGTGCCCCCAAGGTGAATACAAAAGAAGTGGAGAAAATTACACTTCGACAGCTCATGGGTGGGGCGCCCCCATGCTCCCGGACGCCCCGGATGGTCCGGGCGCCCCGAGCTCAAGCTAACGAAGTGGATCAACTTCAGGCCAGTAAGAAGCCAGCGGATCGGGCAACCCGGGCGCCCCCAGCGTCTCGGGCGCCCCGTCAAAGTGTGCTCCCGAGATTGAAGAGATCATAGCTGACCGAGAGGAGCTCGGATCAGATGACACGTGGGGGGTGCCCTCGACGTTCCGGGCGCCCCCAGGGGCTATAAAAAGGCCCTCGACCCCAAGGCTTCGAACAACAATTTCTTCCAACACATTCACGCTCTTCTACTCCTGCGCTCTTCACGCTCTTCCACTCCTGCGCTCTGCTCCGGAAACCTCCCGATTCGAGATACAAGCGCCGACGACGTCCCCTTTCTCCGAAAATATAATCTACACCGGACGTCGATAACGAAGAGTTATTTTTAAGTTTACTGTACTATTCTTGTAAGATATTTTGTAAACTATTTTTGCGCACATATAGAATTGCCCCCAGTAAACGGTCAACGACCGTGGGCCTTGGAGTAGGAGCCGACCGTGACTCCGAACTAAGTAAAAAACCTGGTGTTCGCGTGCGTGTTTCTTTAATTAATTCCGCTGCTAATTCTCTTTTACGAATCTGAACGTTTTACGATATTCACCCCCCTCTATCGTTTCTCTCGATCCAACAAACTTAACCTAATCTTCCTCTCTCTCTCTCTCTCTCTCTCTCTCTCTCTCTCTCTCTCTCTCTCTCTCTCTCTCTCTCGGCTTGTGGCGCCGACGTAAGGAAGCAAGAAGTGGGCAGCTAGGGTTTTTGGGAAGGGAAGAATTCTTTCTTCCTTCTCTTCTTCTCTTCTCATCTTCTCTTCCTCTTTGGCCGTGTGGAATCTAAAAGCTAGGGTGTGGTTTTTACACAAGGGAGAAGGAAGGAGGAGAGCTTCTTCTTCCTTTGGGCCGGCGGCAACAAGAAGGAAGGATTCCTTCTTTTGGTCGGCGCAAGCAAGAGGAAGAAGAAGGTGGTGTTTGGTGGCTTCGTTTCTTGGAAGATCGATGCCCACACGACGTCCAAGAAGAGGATAGGAATACAATAGAAGATCAAGAGGTAAAATAAGAGGTATAATCTTGTTTTCATGCTATTAGTTTATTATATTTTATTTTTCTCATGGATCCCAAAGATAAACACAAGAACCGGCGATCCATAATTTGTCATCAATTCTGCGGCTAATCGATATAGGAGTTAGATTTCTTGAACAACAAGTTTGTTCAAGCGATCACTCAATCGAATAGCATGCTGATGAAGTAGGTCGTTCGGAAAGTTTTCTTTCCATCCGGATTAGTTCTAATCAATAGAATTTTAATCCGGGGATATAGAGATGAATCCACAACTGAAACGAAATCAACAATTGGTATCTGAGCCATGGTTTCTGATTTTGTGTGTTTTGGATTTAGTTACTTTCATGCTTATCATATATAATATGTCGGATAATAGTAGGATGTGCAATAGGCTAACTTTGTAGTTGCAGCTATAAGATCCAACTATTATGGCTATGTGTGATTGTGTATGATATTGTGTGTGATTGTATATATTTATTTTAATCCTTGGGGTTGACGAGGCCATTAGTATTTAATTGTAATTAAATACGGAAAATGTTAGCCGCTTGTTTTAATTTATTTCGATCTAGATTTTATGTACACGCCTTCGTGGAGTATAAGATCGATGGATGTAAATTAAAATTAAATTTTTCTTGACTCGGTTCCCTACTTGCACGGCTAAAGGAGGAGGAGGTGACGAGGTGGCAACACGACTGGAGATGTATTGGAGAACAAAAGTCATAATAGTTGAACATTTAGATTTTTCATATTTATTGCTTGTTGTTTAATATGCTTGTTGTGCATGCTTGTCAAAAATTCCTCATTTTAAAATACTAAGTGAGAGAGGGAATCTTTGAGTCCCGTGACCTCCATTACTAGTTTGATAAGTAATGCAAACAAACATGCACGTTGGCTATGAGTGTCTTCCTCCACATCGGATGAATTTGTTTTGCGGATCACTAGATCAAATATGATTTTAGAAAATTATATTGGAGCGTGTGATCTTCCCCATTGGAAGAGACATAATCCTAGATAATTGACATAGTATCGAGTAATGGTGTATACTTAGATGCAATTAATAGTATCCTCCCCATCGGAGTCACTGCTATTATTTGTATGGTCGAAGATAAACCAACTATTAATTTTATTTATCAAAAAGTAAGGTTGACTAGATAATAAAATTAAAGGATAAAACCTCTTCTTACAAATGTTTGAATTAGTATACGTCCACACTATCGTGACATACTAAATTCACGGTGTTTTGAGGTGTTGGTGATTTTAAAATTTTATTATTTGAGGAATCAATATTATTTTTAAATTTAAAGTTTTGACCATTGTGATTATCAAGATTTTTCAAAATGGCTTTCAACCCACTTGCTGTTATTTTAAAAGAAAATAAACTTACTGGTCCCAATTATATTGATTGGAAAAGGAACTTGGATATTGTCTTGACTGCTGAGGACTACAAATTTGTACTCTTTGAGATCTGTCCCACTAAGCCTAGAGATGATTCTAGTGAAGAGGAGAAAGAGAGTTATAGGAAGTGGATAAAGGCAGATGAGATGACAAGGTGTTACATTTTGGTTTCCATGTCAAATGTACTGCAACATCAGCATCAGGCCTTCACTACTACTTATGACATGATGCTCAATCTCAAGGAACTCATCGAACACCAAAATTGGGCTGCTTGGCAAGTGGCTATGAGGAACTTGATGACGACCACCATGGCTGAGGGGACACCTATGAGGGATCATGCCTCAAGATAATGGCTCATTTGAATTAGATGGAAGTCCTTGGAGCAGAAATTGATGGGGAAACTCAGGTCGATATCATTCTCCAGACGCTATCCAAGAGTTTTGAGCAGTTCCTCCTGAACTACAATATGAATAAAAGGATGTATTCGTTGGCGAAACTTCTGATAGAACTTCAAGAAGCAAAATGGCTACTTTGTCAAAGTGCTCAAGCTTACTTTGTTGGAAAGGCAAGAAGAAGAAGAAGAAGCCGAAAGGCAAGAAGAAGAAGAAATAAGGTGGTTCGGCAAAGAATGTGGCTGGATCTCAAGGACCTCAGGCTGGAGTGAAGAAGCCGAAAGGAAAGTGCTTCACATGCAAGCAGACTAGACATTGGAAGGTGGGTTGTCCTTGTCAAAAGGAGAACAATAAAGGTATATATTTTTCATTAGTTATTGAAACATGTTTAGGGTGCTATCTACCGGTACCTGGTGTGTAGATACGGGAGCCACTGATCATGTCTGTAATTCATTGCAGGGGTTCCAGGAAACTAGACAACTACAAGAGGGCGAGATTACTATCTACATGGGCAATGCTACGGAGGTGGCGGCTATTGCAGTTGGAGATGTTCATTTAGCTTTTGCTATGAATAAATGTTTGGTTTTGATAAATTATCATTACGTACCTTGTTTTAGAAAGAATTTAATTTTAGTTTCGAAATTATTTATCGATGGATATCCTGTTTCTTTTAATGACAGAGTTGTTATCAAAAGGAATAAGGAGATTATCTATTATGGTGCATTGGTTGGCAATTTGTATACTCTTAATCAAATTGCTCCCATGATGCAATTAGAAATTAATAACATGTCTTCTAATTCTAATAAGAGAAAGGAACCTTCGAAAATGAACCAAACATATCTTTGACATCTAAGATTGGGTCAATTTAACTTGAGTAGAATTCAAAGGTTGACAGCCGATAGACCTTTGGGTTCATTGGTGGTGGAAGACTTCCCAACTTGCGAATCTTTCTTGGAATGTAAAATGACCAAGAGACCTTTTAAGGCCAAGGGGTATAGAGCCACAGAAGTGTTGGAATTGGTTCATTCTATTTTGTGCGGTCCTATGTCTATCCAGGCAAGAGGTGGCTTTGAATATTTCATCTCATTTATAGACTACTATTCAAGGTATGAATACATTTATTTGATGCGCCGCAAGTCTGAGTGGTTTGACAAGTTCAAAGAATATAAGGCTGATGTGGAGAAACTTCAAGGTAAAAGTATCAAGACACTACGGTCTGATCGTGGTGGTGAGTACCTCTTGGGAGAGTTTAGGAGTTATTTATCAGAGGCTGAGATTCAATCCCAATTGTTCGCATCCGGTACACCCCAACAGAATGGTGTGGCGAAACGAAGGAATATGACTCTTATGGAAATGGTTAGATCGATGATGAGTTATTCTGATATGTCAAATTCGTTCTGGGGGTATGCTCTAGAAACGACAGTGTATATTCTGAACTTGGTACCTTCTAAATCAGTACCCTCTACTCCCACAGAATTATGGAATGGGTGTAAGCTTAGTCTGAGACATATTTAAATTGGGGTAGTCTAGCACATGTGCTGAAGGGAGACGCTGATAAGTTGGAATCTCGTACAGAAGTTCGCTTGTTCGTAGGCTATCCTATAGGAACGAAAGATGGTTTATTTTATAGTCCTAAAGATCAGAAGGTCATCGTTAGCATGAATGCCCGATTTTTAGAAGAGGACGATGTAATGAACCATAAGCCCATGAGTAAGATTGTTCTAGAGGAAATGAGAGGGGAAGTTCCTACTTCAGTAGCAACTGTACATGAGGATATACCACAAGTGACTGCACTGCGTGTCACAGATGATACACAGAAAGTACCTCGTTGTAGTGGGAGGGTTGTTAAATAACCTGATAGATTCATGTTCTTGGGAGAGTCTTCGGACTGGGTCCCTGGTGAACATGAACCTGATCCTTGGACTTATGATGAGGCACTCCAAGATAAGGATGTGGTATCTTGGCAAAAGGCGATGAACTCTAAGATAGAATCTATGGATTCTAATCAAGTTTGGAAGCTAGTAGAACCACCTAATGGTGTAAAAGCCATTGGATGTAAGTGGATCTACAAAAGGAAGAGAGGATCAGACGAAAAGGTGGAAATGTTTAAAGCAAGGCTTGTTGCGAAGGGGTATACTCAGAAAGAGGGTATCGATTATGAGGAAATATTTTTGCTAGTAGTCATGCTTAAGTCTATTTGGATTCTCTTGTCTATTGCTGCTCATATGGATTATGAGGTTTGACAAATGGATGTCAAGACAACTTTCCATAACAGAAGTCTTGAGAAAAACATCTATATGAAGTAACCAGAGGGGTTCATTGCAAAGGGCAAAGAGCATCTTGTGTGCAAGCTTAATTGGTCTATTTATGGATTGAAACAAGCTTCAAGATCTTGGAACATCCGGTTTGATGAGGTAATCCAGTCTTATGGATTCATACAAAATCCAGATGAGTCTTGTGTATACAAGAGAAGTGACAGAAACGTAGTGGTATTTCTTATACTAAACGTTGATGACATTTTACTCATTGGCAACAATGACAAAGTGTTGTCAGACGTAAGGGTATGGTTGTCCAAACAGATTGATATGAAGGACTTGGGAGAAGCTGGGCATATCCTTGGGATCAAATTTATAAGGGATCGCAAGAAAAGGATGTTGTGCTTATCTCAAGCTTCGTATATTGACACTATCCTAGCTCTCGGTTTAGCATGTAAAACTCCAAGAAAGGTTTTCTACCCTTTCGGCATGGAGTACCTTTATCTAAGGAGATGTGTCCTAAAACATCAAGGAGATAGAGGAGATGAAGGAAGTTCCTTATGATTTGGTTGTAGGGAGCCTAATGTATGCTAGTTATGTACGAGGCCGGATATCTATTTTGTCGTGGGCATGGTTAGCAGATATCAAGGTAATCCAGGACAAGGACATTGGACTGCGATAAAGCATATATTGAAGTACCTGAAATGGACTAGAGATTATATTCTAGTTTACCAGGCAGATCATTTATTCCCTATGGGTTACATGGATTCTGATTTCTAATTAGATAGGGATAACAATAAGTCTATCTCAGGTTATGTGTTTACTTTAGGAGGTGGAGCCATAGTATGAAGGAGTATCAAGCAGAAATGCATTGCAGACTCCACCATGGAAGCTGAGTATGTGACAAACTCTGAGGCAGCCAAAGAAGTTGTATGACTCAGGAACTTCCTGATGGACTTAGAAGTGATACCTAGTTTGCCCAAAGCTATCACATTTTATTGTAATAACAGTGGTGCAGTAGCAAACTCGAAGGAACCACGAGCCCATAAGGCAAGTAAACACATTGAGCGCAAGAACCACCTGATACAAGATATCGTAAAACAAGGAGAAGTTGTTGTCGCCAAGATTGCATCAGCGTATAACTTGGCAGATCCTTTCACTAAAGGGCCTTCCTGTGAATGTTTACGATAGGCATGTTGAGGGGATGGGAATTAGATGTATGGCAGTTTGATGGCGGCATAGTCTTTTAGTATAAGTGGGAGATTGTTAGGATGTATACTATGAGCCTAGCTTTTGTATGAACATCTATTTTGGAATAAGAATTACAGTGATCATGTGTTTGCTATTTATATTTGATATATGTGTGCAAATTGTCTGTTACTTTACATTGTAAAAAATATGATGTGTGGTACCACACAGAAGATCATGTTATCAGTTCCTTATAAAGTATAAGTAGTGGCTCTCAATCGAGATGAATTTGGGCAATCCATTAGAATGGTTGTAATGTAATTTGGTATTAGTCTATCTTGTTGGTGTCGGAAGCACCAAGATCGAACTTGAGTTTTGATAATGGCAAAGGGTTCATAAGATAAGGTTTTATTGTGATCTAACGAAGTTATTCAAGTGTGTAGGAAAAGTCCTAGGTACACTAGACACGAAGTTCTGATTCTAGTAATTGGGCGATAAGTTCTGGCCGAGGGCTGGGCACCTAAGTCCTGACATAGGGTTGGGCAATAAGTCTTGGTCGCCGACTGGGCACGAAGTCCTCATTCGAGGAATTGGGCAATAAGTCCTAGCTAAGGGCTGGGCACCGAAGACCTGACTGAGGGTTGGGCAATAAGTCCTGGTTGCGGACTGGGCATGAAGTCATGATTCGAGGAATTGGGCAATAAGTCATTGCCGAGGGCTGAGCACCGAAGACATGACTGAGGGTTGGGCAACAAGTCCTAGTTGTGGACTGGGCACAAAGACCTGATCCGGAGGATTAGGCAAAAGTCCAACCGGAGGAGCCGGTTGGCAAAAAGGTAAACTCTCCTGAGAGGTCTAGGTGAGGACGCGTTCCCCGTAGGAGGGAACACTAGGCGTCGGTTCGACCTAGGGTTCCATTTCGGAAGCCCAAAGTCAGAACCAAGATAGATCAGGCTGTTAATTGTGCTTAACTTATATATTATTTGTTTATTATTTGTGTTTTGGAACTAACCCTGGTTGTAGGAACAATGGTTGAAGGTTTCTGCTCCTAGACGCTTGAATGGAGTCAGGCGCCTGATCATACAAGCGCCTGTATAGTGATAGGCGCCCAAGAAGGGCTATTTCCAAGCAGTCTCGAAGCAAGCCTCCACATCAGCAAATGAGGCGCCTGTGTTGATACAGGCACCCCTGTCAGCTCAGGCACCCCAGTTGATGGGATAAGCGCTGGCCAAGTCTGCGGATGAGGATTCCCGCAGAACAGGACACGTGTCAGGCACCCCCTTCAACACAAGCGCCCAAGCATGTAGTATAAATATGGGTTCACCCCTGGCTTCCAGACACAATTGCTTCCAACGAATTCTTTCAAGCGCTCTGCTCCAAACACTCCGTGCTCAAGTCTCAAGCGCCAACGATGACCCACGTCTCCGATCTACGAATCTTCTCCGGTCGTCGGTATAATTATTAATTAAGTGTTGTAATTAATTTTTGTATTCGAACTTCGTTTTGTACTACTTTTTCGGAATATAGAATTGCTCATCGTAAACGGTCAAGGAGCGTGGGCCTTGGAGTAGGAGCCGATCTAGACTCCGAACCATGTAAAAAATCAAAGTGTTAGCATTGATTTGAATTTTTCCGCTGCGTAATTGTTCTTTTTAATCTGAAAAGATTTTATCGATATTCACTGCCCCCTCCATCGATTCTAAACGATCCCACAAGTGGTATCAGAGTTGGTGGCTCAAATCTTGTGCAACCACCAGTTGAGCGATTTTTCGGATTTTTGTTTTAAATATTTTTTTGCGTCCGTATTTTTTACGTTCATCGAGGTTGCTGCAACACCACTCGATTTTTATTATTATTTTTTCTTGCCGCACTACTAATCCAAGACTTAGACTTAGAACAAGTTTTCTTTGTAATTTCTTTTCCAGATAAATTCAATGGTCATGCAAGAAGGGTATAGCACCGCCAGACCACCACTCTTCTCAGGAGAAGATTTCTCCTATTGGAAGAGTAGGATGGAGGTCCACTTGAAAACTCAGGTGGATATGTGGATTATCATCCAGTCCGGACTGGAGATACCCAAACACGCACAAGGTGAGGTGCAAGGCTACTGATGGGACCCAATAACGAGTGTCACGAATGAGCCTCAAATTTAGATATTTATAAGTTGAAAACCCTTAGCGCACAAAATTAAATGTAGTATAGGGGCCTCAAGTCGTATTTTTCCAAGGACTAGTTTAGGATGTTTAACTCAAGCTTGAATTTGCCCTTTTATGTTTTGGGCTTTCTAGTAAAATGGGGGGGGGGGTTTGCGATAAGGAATGAAATAACAATATGAAACAGAATGAACTTAGCTAAAGTAGAAACTAATTCGAAATTTGCAGAAACTAAACTTAACCTATTTGAAAACTGAGCAATTAAATTCAAACGATAGAATTGAAATTTAAGAACTAATTGCAGAATAATGAAAACTAGAACAAAACATTGCTTAAGAACTTGACTTGGAGTATAGTTGAAAACAAACTAAAATAACATGGAGAAAAAGTGTTTAGAACCAAAATTAACCTAAATTGAACATCAAATCAATTCATTGTCTAGACTTCCCTTTGCCGTCACACAAAAGTTGAGTTCGAAACCCTCTAGCTCAAAAACCAATGAAGAAAAAACTCCTTTGATTAGTTTGCAATGGATTGATGTGTACTGCTCCTCCTGATCGGTCACGGGACCGATCAGGACTTCTGCTGATCGGTCACTGGACCGATCAAGACTTTGTCTGATCAGATTGGGAACCGATCAGTGATGTCTCTGTCCAATCGCAGTGAACGATCAGTAGCTGAAAATTCGTCCCGATCACTTCCTTCTTGATTGGCTGGATTGTGATCTAGCTCAGAAACTATCAGAATACTTCGAAGAACCCCTCTAAAGCTTCGACAGCACCGGACGAAGAAAACCAGCAATCAATCGGAAGCGATTGGCAGAAACGGAACTCCGGCGAAACCCTCACCTTAGCTCCTTTCAGAGAAGAAATTTGTTGCAAACTTAACTGGGAATCGATCTTGATGATCTGAAAACTTGAAAACAAACATGAATCTGATGTTGGTCGCACGCGATCGGAGAAGAAACTGAAGAAAAACTCGAAGAATAGATGCAAAAAATAGAAGAACTCGCAACCCTGCGACGACCCCACTTGGCGGAGAAGAAGTTTGATTTAAATTATCCCATTTGAAATTGAACGGATGTGATCATCCTCACCTCATCCAACGGTCAGATCAACTCGAATCGAACCCAAAGTTTCCAGATCTCCATCAATGGTCAGGATCTACCTCTCAGTAGCTTGGATCTTCCAGATCTACAACAGATGGCTCAAATTTCCCTTCCTTTTGAATGGACGGCTTAGACTCCTCTTAAGCTTGATCCAACGGTCAGATGACTTCTGATTTGGCCCAAACATCCAGATCTTGATCTATGGTCATGATTAACTGTATCATGAGCTCGAATTGATCATAAGTTGACAGATGGCACAAATCTCCCCGTTTCTTGATTGGACGACCCATATTAATCCATCTCTTGATCCTCTTTGGGAGTCCTTCCTTAGCTCAAGTTTGATCCAATTTGACCTAGGTCCATGATCATTTGGAACCTACAAAATTAGATTCAAATTTTAGTGCTAAAATATCTTAAATATACAAAGATTTGCATTCCAAAGCTAAAATACAGACAATTCATGAAACCTAATGTAAATGCAAACTTAAGCATATAAAAAGGGATCAAAACATGGATTTGAGAGCCTAATTTGATTAGCTAAATGGTAATTATCAACTACACAGAGTGGGATGGACCACTCAAGAAGAAGATCGAGGCCGACGCAAAGGCCACACAGACATTACAATGCGGCCTGACGAAGGAAGAATTGAACCACGTCGGACCCTTCAACAGTGCGAAGGAATTATGGAACAAGCTGATAGAACTACACGAAGGTACGTCTGATACGTGGATCAGCAAAAGAGATCTGTTACTCATCAAACTCTACACAATAAAGAAGCACGAAGGTGAATCAGCAGCACAGCTCCACGCAAGAATCCAGGAGCTGGTGAACAGGCTACACACAATAGGTCACAAGGTCGGAAACCGTGACCTAATAAGGTATACTCTAAACTCGTTCCCAAGGAACACACTGTGGGCATCTATAGTGGATGCCTACATGGTTTCTAGGAACCTACCCGAAATTAAATTAGACGAACTATTTTCTGAATTAGAATTACACGAGCAAACTAATGCTACATTGGTCGAGAAGAGTATTTCTTTTGTTGCAGGAAAAACTCCAGGAAGATCTCAGAAGAAGATGCTACAACCAGTATCCGAGTCCGACTCAGATTCGGAGTCTGACGACGATGAAGGAGATCGTCCAATATTGGTCATGTTAGCTCACGACTACTACAAGGAGCTCAAAAATCGAAAGAACAAGAAGAAAACAAATCAGAAGAAGGAAGATCCATCTGAACCCTCGACGAGCCGGAAGAACAAAGGTAACATAACATGCTACGAGTGCAACAAGAAGGGACATTTCAGATTAGAGTGCCCCAACCTGAAGGAGAACAAAATGGCTCGGAAGAAGAAGGCTCTTCAAGCCACCTGAGATGAATCGTTCTCGGAAGAAGAAGAAGAAGCTCTACACTCGAACCTCCTTGCTTTGACCACCCCAAAAGACATCGACTCTGGAACGGAATTTGAACTGGACAAAGACGTCGGCACCGGAAAGCTCTCGATGTTGAAGGACGGGCGAATCACGGTAAGAGGTTATCCTAAATTCGAACTTTACTATTTAATTTCATACTTGTCATGCAAGTTGGCGAAAGTCAACATCCGGGTTGAAACCCTCCGACAGGAAGTCAAACTCCTGAAAGAGGAAGTCAACTCGAGTTCCTTAACCGAGTCAGTTCAAGAAGGAAACTCAACTCAAGTTTGAATTCACGCGGGATCAGGCGCCTGACATTTTGTTGTGATCTCTAGTAGGGTAAGAATAAGCTCTGGGTGATTTTGAAGGCAATTCACGCGGGATCAGGTGCACGAGCGCTTCCTCTGGCGGCTTGGTCGCCAGTGATGCATCCCGCTCAACCCCCTCTCCCACTCACCACGTCTCTTTTCCCTCCTCTGCCTGTCTCCTGCAGCGCTCCTCGCCAAATCCCCGCCATCGGGGGTGCGGCGCAGGGACAGGAGAGTCGCCGCCCATTGCAAACCCTAATCTGGGATCATCAGCAATTGCGAGTGCATCTCTTGCGATGGCGCCACCAGACCCAAACTCCCCTCAAGCTGCGGCACAGAGGACTGCAATCACATCGTATGCAGCGGTTGCCAAACTTGTTTCCCCCTGAGCTATGAAGAAAAGCTTTGTTGATGTGGGAGCTGCTTTCAAGACGATTACCATCTACAATAACAAGCCTGGGATTTTTTATTCAGAGGATGATATCTTAGGTATGGAGATTCCCTATCAATACTCCTTAATTGGTAAATTTTCAGGATTGCGCCCTAGTCAAGTGATCATTGTGCAAGCCTTTGGTAACCTTGGTCTTTCTAGCTTTTATAATATCTGATTCTTATGCGCTGGGTATATTTTCATTCATCTTACTTCAAATGAAGACATGGCGCGTGTTTGGAGCCGAGGGGTTTGGTTTATTGGAGGTGTTTCATTGAGAATCTTCAAGTGGTCACCGCATTTCTCTTACGATGCAAAATCATCTGCGGTACCAATCTGGATCCAATTACCAGACCTACCAATCCATATGTTCAATAAGCTTAGCCTTTTTTCTATGGCGAGAATTGTTGGAAACCCGATTAAGATTGATGAAGGTACAGCAGATGGATCCAGACACTCGGTAGCCCATATTTGTGTAGAAATCGATCTGTTAAAACCCAAAGTTGAGGATTTTTGGATTGGCATAGGGGAGGAGAAGCGATTACAGAAAGTGACTTATGAAAAACAGCCAAAATATTATGTTGATTGCAAGCATTTGGGGCACTCGATAGAGGAATGCTATGTTAATGGTAATAGACCAAAACTAGTGTGGAACTCTGTTAGAAATGGTGCCAATACTGTGGATGAAGATTTGAGGCTACATCTAAACAGGAAAAGAGACCAAGAAATAGCACCGGCACATGTAGACGTGCAAGCAGTAGAGACAGGTTTGAAACAGACAGAGAAATAGAAATGGGTTTAAAAGAAGAAAATTGCAGAGATCATTAGTTATGAGGATAATGTGAATGGAGAAGTTGATAATCGATTTCAGCCATTGACTGATTTGGAAGAAGGAGATCAAGATGACATTGAATTTCTTGATGAACTTGATGGAATTGGTAAAGGATCTGAGGAAGATTATAGAGAGGCTACAAGAATAGTACAGAATGTATCAAGAACAGAAACACAAAAAAAATGAAAATGGGAAATTTTTGGCTGCTACAAATTCAAAGAAAGATGCACTTGTAGCAAATCAGAATGGACAGGGAAAAAACAGCAAGAGGGCAATGGAGTTTCAGAAGGTACTGAGGCAGAACGTACAAGAGTTGCAAGGCCTAAGCAACATGTGACATGGTCTGAAATGCAAGCAAGGAGTGGAAAGGGTAAATCTTTAGCTGGCTCTACCTCAGGGATGGATGTGAGTGAATCAAATGTAAAGGTGCAGAGCAAAAACCATCCAGTGGTGCCTGGCAGGACACAAACTGAAGAGATAGATAATGGAGTAGTTGATCAGCAGCATGCTGCGCATTCTGTAGAGGAAGTATATGCAGCAGGAATCCCAATGGCAGAGGACAATCCTTTGACAGTCGAAGCATCCCAGGCTGTGTCTCACTATGGATTCCAGGCTGATCAAGATGGCAGGCCGTGGGAAGAGCAGGAGGAGGCTAATGATGCTGATTTTTCAAAGTCCTTTGTGGAAGATGATGATTCAGACAATAGGGAAGGTGGACAGCTACAAAGATCATCCTCCTATAATTCAACAGCAATGGTGGACCAACGAATTATCAGAAGCAAGGCAGTGGGGAGAGGACAAAGGTTTTCCAAGGCAGCTGATCTTTCTACAGCAGTTGTGGAGTCAGGCAATCCATATTTTAGGGAGTTTACTCAAGTGCAGGGGAGTATAGCAATGACAACAAGTTCTAGCAAAGGCACAATCCAACACAATTCTATAAATGTGCCGGGTGGAGACCGAAGAGTCACCAGGAGTAAATCCCAAGCACAAAAGGCTAATACCTCATCCCATTTTTAATGGCAGGTATTGTATGGAATATCAGAGGGATTGGAAATGTTGCATCATTGCGGAGAGTACATTTTCTAAAGAAATTTTATCATCTGAATTTTTTGGGCATTCTCGAACCGTATATTGAACCTAATGAGGTCTTTATTACCAGGCGTTTGGAGTTTGAAACTGCTATTTCTAATTGCTTTGGGAAAGTTTGGTTTTTGTTTGATGCTAATATAGAATGTGAAGTGCTATTTGTGTTAGTGATATGAGAGAAGTGTCCTAAGGCAATCGCCTTATGATTGTAAAACATTTATTTTAATAAATGATAATTCACTATTTGAGTATATATGCTTGTGTATTTGATTGGGATCTTAAACTCATCTACTGAATGTCCGCAATACAACTCACAGCATAAGAGAATTTGTGATGGGATCACAACTAGTGATTATCTCTAAATGCGCAAATGTGAAGTATTGAAAATATCCCTAGTCGATGAATTGATAAATACGGACACTATCAATTCTGTTGAGACTAGCATGAGTTATTCTCTAATTAGTTGATTCTCACTGGCTGGTGACATTGGGATATCCGGAGATAAACATGGATGCTAGTTAAGGGAACTAGTTCATTGGAGTGACTAGCTGTAAGACTTCACATGGAATCTATATATAGAAATGTCAATGAAGTTCTTACTGCGGCTTAAGTACGATGTTCCTTTGACTTCCGGTGTTCAAGTCATCTTGGACATGGAGACTTATACTTTAACATCTTAAGCAAGCATCTCCAAGGAAGTGTGGACCCAGGATGATTGGGTATAAGCCGAAGTGCCCGAAGATGTTTGAACAGCCTACAAAGGATTCACCACTCCTTTCGAGGAGATGTATACCCAGGCCTATCGTCGGATTGTTACTCAAAGCCTCTGGCCAGAGCATATCATGTTTAGAGTGCGAGTTTCTAAAATACATGAGAGTAATTAGAAATCCAAAGGACGAGAAAAATACTACTTGGGCTAGGTGTGACGTAGTCAGTCTAGTGGGGACTGACACAAACAGACCATGTCCTAAACCAAGTGGGTATAAGATGGTGAAGGGAATGGGGCACGATTCATTAGAGCTGCTAAAGGGTTTTAGAATTACTTCTTAGGTCAACCGTTGATCTTTCGATTAATTGGGGGTCATGATGTACTACTAGGTGTCACTCATGATCGTTCTATAATTTGTTAATTATAGACGGCCAATATAAATCGAAAGCCTATTTAGTCACACGTACTACGAGTAATCCGAGGGATTTAAAATGAGTTGAAAATTAGATTTTTCGATCAAGAGAAATAAGTCGAATATGAATTTATCAGAGGCGCAATGGAAGCTAAAAATGGCTAAGTCTTTTGAAGGCTTATTGGGCGAATTAAATGAGTTTAATTCGCGACGGTTCGGCTTGGTTTGGTCAGCCAAAGAGGGTGCCAAACCCCTTTGGTTTGGCCGGCCATAACAAGGGGATAAAACCAATTTATTTGGTTTAATTAATAAAATAAATCTAGCGCGATTTGTTTTATAAATTATGGATAAATAAATTTGTGTAAAGAAATTTATATAAATAAATTTATAGAAATTTATTCCTTTTATGGAAATTAAAATGATCCATGGAATGGTTTATTTTAATTTTATAAAATCAATTATGAATTGATTTTTCAATAATAACAAAGTTTATAAATTTCTTATAAAATTTATTCCATAATTAAAAAGAGAGAAGGATTTGTTTTATGGATAAATAAATTTGTATAAAGAAATTTATATAAATAAATTTATAGAAATTTATTCTTTTTATGGAAATTAAAATGATCCATGGAATGGTTTATTTTAATTTTATAAAATCAATTATGAATTGATTTTTCCATAATAAGAAAGTTTATAAATTTCTTATAAAATTTATTCCATAATAAAAGGAGAAGAAGTAATTGTTTTATTATAAAGTTAGTTATAATAAAACTTGGTTTAAACGGAATAATTCATAAGAGAATTTATAGGATAAATTTCTTATGATAACTAATTCTGTTAATTCTGTTAAAAGAGAGACTTGGCGAGGGAGAGGCTACTATATAAAGGAACCAAAGGCAAGCCTTGAATTCCTAATCGATATAGAGCTATCAAGAGATAATTCTCTCCCTCTCTCTCTTATTCTCTTCTCCCTCTCTTCCCCTTAGGGTCGGCGCCCTCATTGAGGATTAGGGCCGGCTCCCCTTGTCCAAGTTAGGGCCGGCGCACCCTCATCCCTCCAAGTGGTTGGCGTGAGCAAGGATCACCAAGGAGAAGCCAAACAAGAAGAAGAAGAAGCGGATCACATCTCCCTCCTTCTCGGAATTTTGATTCCGTTAACTTGTTGGTTAGTTTCCTATCTTTTCTCTTGTGCTTCTAGTTGTGCCTTTAGAGAATCTAGTAGTTCTCATCGGCACAAAACTCGTGACTTTGCGAAGTCATCCCGAAGGGAACTCGGCGTGGACGCGAATAGAGGCGAAGCTTCCAAGGGACGCTACGGTTGGATCTTGTCCCTTACTTCGAGTTACGCGAGGTACTTGGTAAATTAGTTTACTTTTCCGCAATGATTTAATTTATGATTATGTCCACACACCATAAGGTTGCATGCTAGATACGTGGTTAAAATAATTTAAGAAATTATTTTATGCTAATTCTTCCGCTGCACGTAAAAATTTAAAATTTTACGAACCCGTATCCTTGTCGACATGCACCCGGTCCCAACAGTGGTATCAGAGCCGGTTAGTGTTCGACATAATCATATAATTGTTTTGTGGAAAACTTTGTCATGATCTCAATTTCGAAAAAATTTTCAATTATGGAAACTTTCCAATTATAATAAATTTTAGATTTAGGAATTTCAAAGTTTGGAAATCCTCATGAAATTTCGCAAACGTTTGAAATTTTCTAGTTTCTGAAATTTTATAATAATTGTGAAAACTTCCCATCTTTGGAAACTTTCCAATTTTGGAAATTTTTCTATTTTAGAAATTTTCTAATTTTGGAAATATGTAAGTTTTCTTTGTACCAGAAACTTACAATTATTCTGAAAACCTATTATGAAATCTCGCAATTTTGGGCACTTTCTTTTAAGAAAGTCTAGACAAATTCATGGACAGTTAATTGACAATTAAATTTGAATTGGTTTTTAAATTGGCAACAAAATTCTTTATTTTGGATTGAGCCTCGGGGAGCCGTCCAATTTAAAGTTAGTTGTTGTAATTTAATTTCCCAATTTTTAATTGAAATTGTCATGTTTGATTTGGATTGAGCCTCGGGGAGCCGTCCAATTGAATTTACAACAAATTACTTTTCTTTGGGTATCTGAGCCTCGGGGAGCCACCCTTAGAAAACAATTTGTTGTAATTAATTAAATCCATGAATAAAATATGTTTGAAGAGGTGATGCTCTTACATATTGTTGTCTCCAAAATTAATTAGGAAAATGGTTTCCTATAGAGTTTTCTTTAATGAGATTTTCATGAAAATAATATGTAGTTGAATTAAGGGATTTGTCTCTTAATTTAATAAGATTTGATTTAGAGAAATCAAAGTCTTGAACATATTATTTCCGAAATTAATTATGACAATTTAGGAAATTGTTTCCCAAAACAATTCCTTTAATTAAGTATGAAATTGGAATTAGGAAATCCGGTTCCTAATTCAATTAATGAGACTTGATAACTTAAGTCACATACATACTTTATTAAGGAAATCGTTAGTCATGACATAATTCTATGTCATGAATGTGCTTAGAAAAGAAAGGATGAGACCCAAAACCCCTTACAAAATATTAAGGCCAACACCTTCCATTAATATGGTTAGAATCGGAGTTTTATTTCTCGTTTGGGTTGATGGACACATCCATGCCCGACTTGAACCTCAACATGTTCAAACCATGGAATTAGTTTATGAATAATATAGTTGGAGTCAGAGGTCAATCATTAGTTTTCGTTGTTGGACACATCCAAGCCTGACTAAGCGGTTGAATGAGCCTCCAACCATATTAAAACTATTTCTTGATTAATGGGTCAGCCTTAAGCTTGGAGCATCGATTTGTTGTGCCACAGCCAAGGTCGATGTAAAGAGAGGTGCAGTTGGGTGGTATGTATAAAGTTGTATACTTGTTAATGAGTTAACAACCCAATGATTTATGCAAACATTCAATTAGTTGATAGCATAAAGTGATAGTTACATATATGTGATGTGTAATCGGTATAATTACCTACCTTCATAGCTAAGAATGACTTGATGGCCACAGCCATGGTTGTTCTTATCTATGGTTGGATATCAACCTATTTGGAGATGTTCCTACAATCTCCCGAATTGATAAAAAGGGTTATTCAATTTGAAAAATAAATAGGATTTTATTTATGTATATTGATACATTCTTTAATCATTCTTCTCACATAAGCTCAATTTGTATTTCTAGGATAATCACTCGATCATGTCTTCTCTGAATTTGTGTTCCATTTTGGACACCAATAAACTGACTGGGCCAAATTCATGGACTAGCTTCGAAACCTGAGGATAGTCCTCAAGGCAGAGAAGCTTGCTTATGTCCTTGAAGATCAACTTCCCAACCGTCCTCCTGAAAATGCAACTCCAGACCAGTTTCCTGAGTTGCTCAACCTGCTGAAGACTGTAGAGCCTTCTGTGAAGCAGGATCAAAAGACGATACTGTTAGTTGGTTCCTCGAAGAAAGGTTCTAAGAGGAAGGCCAAAGAACAGAATATGGGAAAGAAGAAAAAGGCCAAAAAGACCCCAAAAGGCACTCGCCATCACTGTGGCAAGGAGGGTCACTGGCGAAGAAACTGCAAGGTTTATCATGAGTCCTTGAAGAATAAGGCATCCGATGCCTCATCCTCTTCAAGTATCTTCGTTATTGAATGTCACTCTATTTCCTCAAACACATGGGTACTTGATACTGGGTGTAGCTCACATATATGTAATGACATACAAGGGCTAAGGAATAGAAGAAGACTTGTCAAGGGAGAAGCGAATTGGCGAGTTGGAAACGGAGCAAAGATTACTGCTGTTGCCATCGGAACATATTTGCTAAAGCTCCCTACAGGACGTGTCTTAGAATTGGATAATTGTTATTTTGTTCCTTCGTTAATAAAGAACATTGTATCTATTTCATGTTTGAATGAAAAGGGTTATCATTTAACTTTTAGTAACAATTGTTGTTACATAACTTTAAATGGCGTTCTTTATGGGAATGAAACTTTGTGCAATGGTATCTACACGTTAGATTTATTCAGTGACGTTTTCAATATCGAAGTTAG